>CM053585.1:324039981-324055678 GCA_028646515.1 Pseudochirops corinnae | reverse complement strand
GGAGGGGAAGAACAGGAAGGCAAAAGGGAAAGGGTCAACCTTACTCTCATTGAACTTGGTTTAGGGAATGACATAAACTCTAAACTGGGTATCTTGCCACACAGGAGAGTAGGGGGGATGGGGATGAGAGGTGGGACGATGGAGGGGAGGGCAGGGTGGGGGAGAGAATTGCTGGAAGTATACACTTCTGTAAAGGGACAGGGACAGGGTAGAGAATAGAACAAGGAGGGGGGGAATAGGAAGGAGGGACATATAATCAGTCTCTCACAATATGCCCACTGTGGAGAGGTTCTGTGTAATTACACATGTACAGCCTGTATTTAACTCCTTTCCCTTCCAGTGGGGGTGGGTGATGAGGGAGGAAGGGAAAGAATCTAGAATTTAAAGTTCTATAATCAAATGTTAAAAAAATATATATATACATATATATACATACAATTATTATTATTATTATTAATTACATCCAACTAGGAATTAAGATACATGAGCACTGTGGTAGGGAGATCCATTCTGCCCTACCGGAAAGTCAGAGAGGCAAGGGGGAGGATATAGGAGAGAGCAGATTGGGAGAGGGGTTATACAGTGGGATGGCTGTTTTGAGGTGTTGGGTAAGGGAAAGATGGGGAGAAAATTTGTAATTCAAAATCTCGTCGAAATGAATGATGTAAATAAGAAAAGAAATAAATTAATTTATTAAAAAATAGAACAAAAAAAGACATAATGAGTTATACAACATAGTGTAATGAGTACTTTTCTAATCCTTTTTCAGAGGAGACTTAAGCAAGAGCCAACCATTCATGTTTTTAATGTGGTGTTCCCATCAGCTGCACATATTCTAAGGTTTTAAAATACATTTTTATTTATTTTGTTAAGTATTTCCCAATCACATGTAGAAATATTTTTAACATTTATTTTTTTAAATTTTGAGTTCCAAATTCTCTTCCTTCTATTCCTCCCCTACCCCTTGAGAAGGCAAGGCATGTGAAGTCATGCAAACTTTCCATATTAGCTAGGATGCAAAAGAAAACACACAAACACACAAAGAAAAATAAAGTAAAAAAATGTATGCTTCAATATTCACTCAGAGTTTGTCATTTTTCTCTCTGGATGTAGATGGCATTTTTCATCATGGGTGCTTTGAAATTGTCTTGGATCATTATCTTGATCAGAGTAGCTAAGTCTTTCACAGTTGCTTATCCATACAATATTGCTGTTACTATGTACAATGTTTTCCTGCTTCAGTTCACTTCACTTTGTATCAGTTCATATAAGTCTTCCCAGATTTTTCTGAAACTACCTTGTCATTTCTTATATTCCATCATAATCATATGCCACAATTTGTTCAGTCATTCCTCAACTAATGAGCATCCCTTCAATTTCCAATTCTTTATCACCACAAAAAAAGCTGCTATAAATATTTTTGTACAAAAAGATCTTTTTTTCCCCTTTTCTTTGATCTCTTTGGGATACAGACCTAATGGTGGTATTGCTGAGTCAAAAGGTATGCAGTTTTATAGTCTTTTGCCTAATTTTTTTAAATCTAACTTTCTTTACAGATTCAAGGTGGAGCCAAAAAGATATAATAAAGAATCTAACTCCTCTATTTAGAGGGCTGGCTGAACTCACTCTAGAAAGAAAGAAAGAGTGATGTGTTGATAAAGACGCCAGAGTTTTGGAGGAACACTTGCATTTGAATCCTCATTTTCTTGCTTTCTGGCCCTGTGGCCTTGAACAAGTTAATTCATATCTCAGATCCTCAGTTTACTTATCTGCAAAGGTGACCTCTGTGGTATCTATTACTTACACTGCAGGATGTTCCAAAGATCAAATGAAAGTGACTTTGAAATACTATATGAATATAAGCTATTTTTTAGGATACCAACAAAAATCATTATTACGACAACAAATTAATTTTATATATACTATATGCCTAAATGGATGCAAATGGGATCTTTTTGTCTTTTTTCATAATTTTCTCATGTTATTTATTTTCATTGGACTTAGCAAATTTCAGAGGTTTTAAAAAATGTGGGGTTTTTGGTTGTTGCCTAGTTCATTATAGTTAAGATAGTATAGTAAGTAGTTCAGGCTCAGGAATGGAACAAAATGATATACATGGAAACCACGGAACCTTTAGCCAAAAAATCTTTATTCAACAATAGCATGGAAAGGATATCCAACAAAAACACAGCAAGAATGCAGCTCCTCTTGTGTTCCATATTTGTCACAATGGCATACCTGGCCAGCAAAATGTTGACAGTGGAAAGTCAAGCCTGAGGAGCCCTGACAATTCATGTACTGGGTTTAGATGACTGGGAAATTTTATCAACAGCTTTTCCTTACTCCCACCGCCTTTTTGGAGAAAAACTAGCATTTGCTGCAGAGACTCTCCCCTTCTTAGGTCAAGCATGACAAACTTCTACAATTTTTTTTGCCATTGGTCCTAATCAGATTAGTAGTTGTTTTTCCTAGTAGAGTTGTAATCATTCATTCAACAAAGATCTATTATGTGCACAGATACATTATGTATATCCTAGGTAAAAGTGGAGGGACATAAAGAGAACTAAGACTGGTTTACTCCAAGGAATATCTAGTAATAGTAATCACATGCTTTATAAACAATCAGTTTTATCTATGTAATAGGGATATATAGATATGATAATCCTTGATGAAGTCCCATACGTAACAAATGTAATAGATGTGATATTGAGATCTGGAATGCCCCAATATAAATTCCCAAGGGAGCCTCAATTTAGACCTTTGTAGACAGTTAGTAAAGTGGAATGATTTTGGCTGAGCAATCATTCCTTCCCTCTCATCTTCAAGAAAGGTACTGGTATGGAATTATATCTTTTACAAATCAGGTATTTGAAGTCTAGGGGGCATCACTCTTTTGAGGGTGGGGATAAAAGCTATTTTTCCTAGTCACTGGGAGTGGGGGAATAGTTCCAGCCGGAACCTGGAGGGTAACAGCTTACTCCTGGCCAAGTTAGCTTACCTCCACAACATAAGCTTATAATACAAAAGGACAATCACAGAGAGTTAACAAATATTTCTCAAAGTAAGCAAGAAAGTATCTGTGTAAGCCAAACAGAATAGTTTAGGCAAGAGCCTCTGACCTGGCTGTAAATGAAGTCTCAACCTATGAAAGAACTTTCTTACCCAAGCAGTACACTTTTAGCATTCCCTTGGGCTGCAGGTGTTGGAAACCTAGGGACACTGGGGTACTGGCTTTTCTCAATATTTCTGTAGCTCCAGGGGTCTGCCTGAAGAGGGTGAAAAAAGCTGGGTGTTTGAGGGACCCCAAATGAATCCCTTGAGGGTTCTAGTCTGGAAAGGATTTTGCAGGACTCAAGCGATCTTGTGAGTCAGGATTGTAAAAGTTTATTATTATGCTTTACAGCTGGTGGGGTGGAGGTCTTAGGGAGCCTGCAAGCCTGCAGGAGTTAGGGGTACAGGTTATAAAGTGATAAAATTGTAAATCAGGTATCAATTATGCTAACTAAGTGACTAAGGGTAGGATTAGGGAGGAGTTAAGGAGTGATCAGTGCTCAAATGGACATGCACTTTCCATATCTACTGTGCAGGCATATTGCCCATAATTACCTGGGAAAAAGCCCACGGGGGGGGGGGGGGGTGCTGCATGGAGGTGTGGTTTTTGCCTTGAAACATCACTCAGTCAGCTAACGGTCAGGGCTCACTGCGAGGTGTCCAGTCTGTTACCCATCAATGTCCTGTTTGAAAAGATGGATGTTGGGAGCTAGACTAATTGGGGATCCAGGATATGCCTAATTGGAGATGAGTTAGCTTACTGATAATGCATTGAAGGATTCACAGGTGTAGCTGGCCATTAGAACAAGGGAGCTATATATTTCTCTAAGCTAAAGTGATTGTTTAGAATCCAGTGGTTCTCAACCTTCCTAATGCTGTGACCCTTTAATACAGTTCCTCATGTTGTGGTGACCCCCAACTATAAAATTATTTTCGTTGCTACTTCGTAACTGTAATTTTGCTACTGTTATGAATCATAATGTAAATATCTGATATGCAGGATGTATTTTCATTGTTACAAATTGAACATAACCCACAGGTTGAGAACCACTGGTTTAGATGGTTTAGTGAGGGATTCATAGATATAGCTTGTTATTGGACTAAGCAGGGATAAATAGTTCATGAATTGTAGCCGGGCAGTGCTGGCCTAGGGAGGAGGCAGAGTTAATGCTTTATGGCTGGGGGACGTGTGATTTTACAACTTGATTTCACAGGCTGGTATTACAAGCAGAGGTACCCGAACACAAGTGTGACTTTACAAACTGAAGTTACAACTGGATGTTACAAACATAGGCACCCCAACACCCCATCATGCCCATTACTATTAAAAGTACACTCCTAGCTACTCAATCTTCCTCTCCTGTCTGTCTCATCAAATTAGAAGCCATGTCTCCCTACCTGTCTCAGGGGTGTCCTCCTGTGGACTTAGACTGCCTAAGGCTGGTGTTACATTCTGGAAACAAAACCAGTTGTCATCACTCACTTCTTGTTGGGGCACACACTTCTGGCAAAGCATAGGATTAGCATCTTGCTTTCTTACAAAGCATGAGATGACCATTTTAAGAAATCCCTTTTCTTTTTGCTAACTTTCCTTTGTGGAAGGCAACAAGCCAAAACAAAATAAAGGGTCAAATATGTTAAAATCAGAAATAGAAACCACCAATTCAGTTCCCAGTCCCTCACCAACAACCTGGGTCAGAGGTCAGGGTCAAATCTTTACTGCCTTCCCTTCCCCCCACAAAAAAACTGCCAAATGGCACATATGTTCAATCTCCTGTCTCCCCGTCCCCAGAGGTGCCCCATTAGGTGACTTGTTCAGTTGTGACTAAGTCTTGGTAACCTCAGCCTGGGATTTGCTCAGAACCAGGCACTATAGGATTGAGTGACTTGCCCAGGGTCACACAGCTGGTTAAGTGTGAGGCCACATTTGAACACAGGTCCTCCTGACTATCCACGGTGCCGCCTAGCCACCTGCATCCCTCTGTCTTTTGCGTCTCAAGCCTGGGCCCCATGCCACAAAGGTTTCCTGGGAACTCAAGCTGTGTAAGCTGGTCTTCAGCCCTATCCATAACTGGGGTTCTTCCGCATCCAGGGAGGGGACAGAGGAGGTCAATACTGCCCCCTACTGCCCCCCCCCCCGCCCCCCGCCGGGCACACGTGAGCTGCTCCTCCTGCTGCAGGGCTTCGAGGGCCACTGGTGGGCATGCAGGGAGGCTGCCTGGGGATGGCAGCTAATATTGATGTAGGGCAATCAGAAGAGATGGGGTCATCACTATCCCCATTTTACAGAGGGGTAAACTAAGGCAAAGACACGATTTGGCCAAAGTCACACTGCTAGTGCTTCTCATCACACTTGAACTCAGGCCTTCCTGACTGCAGGCACCCCCGTGGCTTCCAAAGCCGTCAGGAGGCTGGCCTCTGTGTCTTTGAGAGGCTTCCTTGGGCAGGGGTGGGGGAGGAGCCTAAGAGGGGTTTCCTCAGAGTCCCACAGTCCCAGGTCACTGCTGTGGGAGCACCCCGCTGTGCAAGGTGGGGGGGTGTAATGGAGTAGAGGGGGAGTGGGGGAGAGGGAGTGGGGGAGAGGGAGGGAGCGGGGGGGAGAGAGAGAGAGAGAGAGAGAGAGAGAGAGAGAGAGAGAGAGAGAGAGAGAGAGAGAGAGAGAGAGAGAGAGAGAGAGAGAGAGAGAGAGAGAGAGACTTCATTTCACGTGACCAGCGCCGCCCCTCCCGTTCGACGTCACTTCCGTCAAAGCTCGACTTTGTGACGGCTCCCGGTGTAGAAGCCCAGCCTTCCCACGTGACCTCCCTCCATGTTTGCTTCCTAGCCAACCATTTTATGCTAAGGAGGGCGTTTGTTGTGGGAACGGGGCTTTTCACATTCGTTTTCCGGTCTTTACAGTTTTCATACCCCAACGTTATTTTCTTCATTCTTTCTCTGACAGTATGGTTATTTCTTCCCAAAAACGGATTAAGCAAAATCACAGCATAGAAGCACCTTCTCAGGCAGTGCCTGCGGTGTTCCGCCGCGGCGGTACCCCACTCTTGTCATCTCGTCTTCTCAAAAGCCTCCCTTGACTTTTCCGTGACCAGACTGCAGCTTCCTTTTAATGATTTCTTCATTCGGCTTATTATGAGCAGAGTGGCTCATCCGGTGTTGGAAAGGAACTTTGCCAACTCCAACCGCCTCCTTTCACACACGAAGAAGCTGAGACTGAAGGAGGTTCATTGATTTGCCAAAGGCTAACGAGGTGGCACCTGAGCCCGGGTTCTCTGCCCCCAGAGCCGCTGCACACCCACCTCCGATCACGAAGCGCATCGCGCCCTCGGGTGGCACAGAGCCGCGCCTCCGCGTCCCTCACCTTTGTCGTTGCCTCACTATTAATAATGCCACATCGCATTCTTCTGCCCCGTGGGAGGTTGGTTTGTCTCTTGTTCTGGTCCATCCCCGTCCACGGGGACACCCGCTGTTTCTGGCACCCGATGGCCAGAGTTCTACTGGGAATGTTGTCCTGTGTGTTGGCCTTTGTGTCTGCGTTTGACGTCCTTGGGGTATGTGGCCAGGATCGGGATCAACACGTGTGTACAGCTTCATGCATCCCCGAAATACTGCGGTTCCTGCCTCAGCCTCTGTAACGCTGCTCCGCCTTCTGTCACCTTTGCTCGTTTGCGAGATGTGATCTGAAACCTCAGAACTTCTTGTATTTGCATTTCTCTTACTATTAGTTACAGCGAGTATGTTTTTGTGTAATTTATACTTTGTACTTAATCCTCTGAAAACTGTTTGTTCCTCTCCCTTGACCACTTGTCTATTCGGAAATGGCTTCTTACTGTCATTTCTGTGTCAATCTCCTGTGTTTTTTGGATATCAGACTTTTATTTTTTTAAACAATATTTTATTTTTCCCCAGTTACATGTAAAGACAATTTTTAACGTTCATTAAAATTTGTTTTTGAGTTCCAAATTTTCTCTCTCCCTTTCTCACTTTTCTCCTCTGTGATACAGGTTATACATGCTCTATTATGAGAAAAAGAAATTACCGTGTTAATTGTGGTGCCACTATCTTATCCCCAAAACCCTTCCCTCTTCTAAACTTCTCTGTTACTATCAAGGGCATAACCATCCTCCCAGTCACTCTGGCTTTGAAACCTAGGTACCTTTCCCCTAACCCTCCATATCCAATCTGTCTCTGTATCCTCTTGATTCTTTATTAGTGTTATTACTATTAGTCATGTTGTGAAAGAAGACACATCCAAAAGAAAAAAAAAAGGTGAAAAGAATACAGAAAGTGAAAAATACTCTTCGATTGAGATTCAGACCCCAGTAGTTCTTTCTCTGGAGGTGGAATGTATTTTTCGTCATGGTCCTTTGGAATTGTCTTGGATCACCTTATTGCTGAGAACAGTTTAATCATTCATAGTTGATCATTGTACAGTATGTACAATGCTCCCCTGGTACTGCTCACTTCACTTTGCATCAGTTCATATAAGTCTTTCTGGGTTTTTTTGAAATCAGCCTACTTATTTCTTAGAGCACAGTAATATTCTATTACAATCTTATACCACAACTTATTCAGCTGTTTCCCAGTTGATGAGCATCCCCTCAGTTTCCAATTTTTTGCCACTACAAAAAGAGTTCCTAGAAATATTTTTGTACAAATACGTCCTCTCTCCACCTTTTTAAAACTTTCTTTCAAATACAGATGTAGTAGTGGTATTACTGGATCAAATGGTATGCAGTTTTATAGCTCTTGGGCATGGTTCTAAATTGGTCTACAGAATGGTTGGATCAGTTCACAACCCCACCAACAATGTATTAGTGTCACAATTTTTCCATATCCCTTCCAACATTATTCTTCTTTTCTGTCATGTTAACCAAACCCCAAGATATCTTGTGATTTCTTTCTTAAGGATCATACCTTAAACCCAAATAACTCTGGCTCTCACTGATTGACCAACAATAGATCCCAGGCTAAGTCCTAATTGGTCATTGTTTTGGCCCTGATTAACTCAGAGTGAGTATAAATAGCAATTGTGTCTGTTTTGGTCAGAAATCCTGAGGGTCTTCCCCTCTCAGATTGATTTATTTAATTTTTGAGAGGTAAAAGGGGCCATTCTTGGTCTCTTTTCTTACCTAGCCTTAATCATTAAATGGGTGTGACCTCAGTCAAACTGAGACCTGTTAAAGACCTTAGCTTAAAAAGACCAAGGTCTCCTACTGCATGCAGGGCCATCTCCAGTCATCTTGATCTATATCTTGCCACTGGACCAAGATGGCACTGGAGGAGAAAGTGAGACTGGTGACTTTGCACAACCTTCCCTCACTGGAATCCAATTCACTTGCAAATCATGGCATTACTTTCCTGATGTCATGGTCTTCTTCAAGAATGAAGAACAACAACATATTAGCCAATCAATATTAGACTTTTATCAATGATATTTGCTACACATATTTTCCTCACTCTACCGTTTCTCTTCATAAAAAACTTCTTTAGGTTATCAAGTTTTATCCAGATTAGCTTTTTAGTTTTATCAAGATTAGCTATTTTATCTTTTATGATTTTCTTTCTACCTGTGTGATTAAGACATCCTCTTCTACCTAGAGCTGGGAAAGGTATTAGATTGCTTTTACCTTTTTATGGTATGACCTTTTATACTCAAGTGACATAGCCATTTTGAATTTATTGTTGTATTTGAAATAAAGTATTGGCCTAAATCTAATTTCTGCCCAATTGTTTTGTAGTTTTCCTAGTTTTTAAAAAAATTTCTTGTCGGGAAGGTAATCCTTTCCCCAATAACTTTTTTTCTCTTGTGTTTGTCAAAGATTGGACTACTATTTTCAGTTGCTTCTGTTTCTTGTTTATTTAGTCTGCTCCACTGTTCCACTTTGCTGCTTAATTAACAGTACCAATGGTTCTAAGAACCACAGAGTAATGTCATTCCCCTTTTACATGTTTTCTCACAATTTCCCTTCAGATCATGGAATTTGCTCCTCCAGCTGAATTTTGTTATTATTTTGTCTAATTCTAAAAAAAAAAGTATTTCCTCAATATTTTGACTAGTCTGTCACCAAATATGTAAGTTGTTTTATGTGGTATTATAATTTTTATTCTACTAATGAAGAACAACAATGATCATTGACTATGTCTCCAATTAATTTTATCAATCTCTTCCATAAGGGTGTTTATAAATGTATTGGTAAAAATCTTTTTTTTAAATTTTTTTTAATTTTTGCTTTTTGGAGGGCAATTGGAGTTAAGTGACTGCCCAAGGTCACATGGCTAGTTTTTTTTTGTGTTAGGTGTCTGAGGCTGGATTTGAACTCAGGTCCTCCTGACTACAGGGCCAGTACTCTATTCACTGTGCCACCTAGCCACCCCTAAAAATCTTGTATGTGTCATGGTAAAGATTTATTTTGCAGTTAACTTGAATGGAATTTTTTTTTATCATTCTAGTTTTTTGTTGATAATATATAATGATCTGAGAAATTATTTTCTGTCGTGCCACTTTGTTTTAAGAAATTAGTCTCTGTTGATTCTATGGAATTTTCTAGATATATCAACATTTCATCTGTGAATAGGGACAGCTTTGTCTCCTTTGCTGTTGTTTACAGCTTTGATTTTGTTTTCTCGTCTCATTGCTGTTACCTCTAGAAGTCTGTCAAATAAGGACCCTGCAATTTAAAGACATGCAAACAAATAACTATGGCACAAGAGAAAGTTAGGTAAGTGCAAAAAAAAGAAGTTCAAGTAGAGAGCCCTTTGAAATTTTACACGGGAAAAATCCAGCATTTCATGTAAAAATGATGGGAGTAGTCAGTTAAATGGCCTTGAAACCCACTCTGAGTCAACACTGAGACATGAAGACCAGAAAGGGTCATGCAGTTATATGCTGAATCTGGCAGAATTTCACATTCCCGCTCAACCTTCACAGATACAGACTAGAATGCTATCTGTAGCTTTTAGAGGGCACTGTTAGTGGGGAACCTAACTTTTTCTAATTCCTCTATATGTTGCCCACAAGCATAATGTTCTGAATGAGGGAGCTGATAGACCTGTTGCACTGTGCCTTGGCCAAACCACATCTGACATGTGTCTAGATCTAGATACTATATTTTGGGAGATATGGTAATAAACTAGAACAAATCCAGAATAGAATAATCAGGATATCAAAGGGACTGGAGATCAAAACTTCAAGGTGAAGTCTAGTCAAACTAGATCCCTTCCCCAATAGCAAGGGTTCTTAACCTTTTTTGTGTGCCATGGAACCCTTGGCAGTCTAGTGAGGTCTGGACACCATCTCAGAATAATGTTTTTAAATGCATAAAACATAGGAATAGAAAGGAAACAAATGATAGTGAAACAGAATAATCAAAATATTAAAAACAACAAGTTCACATGCTCCAGGTTATAAATTCCTGAGAAGGAGAAAGAGAGAGACAGTCAGGAACAGAAAGAATAACTGATGAGTTCTTAACAAATGCTACATTCTGCCTTATCTAATTACTCATGATTCACATATTTAAAGATATGATGCTTGGCATCTGTTCTCCTTAGCTTGATACATCTGTATGGACACCAGGTCCTTTTGTCCTGTGAGTATAAAACTCTGGCCTCTGAGATACAGTTTGCTCTCCTGTTTCTTAGAAATAGGACTAAGCTGAAACCTGGTGTGCTGATGAAGCAGACTGGCATATGCCTCTGTATGTTCTCTGCGTGTATGTGTGAAGAGCTTGTATTTTCCTTGAAAATCCAAATTGTATGAGTATACCATACACAAGACAACTGAGTGAGCTGGGACTGTTTAGACCGGAATAGAAAAGAAGTTTGGATGCTATCAATAAACCATTTCAGATACAGCAAAAGAATTCAGTTGTGTTTCTATTACTCAACATCCTGGATTGACCATTGGATCCAGCATTATGAACAGAATTTCATAGGGGACTCCCTATGCAATAGGGAGGGAATAGACTCTGCAACCTTAGCATTTAGATCTCCCAGAGTAAAGAATATATGTATTGCTAACAATACAAATTTCAGATGAGGAGAGCTCCAATCTTCTGTTTCCTGTGTTATCATAGCTCAGCCTGGCATTATGGGATTTGTAGTTTTTTGCAGCCTAATAAGAGCAAGCTGGAGACTGGGCTGCCTGTTCTGCTTTGTTTCTTTCCTAATTATGGATGACTGCCCAGTGATCCTGAGATGAATGTTTCAGCCTTGTGAGAGCCAGGAGTCTGAGATCCTTGGTTCCTCTGGTGGAGCAAGAGGAGTGCTCTACAATTCCTGTGCTGCTTGGACAATATGACCTTTTATGGCCATTCACATTCCTGGAGTTCGAGACCGAGCTACTGTCATGGAACTGCTTAATATGCTGTTTTGTCTCTTAGGTATAAAAGTAAGCTGATACTAAGAATGATGGTGAAATAGCTTCACATGTTTTCCTGTTGGGCCTTTTGGTGGGGTGTGTGTATAACATTGGTGGTTTGTATACTATGAATAAGACATTGTAGTTAAATCAACAGAGTGTAGGATTATGTTTCTTTTCCTTGAAAATCTAAGTTGTACTAGTATACTATACATTGAAGCAACTAAATGAACTGAGACTGTTTATCCTGGTGTGAAGGACAACTTGTGTGAAGGATAACTTGCAGTGAAGTTTCCCCATTCTGAACATCCTATTACATTCTTATTTCTTCCTTATACTTTGTAACTAAGTTCAGTATCATTTCCCCACATATATATAGGGGTCATTGTGTATTTCAAGGTAATGTAAGAGCTGTTGGGTAGTAATACAATTAACTGGATCAACTATTGAGACCAAATTAGAGGAGTTTTTAGTTTGGGGAAAGGAATGGTAGTGTGAGAGGTAGCAAAGGGTTAAGTTTCTACAGAACTGCAAGAATTGCAGAAACAAGACTACTGATAAAAAGCACCAGACAGTAGCCTTGGGAAGAGTTGAGGCTGTAGCCTTGGGAAGAAGTTGGGTTCCCAGTTCCCAGAGAACTCCTAGATAATACTAAAAATGAAATAATGTAGAATAGAGGGAGCTGGCAGCAGCAGGTGGATTTGACCAATCAGAAAGCAGACAGCGGCCTTGGGACACTCAGGCCCAGATAAGGACACATCTAGGTTGGACTGGCAGGGGTTCAGTATTCTGAGGTTGTTACTGTGCTTGCTTAGTGGACCTCGTGTATTATGTATGTTATCTAACAAAATTAGAGCTTCATTAGTAATAATTACGGTAATGAATTGAGATGGCTTTGTGCTGATTGGTTGGCATTAATAAGAAGATTGTGAGCTTGGCTTACCAACCAGTGATGAGGTGGGTCAGTTGAGAGAGTATGGAATTCCCACATTAGAGCTTTCTAATCATGCTTCTCCCTTCTGTACAGTGCTTCTCCTTTCTGACTTTTCATTGGATTGGGGATACCCTTTCTCTCGAGAGAGGTGGTAATAAAGTTTTTGTTTCTACCTTTAGAAGTCTCTGAATTATTTTGGGTAGGTGGTCTTCTGACCCATACACTGGAATAGAAAAGATTTGGAGAGAAGGGAAACAAACAGCTGTCTTCAAATATTTGAAGAATGTAGAAAAGGGTTTAAATTCCTTTTGGCCAGCTCCACAGGGTACACTAGTATATGGGGTGAGTGAAAACTTCTCAGGCAGTTTGGGATTGTTAACTTCCCTCTCCCTCCTCCATTGCTGCTGTCAAACAGCAGCAAGCCTCTTCAGGGATCTTTAGAACCCCCCACTCTCATTTTCTTTTGTCTGCTTTCCTGCCTCAGGGGGCCCCTCCTCCTAGCCAGTGGGAGTCAGGGACAGCCCAGGATCACTCCTCCTCCCTTGCTTTGGGACCCTCCCCCCCCCTTTTGTTGTTGTTCCATTTGGGGAAGAATTTGGTGAAGTCTGCCTCTCAACCAATGAGAGAAGAGACAGTTGGGAAGGGGGCTTGACTGCATTAGGGTATAAATTTTTGCACTGTCTTTTGTAATACACCTCTCCTCCATGATGAGTTATGGGGAAGACCACCCTCTTCTCCTGGGGAAGAGAATAAACTGTTTTTATCCTAAGAGATCTCTGTGTTTATTTTTTTGTTAAATTAGGGGTGAGAGTTATTTTTCATCCCAAACACTAGGAACAATGAACAGAAGTTGCAAAAAGATAAATTTTGGCTTTGTTTTAGGAGAGTAGCAATTTGGTTGCAGTGGCAAAAATGTAGGACAAAGGTTGCTGTCTCTACCCTACCTTCTCCAGTCCTGCTAAGTGAAATTCCAAAATAATCTACAAGACCCTGCTATTAAAGAACCAATTGTCTTATTTGCCTTTTGTTTTTGTAGATCCTTTTTATGACTGTTGTTCAGAGCCATGTCTTTTTGGGGGGAGGGGCAAAAAGGTTATTTGAAATAAAAATGTTTAGAAATTGGAAGAAAAAAAAAGAATAATTGTCTTGGCCATGGGTGTTCTAGATGTATACATGAGTGCTGGATGCATTTGAGAGAGGGATGTGGATGTGGTATTAGAAGCTGAATTCCAAGGACAGGCATCAGGGAAAAAAAGATGTTTCCTCAGGTCCCAGAAAATTTAATCCTTGCCCCCACCAACCTTTCTTGGGTCCTTTCTACATGGATGTACAGGACTCCAGTGCAGCAGGGACAGAACTGAAATTTTATGGTGTCCTATTTTTTAAGATATCCCCATCATTTTATGAAGAACATTAGCAACATATTCATCAATAGCTTATATGCAGAGGCTCTGGAAACTGAATGAGAAGTGTTACATGGGTTATGGTTGAATGAAGTTGGAATTCCCCAGAAAAGTTTGTGTTTTGCAAGAAGGCAGACACCATAGCCCCGGTATGTCCAAATCCAGCAAAGAATTCTGGAGAATCAGAATTGATTGGGGTCAACTCTAGTGTACTTAAAATAGCAGAGTACCCTGAGGGGTAGATGGGAAGCAGCATGCTCCAGGCAAATTGAACCACCACCATTATCTTGATCACCATCTCCTCTTAGATTCTGATGGAAACAGTCCAGGGCCCCTGACCCAATTGCCTCAGGGTGCCCAAACCACCAGACCTGCTTCTAGCCTAGCCCCAACAGCTATTACTGCAGAAAGGAATTATTGTGGAAAAGGACTTCACCTTCCTCATCATCACCAGCAACAAATGTTGACCAACTGCTACCAACAGGCAGATAGGCACAAGAGCCCTGGGACTGGCAGCCCTCTCCAGACTACCAGTCCTGCTTCTAGCACAGCCATCATCTACGAGGCAGTTCCTGAGGTCAGCTATTCCCACTAATTATCAACCAACTTCTATTTACAGGACCAAAATGAAGGAGCAAGCTACTCTTAGGGAGAGACAGGAGTCATTATGCACCAGGCAGCTCCAAATACCATCTAACACCATCTTTCCTCTGACCCTGGTGGGGACAGCCCAGGACTCTTGACATCATTGTTTCAAGTCCAACCAAGTGGTTCAACATCAGAAACCAACATGATTTTGTCACTGAAAATGACATGAAAGAAGAGGTTTTACTGTGTGCTTTGCCACTAAACCTTAAGAACCCTGGGATCGGGGGCGGAGCCAAGATGGTGGTGTAGCAGCAGCAACATATCGCAGTTCTCACATAGCCACCCCAAAATACCCATAAAATATGACTCTAAATTAATCCTAGAACTCCAAAATGCACGCAAATATACTTTCCACTAAAGTCAGCTCGGCTACGAGGAACCATATCAGCACTGCAAACCGAAACCAGCCTGAAGCCCTGGCTGAGCCCCGGGGGCGGCTGGACAGGAGGAGCCGAGGAGCCTCTCTGGTGAGTGGATTAGCGACAGCTGCAAGCAGCGTTCAGAACTAGGTCATTGGGACTTGCCAAATCGGGGGAGAAAAGTGTCTGGCCGAAAGGCCTCCAGGGCAGGAAAGTGAAAGGCAGAGGTTTTGCACCCGCCCTGCGCCCTCAGCCTGCAGACAGCAGGGGGACTAAGTGATCATTCAGAGGCCGAGTGCTCTCGCATTTAGCGGCCTGGATCCGGATCGTGGTCTTGGGCTTTCGGTCCTGGAGTCTTTAGTATCCAGTGAGCTGGAAGTAAGTAGGAAAGGGACCCAGCACCTTCCTGAGACCTACGGCAGCCAGGAGGACCCCAGCGATTTGGGACAGAGCTTTCCCTTCTGGAAGCAGAGCCCCACAGAGATTAAAAAAAAAAATCACAGACTGACCAACCATGAGTAAGAATAAGCATAAGAAGCAAAGTAAGAACAGCAACCAAACCCTAGATTCCTTCTTTGAAGAAAAGAAGAATCATGGCAGAGAGAGGGAGGAGGAGAGTGCAGCCAGAGCATCCCCACCAGGGGCTTCCAATAAACATGAAGAATGCCTTAAAGCTAGAGATGAGCTGAAGAACGATTTTCAAAACCAAATAAGAGAAGTGGAAGAAAAATTGGGAAGACAAATAAGAATGTTGCAAGAAAATCATGAAAAGAGAGTCAGCAATCTGACTGAAGAAATCAACACCCTAAAAAATAGATTAACTCAAATGACAAAAGAGGCCCAAAAAAGCAATGAAGAGAAGAATGCCTTAAAAAGTTGACTTTGCCAGATGGAGAAAGAATTTCAAAAGCACTCTGAAGAGAATAATTCCGTCAAAATTAGA
>CM053585.1:323979963-324039481 GCA_028646515.1 Pseudochirops corinnae | reverse complement strand
TCAGCATCAGTTCATGTAAGTCTTTCCAGGTTTTTCTGAAATCTGCCTGCTTATCATTTCTTATAGCACAGTAGTATTCTATTACATTCACATACCAAAATTTATTCAGCCATTCCCCAACTGATGGGTATCCCCTCAGTTTCCAATTCTTTGCCACCACAAAAAAAGCTGCTATGAATATTTTTGGACATTTGAGTCCTTTTCTCTTTTTTATGATCTCTTTGGGATATAAACCTAGTAGTGGTATTGTTGGATCAAAGGGTATGCACAGTTTGGTGCAAAGGACATGGATCCAAATCGCTCTCTAGGGTGGTTGTATCAGTTCATAACCTCACCAACAATGTGTTAGTGTTCCAATTTTCCCACATTTTCTCCAACAGTCATCATTTTCCTTTTTTGTCATATTAGCTAATCTGATTGGTGTGAGGTAGTCATGATTTTTCTCTAGCTTTGTTAAGCAACATGTGAATACAATTGGAGGCAGCAGATGTTAGCAGCTTCACAGGGCAAGACTGACAATAGTATAAGGGAGCGAGAGAGCTGAGAGAAGAGGATAGTGTAGAACTGATCTGGTTCATCACCAAGGGGTCAAGATAGGGAGGATGGCTTCAGAAAGTGAGGGGTAGAGAGACTGAAGGTCACAGTGGACATGAAGAATAGGGTTGGAGGTTGTAAGTTAGAGGAAAGGTCAGCTAAAGAAATTTCAGAGTTCACAATTATGGAAGTGGGAACTTTTGTGGGTGATAGCAAGATCAAGGGTGAGTGGAGTACACTTTCTCTCTGCACCCTCTGTGAAGACTCCTCAGAATGAGAAGGGAGAGAAACTATCTTGAAACCAGAGACAGACTTTTGTAAGACTGGACAGATCTGAGTCCTGGGTTTCCTAAGAAATTACACAACCTAGGACTCTTCCCCCCTTCCCTTGCTGTCAATCAGCCTTAAGCTCTTCAGAAATTTTAGGACTCTCTTAGAGCCCTTCCCCCTTCTTTACTTTGGCATTTGCCAAATAAGGATAGATACATTTGGATTGGCTATCCCCTATTTCCTTGTTCTTTGTAAGCCTGCCTCCCAGCCACTGAGAGATAGTGGCAGGGCTTCTTTGTTCTTTATCATTGGAGGAGACTTCTGGCTCAGATTATAAATCTGCCTCCCAGCCAGTGGGAGAAGGGATAGCAGTGGGAGGGGGCTTGACTGTGTTAGGGTATAAATTCTTGTTTCCTTTTCTTTAATGCACCTCATTCTGCTGGTTCATACTGGTGGAAGGGACACCTTCCTCTCAAGAACTGAATAAAATGTCCTGTTCTTTCCTCAAGATACCTCTGACTTTTAAATTTTTGGAGGGGTAGGGGATTTTCAAGGTCTTCATACCCCACACAAGGGTATGACCATCTCTGTGTATAACAGAGGTGAAGTACAGGATTAGGTCATGGACAATGAGTAAGTTGAACAACTCTGAGGTTAGGGATTGGAGAGAGTATCAATATGTATGTTAAAGTCCCCTAGTACCAGGGCAGGAACTGAGGAAGAGAGAAAGACTGAGCCAGGCAACTGAATTAACTGAGGAACAAAGGAAAGTATCTGGGAAATCTATCCAGGGCCTCTGAAACTTTCCACTCACAACAACTTTACTGGTTTCAGCTTTGTGTGGTGCAAAGTGCTATGCTTTGTGTTCAGAGCCAAGGCTGCAGTGAAGTTGCTCCATGAAACACAGGAACCTCCGTGTTTGATTCTGAATTACTTTTTGGTTGTGGCATGTTCAAAAACCTTTTACTGTTGCCAATTTTTCTCAACCCCATATGAAGTCATGGCTCACAATTTAAGAAGTGCTGCTCTATACAACAGCTATCAGAATCTTGATTGGGAAATAGATATGAATTGAGTGAATCTTGAAGGAGGAGAGGTTATTAAGTAATGGTGGTAGAGACCCTGGAAGTGACAATGGAAACAAGGAATATTCCAACTACTCTGTCACTGGCAAAATATTAGTGAAAGTGGAACCAGTGTGGGAAAGTGGGAGAGACATCCTTAGTCTAGGAATATTTGTTGAAAAGCCAGGAAGGTTTTCATTACATTTATTTTACATTTATTCTTTCTGAATAAACAAGTAGCTCCTTTAATAGGGTACAGGGACTCAAACAAAGGTGAGCCCTTTTATGCTGATTCCGTTCGAATTTCCCACCTTGTTCTGCACTGGCCAGGTGCAGCCTCCTGAACTGTCCAGTCATGCTCCCCCCAAACAGCTCGTTAGGCATGTGCACAAGCCTCTAAGCCCCTATCTGCTCAGAAGCCTTGTTCTGCAGGATCCAGTCACCTCAGACCCAAATTCTGCTATCACTCAAAGTTCGAGCACTTTTAATCCTGTGGAAACAAAATTGCTCACATTGTATCCCACAGAAAGGATGGCCAAGGTAGTTGTATCTTCTGGAAGGAGCTAGTTTTCAGTGAGTACAAGAGGATGGAGAAGCGGAAATGGAAAAATTTAAGATAAAAATCAAGTTTATTCCCTATAGAGCAGGCCTTCCAGTGGAAGGTGTGGGTAGATCTTGAGTGGGATGTTAGTAGGATTGGGTTGAGGAGGATGGGAACAAAGAAGTGGTCAATAGGGGATAAATAGAGTTTATTCAGTGATAGCCAAGGGTTCATTCTGAACGCTTTGGGTATGATGGGATACTTTTATGCTGATCATTGAGGAATGAGTTCAGGAAGGTTGAGGCAACCTTCACAACCCAGGTTTTGTAGAGTTGCAGCATGTGGGAAAGGATGCTGGGTTAAATATGAGTATGTGTGTGTGTGTGTGTGTATGAGAGTGGGGTTTATGAGTTATGGTTCTAAGCAAATGCTGTTTCACATTTCTTGAACTTGGGTGTAACTTTTAGAGACCCATGTTTGATTGGGACCTTGGCTACACTAACATAAGGCTAAAACTTCCTGATAATTTGAATTATTCCAAAGTGAGATGGAGTACATGGGAAGCGAGCAGATTCTCCATCAATGAAAGCCTTTAAACAGACCCTGGAGGATTACTCAGTTCAAGCATCACCTACTGCAGGTTTTTCCTGGTTCTTCCAGCTGTTGATCTCTTTCTCTTTGAGGTTACTTTGCATTTGATTCTGTGTCTTGTATATGTCTGTATGCTTTTTTTTTTTTTTTTTTGCTTAGAGGGCCATAGGACTGAAAGATAACTCCCTCTATTCAACAGGACAGAAGGAAAGATCAAAAAACTTCTCAGGAGGGGATGAGGTCAGGTAGACAGATATGCCTACTGATGAATTACTGAGGGATTCAGGGAGCCCATGGCTATGGCTATGACAATGCAGAGAGATTGCAGTTGCAATAGGGATGGAGGCAAAAGATGCTGTCACTTAGCCAAACCCACAGCTTCCTCTAGCAAATTATTCAACTATTATATACTATAGACTAGGACAGAATTCCAGAGTAAGACTAGCTACTACTGCTGCTGCCATTACCAATATGTGGGTGAGGGGAATGGCTAAACCATATGTAAGCTACCCAGAATTATGTAGGAGAGACTACAGCTGACTGTTTGCTCAGAATGATACATGCGCACACACACACACACACACACACACACACACACACACACACACACACACACACATACACTTATATTTAACCCAGCATCCTTTCTCACCTGCTGCAACTCTATAAAACTTAGGTTGTGAAGGTTGCCTCAACCTTCCTGAACTCATTCCTCAATGATCAGCATAAAAGTATCCCATCATACCCAAAGGGTTCATAATGAACCCCTGGCTCTTACAAACTAGCTTCCATTCTTCCTGCTACTCTGCAAAAACTATTTTCTTAAAGACTGTCAGAAATTTCTTAGTTGTTAAATCTGATGAACTTTTCTCAATCTAACTTTTCTGATCTGACTTCAACTTTTCACACTACTGACTACCCCATCCTTCTAGAAATTCTCTCCTCTTTTTGGCATGGGTGGGTCTGTTCTTTCCTGGTTCTCTTCATACCTGTCTGACCATCAGTCTCTTTTTCTGGTTCATCCTCTTTCCTTTTCACTGAGCATGGGAATCCTCTAACATTCTACTTCAGGCTTTCTTCCTAGTCTATGAGATCTCATCTGTTCCCTTTCATTCAATGATTACTTTTCTGTAGATGAGTCCCTATTCTCTGCATGTGTGTTTGTATACACACATATGTTTACATATATGTATACATATATTAGCAACATATGTCTACAGAATATCTATACATACATACATATAGTTATCCCTTCCACATCATGGAGGTTAGGATTATGGTGGCCTGTGATCTGGAAAATCTCTGTAAAATTTTTTGACCTCCCTTTGTACCAAAAAAGTCTGAATTTTTTCTTTTTCTTTTATGGAGTGCTTACAGTATCTTATTGTAAAATCTGGGTTAAGCATTTGGTCACAGGATCTTTGTCATCTGGTGACCTTTGCATATCGTCTACAGCTTCTGCAAAACTCTCCCCAAATTCCCATCTAATTTCTTATGTAGGCCTGTAATATACATATATATAAACCATGATGGAGAAAGTCTCTCTATGGAAAGGATAAGTGTACATGTATCTGCTGTTATTCAGTCATGTCCAAATCTTCACGACCACATGGAGCAAACTGTCCATGGTGTTTTCTTGGCAAAGATACTGGAGGGGTTTGCCACTTCCTTCTTCAATGGATTGAGGAAAGCAGCAGTTAAATGACTTACCCAGGGTCACACAGTGAGTAAGTGTCTGATGTCAGATCTGAATTTAGTTCTTCCTGACTCCAGGCCCAGCCCTTTATCCACTGAGCCACTTAGCTGCCTCCTATAACTGTATCTACAGAAAAGAATATGTGTGTATCTGTCTGTCTATCTATCCATCTATCATCCATCTATCCATCCATCTATCATCTATCTGTCTATCTATCTCTCTATCTATCTATTCCCACTCTATCACTTAAACTTAAATTTTGTATCTATAATTGTGTGCCGGACATATCTATCTGAAAGTCATGTCAGAATCTTAAATTCATCATGTTGAAAATGGAACGAATTCTCTTCTCCCCTGCCTGTATTCATCCCTTCTCTAAACCCTTCTACTTCCAATAAGGGTGCCATCATCTCCATAGTTACCCACGTTTGCTCTTTGGGAATCATTGGTTGATTATTCCTTGTCCCTCAGTCCCATTTCCAAACAGTTGTAAAGTTTGGATAATTCTGTTCCACTAACATCTTTCCCATCTTCTCTTTATTTACATGATCACCACCTTGTTCAGACATTCCCTACCTCTCACCTATACTGATTTACTTATTCACCTGAATTAACTTTCTGAATCCAATATATCTCCTTTCTAATCCATTCTTCTTATAGCTACTAAAACAATCTTCCTAAGACCTCTCTCTAGTTTAACTTTCTTTTAATAACCCCAAATTGCCTTTAGGGTGGGTGTGAAATATATATTCTTATCGAGCATTTAGGCCCTCATCCAATCTGGTTCTAGCCTACCTTTCTAAATTGCCTTATTTCACATTATTTCCTTCTGCCCAGTATACATTCCAGCCATACTAGATTCTCAGCTGTTCTCCAAATTCAGCACATCCATTTCCCATCTGCATGAGTTGGGGGAGTGAGAGCATCTGACCTATGCCTGAAATGCATTCCATCCCCCAGATAACTTTCAGACTCCTCAACTTCCCTCAAGGCTCATCTCAGATATTAAATGCCTTAGGCGCTGCCCCTTTCCTCTACTTAGCATTCTCAGATAATCTTTCTTTTGCTTCAATCTCTTTTTTATTATCCTAATAAGTGTATGTTCACTATCCATCCCCAGGCTCAGTAGAATATAAACTCAATGAAGGAACTTGTCTTTTTATATCCAGGGTTTAACATAGTGCTTTTGATGCGCTAGTTGCTTAATAAATATTTGTTAAATTTAATTGCCACCTGGAAAACAGATAACATTAACCTCCCCTCCCCCCCAGAAGACAGAACTAGTAGCAATGAGTGCTAGTTGCAGAGAGGTAGATTTTGGATTGCTGTAAGGGAAAACTACCTAACAGGACTGTCCAAAAGGGGAATGGGCTAATCCAAGAAGTAAATTCTTGTAAGATGAAGCCTTCTAGCAGCAGGTCTGATAACCATTTAATCAGGAAAGATGTACAATAGATGACTTCTAAGGTCCCTTCCACAACTTATCTTCACAGTCACTCATAGGATCATAATTTCAGAGTTGAACGTCACTTTAGAGTTCATTCAGTTCAATGGCCTGAGGTTTATAGAGATTAAATGAGTTCAAGGGCACAAAGCTGCTAAGTGAAGAGCTGACTTTTAAACTTAAATAGACTTGAAATACAGTGCTCCATTACATGTCCACAGCAAGTGATGCTTTATGACTACGCATAAAATTTACTGATTGTAGGGTAATCAGCGGGATACTACACATTTTTTTTTTCTTCTCCAATTTGAGCTGCAGTGTGTAACATCAAACTCAAGTCTTAAAACAACCTTATGGGGGCCACAACAGCTGTCTTCTAGTATTCCATGAGTTGTTAGGTGGAAGAGGGATTAGATCTGTTCTGCTTGATACCATGTAGCATAAGGAACAATCAGCAGAATTTATATGAAAGCAAATTCCAGCATAATAAATAACAATTGTGTCATGGAGTGGAAAGGAACTGGTCAGACTACCAGCAGATAGGTTCTAGTCTCCACCTGGTTACTAACTAGTTTTACTGACCTAATTTTCCTCTTTAGTAAAGTAACAAGATTGGATTAACTCAGTGGTTCTCCACCTTCCTAACGCTGAGACCTTTTAATACAGTTCCTCATGTTGTGGTGACCCCCAACCATAAAATTATTTTCATTGCTACTTCATAGATGTAATTTTGCTACTGTTATGAATCCTAATGTAAATATCTGATATGCAGGATGTATTTTCATTGTTACAAACTGAACATAACCCACAGTTGAGAACCACTGGATTAAATGATCTCTAAACTGTGATCTAGCCCTAACAATGCCCGATTCTGAGTTACTTAAAAGTGGACTTGGTTGCTTTGGGGTTACTGAAGTTTTCATTAGGAAGGGTCTTCAGGAGAGGGCGGGTGTAGTACTAGGGAGATGACAGAGCGTGGCTGGAGTGATTTTAATGATTAATTTGAAGTACACGACCATGTTTAGTTGGGGGGACAGGAAGGAAGAAGGACATTTCGGGAAGGCCACTGACAAGTTCGGAAGTGTCCAGAAGGGGATAACTCTGCCGACGAGCTTGGCTGAAGAATACGCAGTTTAGCTTAGAGAATATTTTTTGGGGGCAGGGGAGGGGTGTTGGGGCTACCAGACAGTGGCCCCCCAGTATCTTAAGGGCTGTCTTGCGGAGGCCGGCCAAGCTGGTTTTTCTAGCAAGCCTTTCTCTTGCAGTTGAACGTGGACCAGCGGATTTTAGTCGCCGAGACACAAATGTAGGTTCCCTAAAACTGCAGGAGTCCCAGAGTGCTTCGCGCGGCCTCTGTGGGTGGGGGGCTCGCCCACCTCCAGGAAGAAGCTGGCAAGGCCGGAGCGGGCCTTTGGAGCGCGAAGGGACTGGCCCAGGAGACTCCGTGAAACCAGATGGTTTAATAAAGAGCCCACGGGCACAAACACCCGCGACCAAGCCACAGAGCGACACTGGCCCGCTGCCCCAGGGCACGGGTCCCGACCAAGCCCAATCCGGCTCCCCGTGTAGGGCGCGGGGCGTCTCTCTCTGGGCCGGACACGTCCGATCGAACCGTTTTGACCCTTCTTCCGCCTCTTCCTAAGCCAACTAGCCAAATGTTTCTCTCTCGCCCGGTGAGGCGACAAGGGTCCGAAAACAGAGCCGGAAGTAGGCCTGGAAAGACGATTGGGGGCGGGGGAGAAGCAGAGAGAGCGAAAGCCCTTGGTTTACGAGCGGGAAAAACTACCATTCCCGTGAGGCAGCGCGGCGCGCGGGGGTGGCTGGTGCGCAGGCGCCCGCAAGGCGTACGTGGGGGCGTGAGCGGTTCTAGAACGTTGCTGTGGTAGCGCTCGGGCGCCATGTTAGGACGAAGGGGAAGAAGGAGAAGCGCTTAAAGCGGCGGGCGCGGGCGCGGGAGTGGGGTTGGAGCCAGGGCTGAGGCGACCCCCCTCAGCAGATCATGCCCAGGGTGCCTGTGGCGGCGGCTGCGGGGGGGAAGTGACTGGGCGGTGCCGGCGCGAGGGACGATGCCGTTGTAAGTCATTTAGATTCTGTTTTTCGTCCTCCACCCCCACCCTCTCTTAACAGGCCCCGAGGGGCCTAAGAAGGGAGGGAAGGAGGGAGGGAGCGAGCCTTGCAGGGAACCGTGCCCCCTTCCCGCTCCCTCTCCCTGCCCAACACCCCGCCTCCCCCAAACTCCTTCCTGGCTGGGTCAGGGGAGCAATTGGGCCGGGGGCCTTCCCCTTCCGGGAGGAGAGGGAGGAACCTGCTGCCCCACTTCCCCTTTGTCCTTTCCCCCCCCCCCTCCGGATTTTGGGGCCTGGGAGGAAATCGGCCCCAAGTGAAGCGAGGCTCTTATCGCGCCCCCTCGGAGCCCCGTGACCAGAAGTCTCAGCCGCAGCGAGCGCGCCCTGGTTCCGGCTCTTACCCCCGTGCTCGCTGCGCTCTCCCGAGCCCAGCTTGAGGCCCGTCCCGGGCTTCGTAGCCCCCGCCCCGCCCGCGGACCAGACCCGACGCTGCTCGGGAGCGTGTTGTTTACAAGTAGGGTTGGGGCCCCCGCGGCTCCCCTTGCTTCCCGTGCCGGGGGCCTTGGGGCTGAGCGGCGCCGTAGGACCTGTGCCCTCCATTTCCGCTTCCTCGAAGGCTGTTTGTTTCCAGCGATCTCTTTGGGGAATAAACTCTATAAGAGCAGTTGGAGCCTTCCTGGGGGTGGTGCCCCTGAAGGCTTTGCAGATGGCCGTGTAAGAGGGGCTGCAATGTCAGACCAACGTTTCATGATTTCACAGCCTCAGGTTCTATCCCCACGGCTTCCTCTTTAATAAGAAGATAGGGATTCTTTGTTGCTAGTGCACCTAGTGGTTGTGTACCGCATTTGTGTCACGCTGTGTTCATCATACACAGTCTCGAGGCCACGAAGTGGTCAGATTATTTAGTGCCAACAGCAGCATTGCCTTCTCTAACACTTGAGAGTCTATAAAGCAACTCAGTGAAAAAAGGAAATTGCTTTGTTAGACCTGATGAAACGTGTTTATAATTTTATCAGTATTGTAACTGAAATGACATTTATTTGCCATAAAGAATTCCTTTATGAAATTGGAGAACTTATGAATGTCTGTCCTCTGAATAATAACTTTTTCTTAATAGAGTGATATGAAGCAATTTCTCACAAGATTTTTGTTTTCCTCAGTGATTAAAAGGAACCCTAAATGTTTGAAATGGCTTTTTGTGCCTTTATGTAACTTTGGTTTCATTGGATTAGTTGTGTTAGAGGATTGATTTGCACCATTAATATTGGACATTTCAGTTGATAGGAAATCCATCCATTTAACGGTGTAGTCCTAAGAAATAATTATAGTAATAATCTGTGCATTGTGTCTTGTTTAAAACTAAAAATGGCTTAGACTTTTGTAGCTTGACATAGTGGAAAGGACAACTGGACTTGATGGGGTGCTCTGGTCCCAGCCCTAAGATCGTATCTCTGGAAGCCTCCCGGTTTCTTAGTCGGCCCCTTGTTCTGTGGTAAAACTTTTTCTTGTTGCAGAACACATTCTCTTATCAGAACAGAGGGGTGTCTGGCCCAAGGATTTTTGTCCCTGGCTGGTCTAAGGATTCTTCTCCCGCCAGATCCCCAAGATCCATGCCTCTGACATCTTCCTCTATGTCTGGTATGCTCCCTACACTTTCCCATTCATTGCTCCCAAGGACACCTGGACCATTTAATTACCTAATTAGTATCCCTGGCATTACTTTCTCATGCCCCTTTTTCCACATCAATCCCAGTACCATCCTCAGTCTTTCCCAAGTTCCCATAAGAACCCTTGCCCGCCTTTTGCTAAGGCATTACAATAAACTCTTTGCCACTTGATTAAGAAAAGGCTCATGTGTGTGAATTTGTTCTAGGCACCTCTGCCTTGGCATTCTTGAGGCCCCAGCATCCTAAAATCTTGTCACATTGGCCTTCAGGAGACTTAGATTTATGAGTCCAGGCTGTGCTGCTACTACTACTAATGATTATCTTCTAATCCTGTTGCTTCTTTTGTAAAACAAAATGTTTAAACTTACATAGTCCCCAAGGTCCCTTCTGGCTCTCTGATTCTGTGGTTTAATTCTCTTTTACAATATTTGGCCAGGAAGCTATAATTTACCATCACGGAATTTGAGTTGACAGAGACCTCTGAAACTACCAACTCCAAACCAATATCTGATCATGAATCTCTTCTAGAGACTGTGTGATGAGTAAGTAGTCCTTTGCTTTAAAGACGTTTAGTGAGAGAAATCTTGCTACCTTCTGAGGCAGCACACCTACTTTTAGATAGCTCTTTACTACCAAGTTTCAGGAAAATTTTGAAACCTAAAATTGCCTCTTTGCAACTGCTTCTAGTTAATGTACTCAGATGCAACTACGATGTCTTCAGGATAAATGAACACCCTCAGTTTATTCATCCAGTCCCGTGGAATGATTTCAAAGCTCATCCTTGCTGCCCTCTGGACAGCTTTCCTAAAATGGGAAACCCAGAAGTGAACACAGTACTCCAGATGTACATACATACATAATTTTAACATTTTAATTTACAAACTTTCAAATTCATCAGTCTAAAGATAAAAGCATCCTGTGTTGAAAATACACAGAAGTCCCTATTGCCTGTCCATTGAGTATTGAAATGCTTTTTACATGAACAATATATATAGACTGATTGGAGTCAGGGTTCAGATCCTGACTCTAGCACTTTATAGCTCTGTCACTATGTAATTAGAGAATTCATTTATTCTTTCTGAGCCTTAACTTCCTCGTCCGAAACATGAGCAAATACTTGAGACATAAATAACAACCTAACTATAAATAGGACTATTATTAGTTCAACCAGCATTCATTAAATGCCTACTGTGTGCCAAGGCATTGAAGATTTCTAGACATAGGAGTATGATTTTTAAAAATTGACTGTAAAAACTGCTTGTATGGGAAGAATCCTCGAACTGATGAGACCTGACCTTTTTTCTAACTGATCTTTTTGAACTTTGGGAGTCAGATCATGGTTTACTTTTGTAGTTTTTTTTGATACTCAGTTATTATTTGAGTGGCTTTGAATGCCAAACATTCCATTTGAACTTTTTTGTATGCACACTTTCACTTATGATTTAGGCAGGCTATTCCGGTGGAGAGGATAATTCCAGGATTAATTGAAGTTCTAAATTAGCTACTTCAGTATGTGAGTATTATTGTTTAATATTGTGAGTTTACACATTTCATGATGAATTTTTTCAAGGCTTTTGTGGTATGATTTTGTGTATTTGGGGTGGGGGGAGTGGGAAGATAAAAATCAAACCAAAAAAGTATAATTTTTTGTATTAATATTTTCATTCTTTTTTGGTTGACCTTTCAATGGAAAAACTTTCCATCTAAGTTTCTAAAAACATAATTTTCTCAATAAATTTTGATTTATCTAAAAACAATATTCTGTTCTTCAGAACTGGTCTACTTTAAATGGATTGGTTACCACATTATTATTAACAGTAATCTCATATTTATATAATGCTTTAAAATTTGACAACCCCTTTTCTTACAAGTATTGTCTTCATTTTATGAATGAGGAAACTAAGGCACTAATGTCAGTGACTTTCCCATGATGACATATCTTGTAAGAGTCTTGACAGATTGTAACTTAGGTCTCTTGTCTCCCAAGTCCAGCACTACCAAATTCAGTTAAAATTTGCTTCAATTATTTTTAAACTATTTTGTCAACACTGCTTTAAAGTTATTGCAAATTTATAGTGTCTTAGTGACCTAGAATCCAGAACCACAGTCCATCTCAATGAATAACTCATTGAGTATCCCGTTAAATAATGTGCTCTGTGTTCTGATGATTTTTATGATATTCAGCATTATTAGATGAAAGACAAAAATGGAAAGAGTGCTGAGCCTGGAGTCTGGAAGACCTGAGGTCACATCTGACCTTAGACACTTCCTAGTTTGGACGAGTTAGTTAACTAACCTTGATTTGCCTCAGTTTCCTCAAATGTAAAGTGGGGATAATAATAACACCTATTGCACAGGGCTGTTGGGAGATTCAAATGAGAATCTCAACACAGTTTGTGACACATATAGGTGATGTATAAATACTAGCTATTATTATTAACTTCTTGATTTAGGGTCTATTTGTTTTTTACACTAAGTAAAATGTGACTGAAGATAAAGTTATCCATTTCAGTGGATCAACTGATCCATATAATGTGCTCTGACAAATCTTGAGATTGCTAAAATCATCAGGTATATGCGTATAACATTGAATTAATCACATTTGTTCCACCCCTAGAGGTGTCTTACCTGTTTGCCCTTCATGTTCTTTGGGATGATTACATTCTATGAAACAGAGTAACTTTCTTAAGAATACAGAGATTATATTGTGACTTTTAGTAGAAATGTACTTCATGTCTCCTTTTTTATAAAAATTCAGGTGCGTTTTTAAAGAACAAATACTTGGGAGATCATGTTGGGTTTCTTTTGTCTTCCATGTCATATAGTATCTTTCTTTTGCCTTACGTGTTACAGTTACTTCCAAATTTATTACTTAACCTGAAGGGCTCAGTAAGCTCCCACATGCAATTGCCATAGCTGCAATGGTATTTTTAAATTTTAATAACTAATACAAGAATAAACTGGATATTTATGTTTATTTGTGTGCCCATGGTATATGTGGTTGTCATCGTTAACAAATTTCTGTGGATTCTCTAGATTACTGTTTTATATGTTTGAGTTATTGGTTTGCTCTGAGTTATAGGACCTAAAGTGTTCTTTTAACTCTTAGAGAATCCTCTTTGCTTCTTTTCCCTAACTTTTGTTTCTTTTTAAAAGTTATACTTTTCTTCACTTGGGACATCTAAGGCTGGTGAATACAGTGATTTGAGCCATATACAGCTGCCTCTAAAGTGATAGTGGCTTCTCAGTTCTAGTAGTCTCAATATTCTTTTTGCTTTTGGACTGAGGAAGCATAGGGAAAAGAGAATTTACTTTTTGTATGTGTAATGATCTAAGAATAACAGATATTTTATTTTTTTTACCTTAGAATTACAAAGGCTTGCCCGTTTTATATGTCGTCTTTGTTTCATGAACAAAGCTGCTTATTTTATTTTTTTAGTTGTGTCTTCCTTCTGTTTCTTCTGTTGCCTATTTGAACAACGTATCTTGTCTCTTAGTAAGTAAGTATAGGCCTGAATATTTTTAGTACCTTGAAGGACGTGGTATCAGAATGTGTAATCCCTGGGAAATTGGAACCCATGAAGAGTTGCTTTGGCACTAAATTTATCACTTGGTGGTCAGCCTTCTGTTGATAAGCCCGTTTGGTCTTAGCTAAGAGCTATCTAGATTCATAGGATGTAGGCTATTGCCAAGTCAGTACTTGAAACATTTCTCCCTTGGTATGACACGTAGGAACCTAGTCTTTGCCTGGAATAGCCTTAGGGAATCTGTGGTAGCTTCTCCACTACAGCTCCTAGAATTTTCTCTCTCCCCCAAATAGCTCCTATGTATTTTGTATATAATTATACATGTATAGTTAGTCCTTTCCCATCACGACTGTTTTGATCGTTTTGATATATTGCAGGTTGGCATAAAAATTAAGTGGGAACTTTTGGGGAGTTGTGTGGAAGCCACAGATGACATACAAAGGCCAGCAGAATACACAGAAACGCATAACATATATGTATAGCATTGTATAGTATCAACATTTTATCTTTTAATACCATAAATATACCCAGATTTTACCATAAAGGGTACTGTAAATATCCCATTAAAAAAAATATTCAGACTTCTTTTCTGGTATAAAGGGAGGACCAGAAAATTTTACTTGCATTTTCTAGATTGCAGGGGCACTGTGCCCCTAACTCCAGCAATGTGGAAGGAATAATTGTATGTTTCCCCTGGCTGGATTGTAAGGGAGACAGTTATTTCCACTTTTGTCTTTTTGTCTTTAGCACAGTACCTGACAACTAGTAGAACTAGTAGGTACTTAATAATGTTTGATTGATAAATGAAGCATTTAAATAGAGATGAGCAGGCCTGAACATCTAGCTGAACAGTTACACAGTACACAGTTATACAATATAGCATTATATTAATGGCATAATTGAGGTTGATGATCTTGAAGTATGTGTGTACAAACTACTTGTGCAGAGCATACAAGAGAAGTAGCCACCTTTTGAATATTTATCCTGGTGCACAGAGAAGCATATTATGTACAGAACTTGGATTAAAGCATTCCCTGTTATCTCTAATCACATGGTTAGTTGACTCCAAAATATTAGTGAAACTCAAATGTTAAATGTTAGCTTAGATTTGTGTGAAAGAGAAGGTTGCAACATTTTTGGTAGCATTGATATGTGTGTTTATGTATCTAACTGTTTAATCATGCTTATTTAAGAGTATCACAAGCCTCTTTATGTTTTTATGCTTATGTTTTCAGAAGATTGGGTCTATATTCCTTATGTGCATCCTTTATGGCTAACTGAGTTTAGAGTTAAAACTTCAGAAGACCAAAATGTTCAGTTCAGCTTTGGCAAAACTGTTACTTGGAAGGAAAGAAATTAAAAGTGCCTCCTATTGTTAACTCTTAATAAATACAAATATGGAAGCAGAGAATACCTATGTAAGTGGGGTTATGTATGATACTAAAATTTTTCATTCTTGAGCATTTGGGAATAGCATTTAAGAAAAAATTCAACAATTACTTAGTAATATGTCCAAAGAGGTAAACACTGGGATTTCTGTATACTAATGAAATAACAGGTCCTGACCTGTTGTCTGATATTGTGAACAGGTCTTGATCTCCCAGATTTTGAATTTCCTACCCAATACAGATAAGTAATGGTTTTGTAACTTAGAGAAAGTTGTCTAGGGTACTGAGAAGTGAAATGACTTTTTTGGGGTCACACAGCTAGGTTACACAGGCCTTGAACTCAGCTTGGCTCTATTCTGTTTCTGTCTTTCTGTCCACAACACTAACACTGCCTCTCATTACCAATGATAGCACTTTGCATTTTGTATTCATTTTAATTCTTTACCTTGGCAAGGGTAGATACTGACATTAATGTAAATATAGGCCTTACTTTAAAAAATAAAATCTGGTTCATATAAAATCTGAAGGGGGACTATAGAAGTACAGTGTTTCAACCTATGTCTATATTTTCAAAGAGATTGAATTTTAGGGTTGTAGAATATTTTCAAACTAATTGACATTTTCATTTTTCTTTTGAATAAATGAGAATACTCAGCAGAGATTTACTTTTTCAGTGTTAGAACTTGCTGATTTTAAATATTTTTGAGGCTTCATTGTGTTAGTCTTTAAAAAGCATGATAAAACTCATAATAGATCTTTCTGATTGATCTGGCTATTTATTTTGATTTATCATTCTGCTGTATAAAAGAATGGTAAAAACAGTGGTAATGCTAAGCAAGGCTCTTAACGTGGAAGAGGGAACTTTTTCTGCTTGACCAGGGGAGAGCAGAGCTAGGATCAATAGCTGGAGACAGATTAGGCTTGATTTAAGGAAAACAGCTATCAGGTAGTGGAATTGGTGCTATCTCAAGGAGTCAAGAGATTTTGTAGGGAGAATTCTTACTTATGTACAGTTTGAATTACATGACTTTTAAGATCTCTGAGTTACAGCCTTTGACACTGTTGATCACCCTTTTCTGGATTCCCTTAACTATAGGTTTTCATCATAGTGTTTTCTCCTGGTTGTTCTCCAATTTTTTTGACTGCTTCTCCTTAGCCTCTTGTTGGATCATCATCTAGGTTGCATTTCCTACCCTTGTGAATCTCCTAAGGCTCTCTCCTGGACTCTCTTCTTTTCTCTATATTATCTTGCTGGGTGATCTCATCAACTCCCATGGGTTCAATTTTCTCCATGCATAGCCAACCCTAACCTCTCTCCTGAGCTCTCTGGTCTCACATCACCAGTTACCTTTTGGACCTCTTGAACTGTATGTCTTGTAAACAACTTGAACTCAACATGTTCAAAACAATTTATTTTCTTCCCACTCCCCCAACCTCCCATCTCCATCTCCTTTTGCTTTTACTGTTAAGGCATCAGCATTCTCCTAGTCAGCTAGGCTTACAACCTTGATATCTTCCTCAACTCCTCTCCCTCTCCCCCCTTCCGCCCACCCAGTCTGTGGCCAAGTCTTGTCATTTCTCATATGTGTTTCCTCTCTACTTACATGCTCATACTCTGGTTCAAGCTCTTATCACTACACATTTATTATAGCAACAGCTTTTTGCCTTTTAGTTGGTCTCCCTGTCTCAACTCTACCCACTCAGTTGCCAAAGTGATTTTTTTTTTTAGAAAAAATAATTATTTTAGATTTATGGAATAAAACAAGCATTTCCATAACATACTATAATTTAAAAAAATGATGATTGCACATGAAACTGCAAATCTTTTATGTACAATTTGCTATTCCTTTTAAATATATAATAAAGTTATCATGTAAATTTCTTTTTTCCTCCCCCCATCGCTACATTAATTATAAATATCTATGTATGTGTAAATATGTATTTACATATATGAGTAAAACCAATCTACATACTTTTGTTTTATCAGTTATTTCTCTGGCTGCAAAGTGATTTTCTTAAAGGGAAAGTCTGAATATGTCAGGCCACCTACCTCCTCCTCCTGCCCCCTAAACTCTGCTATTCACTAAAATCCAAGAATGCAATCATCTTGTTTTAAGCCCCCTCACATTCTGGTCTTTTGCTGTCGTTCGAGTCTAATGCTTTACTTTTCTCTACTTGCTCTAAAATGCAATGACGCTGATTAACTTGATTGCTATTCTTTATACAGCACAGTCCTTCTCCTGACTCAGTGATTTTTCACTTACTGGCCCCAAAGCCCAGGATACTCTCCCTTTTCAACTTCACTTATTGGTTGTATTCAGGTCTTGCCTCTGATATTATCTCTAGTGTAGAGTTGTTTATACTTTTTGTCTCCACCATGAATGGGAATTCCCTGAGGGCAGGGACTCATTTTTGTCTTTATTTGTATCATCTGTGCTTAGCCCAGTGCCTGACACTATTAGTTAACAATATGGTAATTGATACTGCTTGAGTTACTTCTGTAATTAGCAACATTACCTTATCTTAATTTGCACTTTTTTATTTTTTTGCTAGGTCTAGGTCATTTTGCTATTTCTTAGGTGCACGTGTAGGATAAGTTATTTTGAATTTTGAAATTCTAAGTGAAAGTCAGTAAAAGCTAATTCATCATCATCATAGGGTGTCATCTCTAAATAATATGTTGAGTATGGGTTCAGTAATTTTTTGTTGATAGGAATATTCATTCACAGTTTAGAGATTGTTGTTGTAAGAAAGGTGTCATTTGCCCCTCTAGATCAGTGCTCCTTGGGTTGATGTAGGAGTTAAAGAATATTGAGCATTGTCAATGAACTGTGAAAACCTCAGGCATTACATCAGGGTTAGTATGTGGTCTTTATATGGGGACCACAGAACACAGTTGTTCTTTGTAGCCATATCAATGAAACTCTTACTGTAGATCACGAATTCAATTCAACCAGTATTTATTCAGGCCTCCCTACAAGACCCTGTGCTGAGGGTTACAAAGTAATTTCAAGGAGAGACTTGCTACTGGGGGAATCAGGAAAGACTTCCTGTCAGGAGGCAGGGCTCGTCTGTGAGTTGAAGGTATCTACAGATTTCCTGGTAGGTGAGGAGATGGGGGAGCACTTATGCACAGGTGTGGATGTCAAAGGGGAAATGTATGGGGAACAGCAAGCAGATCCGTTAGACAGTTAAAAAAGAGGGTAAAAGAATACTGAAATAACCAAAGGCTGCATGGCCACTTGTTAGAGATTATTTTTTAGAGGGAATTATTATTTAGTCATAAAATGGATTCGCTGGTTTCTGACATAGAGGTACGTAATTTGGTGAAGACTGGAAAATGAAATAGGTGCTAGATTGTGGAGGGCTTTCAATGAGGAGTTGTATTTTATCTTAGAGGCAGATAACAAGCTCTTGAAGAGTTTTTAGTAGGGAAGGAAGGAAATAAACATTTATTAAGTTCTTACCGTGTGCCTGAGAGCCATCCGATAGGACAACTAGTAAATTTTGGAAAGAAAAAAAAAGTCAACACAACTGATCTGTACATTGGAAAAGTATTGTAAACATGTACCTGTGAACTGCCCCCTTCCATGAAGGGGTAGGTCAAGAGTGTCTTCCTATCTCTTAAATCCTGAATCCTGTTTAAACCATAGTTTTGTTATTACTTAGGATTTTGGGGCATGCCATTCTTTCCATTTACATTGTAATGATACTGTTTTCTTGGTGCTGTCTATTTTACTCTGCATCAGTTCATATAGATCTTAGTGTATGTCTCTATTCATGACATACATCATTTCTTACAGTACAATAATACTCCATTGCATTTGTGTCCCACAATTTGTTTAACCATTTCCCAGTTGATGGACATCTACTTTGTTTCCAATTCCTAGCTATTACAAAAAACGCTGCTATGAATATTTTGTAGTGTTATGGAAACTTTGTTCTTATCAGTGACTTCCTCGGGATATGAGTCCAGGTATGAAGTCTTAGGTTAAAAGGTTTTGGACATTTTAGGATCAACAATTTTTTTATGACAATTTCCTAAAAAATAATTCATTCAGTCCCTAAAAGAAAGAGACCAGTTAAGTTAGTCTAGAAATCAAGACATTCTATTATCCAGCCTGTGTTTTTAGCCTTCTCTTCCAGTATTCCCCTGTACCTATCACACATTCAAACCAAACAGTACTACTAGCCATTACCCACAGTGTACTCCTGTATTAATCAGTCTGCAATGCTTTTCCTTTTTCTGCCCGTCTCTTTGTTTTGAAATCCCTTTCAACTGTAATACCAGCTTCCTGAAACTTTCTCAATCCTCATTCTCTTCTACCAGCAAAACAATGTTTCCCTTTCCTTAACTCATATTTAAATGGCCTTTAATCATGTTCTACTTTGTATGTGGGTTTAAGTCCAGCTGCTTTTTTCATTTTTGTTTTCTTCAGTGCCACATCCATTTCTTTGAAGTAGCACATCCAGGCTTATGTTATTAACATCTAGGTGTGGTGGTTCTACTGTCATTGGTGGGGGAATAAAACATGTTAATTTTTTCATTGTTATTTCATTTTTCATCCTGTCATTCTCATCCTGGATTTATCCTTAGCTATTTTTTGGATGATCTTGCTATCTCTCTCTAAGATTTCTTTAAGCTGTTTTCCCTTCAGTTGTTTCTTAGTGTTTTATGAGGCAGTATTGCTTATAATTTTGTTCTATCCTTCTCTGAAATTTTACAAACAACTTATTTTAAAAGTGCCCTCTTTGTCAGTAATGTCTCTTGGTTTTCAAGGGCATCAAAAAGTAAAGAATTGTTAAAATAAATTACTGTCTCTTCTTTGGTGTCATCAGCTCATTTAAATAGGTCCAATTAAAATTTTTTTAAATGTACACCCAATCTCATTTTTATTCTTCTAGTTTAATATTTTGATCTTGTGCTAACAAATCAGTAGATTGACGATACTCAAAAACTCATTGAGGAATTACTACCTCGTCAATAATGAGTTGTTTTCCTTCTTTTAAAATATATTCCCTTTTTTGATGCTATTCGGTGCTTGTCATGTTCCATGCTTTCTCTGTTTTTTTTTGAAGAAATTATTGTTATGTAAGTCTACAGTTTCTATCTATTACTTAAGCTGACAGACTCTCTCTTTTCCTTCTCAGGCATATTTTTATTTTGTCTTTCCATTTCCCAGTTTTACATTCAAGTCACAGAGTATCAATAAATTTTCATTTAATCTGGAGGGTCTTGTGTACATGTGTTATTTCCCATATAGTACCTTACATGTGGGCAGGTAGGTGGTGCAGTCGATAGAACACTGGGCTTGGAATCAAAAGACTCAGTCTTCATGAGTTCAAATCCAACTTCAGACATTTATTATGTGTGACCCTAGGCAAGTCACCTAACCCTGTTTGCCCTAGTTTCCTTATTTGTAAAATGAGCTGGAGAAGGAAATTGGAAACCATTCCAGTATTTTTACCAAGAAAACCCCAAATGGGATCCTGAAAAGTCAAGACCTAACTGAAATGACTCAATAGCAACATGTAATTGTTTATATGCAGTGAACTTTTAAACGTTTGCTACCTTTGTAATACTTAAGTCTTTTCTATGTTAGCAACATAGACAAAGATTTTAAAACAGTTGCCTCAAGAATAGAATAGATGTTGTTCAGTTGGCTAGTTCACCTAATCCTTCAAGGAGGAGGAACAAAAGAAACTAATACCTTTTAATTTTTCCATCTCTTAGCCCAAAGAGAAGATTCCATCATTACTCTTGACATAATTTTTTCATCAGTGAAGTTTTAAAAATAATTGTCCTTGGAAGGGTATAATGATTTTATGCATTGGTACTATTGAAAGTACTAGAATAAAAGATATTATCTATTATCAAAGAAATATATGGTCAAAAGAAAATATACCGATTCTGTGGAGAGGCCAAGGGATACTGATATTATAATTTTAAGAAAAGATGAAGAAGACCTCCTGTTTGTTGGGTTAACCTTGTGAGGTAAACTTCAGAGAAGACATGGATAAGAGTCACATAGGGCGGGTAAGCATGGATGTGTTGCAGCCTTTACTATTGTAATATATTACTTTGACAATGAGACTACTGATCCATTTAAGTATATAATAGTATTCTATATAGTGAATATTGTATATATTGATAAAATATGGGACCTGGATTCAAGTCCAGATTTGCCATTTACTACCTGTGTGATTTTGGGAAAGTTACTTAACCTCTCTAGGGCCTCAGTTGTCCTTATTAAAGGTAGGACTTGAATTAGGTGTCCTCTAAAGTCTCTTCTAGTTCTAAACATATTTTTAGTTGAGGCAGATTGACATTGGGTAGAGGATTGTTTTAGAGTCAAGGAGTCGTAGTGTATATCATGACCTTGGTCAAGACAGTCAAATCAATATAAACACCTCATACATGCCAGGCACTATGGTAAAAGACAGTCCTTGCTCCCAGACAACGTGTGGACAACTATGTACAGATAAACTGTGGACAGGATTAATTGGAAGTAATCTACCAAGAGAAAGAAAGCACTGTTAGAATGAACAGAAATTGGGAAGGACTTGCTGTAGAACACAAGTGTCAAATATACATCCTCCTGATTGAGGTCCGTATCATAATAAAATGTAATTGGGAAGTATTTGTCAAACTAAACAAAAATGCAATAAAATAGATAGTAATTACATTTTCAAACTGTAAATATATGGCTTTCAAGGATCCTTATGTATAGTTTAATGTTTCCTGTTTCTTTTTTGAATTGAAACCACTGCTGTAGAAGATGAGATTTTAGCTGGGACTTGAAGAAAGCCAGGAGATAGAGATGAGGAGGGAGAGCATAGAATAGCTAGTGAAAATAACCTGAGTTGAGAGATGGAGTGTCTTGTTCAAGGAATGGCAAAGGAGACCAGTGTCAGCATTTATTAAGTATTTGCAGTTCCAGGCAATGTGCTAGGTCTTAGGGATACAAAGATCAAAATGAAACCATCCCTCAGTGAACTTAAGCCTAGTCAAAGGCAGTACTTTGGAGTCAGGGGACAGAAATTCAGATCCTGCCTCCGTCAGCTACTGTTTTATGATCTTGACCTCTCTGGACCTCAGCTGGCCTCTGAGGATCTTGTGATCTTAACATAAAATATGAGAAAAGATAATTTACTCTCGTGAGAGGGGATTTGGAAAGAGACCTCTCAAAGACAACTCTCAGTGTCTTAGGCGGCTCTCTGTAAAAGTTAATAAATTGCTGGACTGATTGTGTGTGATGTGAGTTTTTTCCATTTGTGAGACCCTGTGAAACCATAGATACGCATCAAATAGTAATAATAAAGTCAAACTTTTTTTTTTTAATGTACCTGATGGAATATTACTATCTTATATTTACTTGTTATATATTGATTATGGAAGCTAGGGAGATTTGATCCTGGCCCAAGACATATTACAACATGTTTTAGCTGGAAATAGCAATTTTAAAGGTAATCTGGATAACCTGCTAGTAATTCTGTTAGATTATTTTTCTCCCCCAAACAGTAAAGAAACAACTGCACATGTTGTATTAAGTTAAAAATATACGTTTTGAATTGTTGAATTTCTTTGGATTAACTACTATTGAGGAAGCTTTTTTTTTTTTGCTTGCGATATGAGATAAGTTCAGAGATGGTAGAAAATATTTATATATACCCAGAGACAATAGATATTTTGAGAAGACCATTTATTTTGGTTCGTTCAGATATAAAATATAGATAAGAAGATAACTAGGTATAAGAATTATTGCTGGCGTTATTTAGATACAAAAAATTCACTCTGAAAGGAAATTTAAATGTGAGGAAAGTAACTGGAGATGTTATTGTACATTTTGATATGAAGAGGAACATTAAAGATTTTATTCGCCTGAAGTTGAGAGCAATAATGCACTTTTGAGAAAATAGGCCTGTGGTAGAATGTGGTCTTTCCACTGTAATGAGAAAAAAGTCTCAAAATACGCAATTGGAAACTCCAAAACCCTTGAGATCCCAGAAAATGTGCATGTCCAAAAAAGAATTACAAGATTGAATATGCTATATTACTACATGGTGAATTAATACCACAAAGTCATGTAGTTAGTAGTACTTTCACTTAAGTAGAAGTTAATTCTACGTAGTTCTTGAAAGATTCTCTGCAACTTAAAAAGAGTGAGCTTTGTGAACCCAACAATTGACTTTTTTACCGTAAGTCTTTGCGTCATCGTATACTTACTATTAAAATAAATATGTATCAAAAACACTATCAACCAATTCAATTCACCCAATTTATTCACAGCCCTAAATGATGTTTGGTTGTTTACAAATAACAAATCCAATTCTAATGGACAAAAATGTATAATCAAAGGCATTCAAAAGAATGGACTATAGGTCCTGAAGGCATTTCCAAAAGAGAAGTTTAAAAAAAATGCTCAAGGTAACATATTGGTAACTACTGTATTTTTTCCCAAGGGGATTCCTTTGAAGGGGACAAAGCTTTAAAGCTTGAAGTTTGGAAAGGTAAAGAAAGTGCTACTGGAACTGTGATCTGTGGATATTTTTTCCAGTAATGCACATTACAGCTCATTTTATTGTCCAGAGGATTAAAGTGGTTTTTTTTTTTTTTTTTTTTTTTTAGCTTTAGCTATTTTTTTCTATGTAGTTTAGACACTGAGCACTGTTTTGGGAATCTTTTGTTATCTGTGTAAAATATGACATATTGGAAAAGGAACAAATTTTGGCTTTTCAGGTTTTTTGGTTTCAGTTGAAAGAAACACTATTCCATAACAACTTGTGATATACTCATCTTAATATATGAGAGAAGTTTTCAAGGATAGTTGGCAAGTAATTTTTCAGGATCTGATTCATCTAGATTACATTTTAGTTTTTAAAATATTTCTTAAGCTTAAGAATTTTATTGGCTTTCCTTTTTTTCTTGTAATAACTTGGTTCATTGTTTTAAAACTTCAAACCAAATTGGGGAAAAAAGTAGAATTTTTCTTATTTTATTTTGTCTTTGCATTCTTATATTTTGTTATCAGGTAAATTAGGATTGCTTTTTTAATTAATTAGTTAGAATCAGGTATCTCTTAACTTGCTTTTGGAATACATGTTTTATACAAAACATTCTCTAGTCTTGCATGTTTGTTACAAAATAGCAGGAATTTTTTGCAGTAATTTTATCTAATTACATTTATTAGTCCAGTTACAACCCAGGGATCACAACAAACACAACCGCCACAGAAGCATTATGGCATTACCTCTCCCATCAGTTTAGCGGCCCCCAAAGAGACAGACTGCATACTCACACAGAAACTAATTGAAACCCTAAAGCCCTTTGGGGTTTTTGAAGAGGAAGAGGAACTACAGCGCAGGTAAGTAAATTTACTTTTTGTAATTGCTTACTAGTGTGAATGAATTCCTACATAGGAAGTGTTTTCATTTCTAAATCATGCTAATTCCTTCCTTTCCTCCAAATCTGGGTCACCTATTTATGTTTAAGTTCCTGTTTCACATCAATCATGCTTTGTGTTTTTCCTCTCTCCCCTTTCCCTGTCTCTTTTCATCTTCTTCCCCCCAAAACCAAAACCATAACCAAACCTGAGTTTTCTTAGCAAGTTCTTTGTGACTCTGCTTCTCCCTGTAAGTGGGCAGAATCCATTTTGCCCTAATTATGCCAGTTGCAGAGTGACATACCCTCTGAGTGAACACTGAGATATAAGAGAAAGAGGGGTTCATACCAGCTTGGTGAATAATAGGTTTTCGTAGGGTTGCTAATTAGGTTAATTGGGAGAATTTACTCCTGAGACCATTCATCCTGGTCATCCTGGCTGACAGCGGGACAAAAGAACATGGATCCTCACACCAACCCTGGGCCAGGTCAGGTATCATATGGAAACAGAACAAAGAAGACACTAGTGCAAGGGGTGGCCCAGGGTCACATGCAGATTTTCACTTGGGAGAGTCATTACTTCTTTTGTTGCTTATATTTACTCAAGGTGGTTTGTATTCTTTCGTGGAGTCATAGATCATGTTCCCACTCTGGCTGCCACTGTATACTCCACCCCTTGTGACCTGCCCATACAATTTTTCCAATAATATCTTCTGCAAAGTTCCATAAGTGCTGCACAAGTGGTTTTGTTAACAAGGAGGAAGCACAGGAGCCTACCAGTGAAAATTACACTGGAGATACAATTCACAACAGTAGTATGAGCACATGGAGACCAACAACATGACTGATGAGGAAATTGCCACATTTGTCACATTTTCTTCTGTTCCATCCCTGGGGAGGTGAAGGAAGTATCAGTAACATTTGATGATTAGGGGAAAACCAAATACCTAAATCTGGGGTAGGGGTGGGGAACCTGTGACTTTGAGGCCACATGTGACCTTCTAGGACCTTGGGTGCTCGCGGCCTTTTGACCGAGTCCCAAGTTTTATAGAACACATCTATGAAGTTTGGATTCAGTCAAAGGGCAGCACTTGAGGACCTATAAGGCCACAGGTTCCCCATCTCTGAAACTTAACTTATCACAAGCTAACTGAATTTCTGAACTAAGTTCAGAGATAAAGAAACATGGCTTGGGCAGTTCTGCAACACCCTGAGATTGATACAGAATGATATCAGCATCAATTACAAAATGGATTATTCTGAAACTTGATTTTTCTCAGTTTCCCCCTTTTGTTAAGGGGAGGCTTGCTACAAATTTCCCTGACAAATTAATGTAAGAACAAGAAAAATGATCAATCACTGTGCAAGTCATAGCATGAATTTCTAAAGCCATGGACTAATTTTAGAGAGGAAATTTCCATGACGCCAAGATAACTGAGAGAACTCAGTATATAAATACAGTGAAGCAGAAACCAAAGTAGTACAGTAATGACCCTGGGACCATAAACATTAGCCAAGAACAAGTGCTTGTATTTTAGTGACCCCCTTCCAGTGTCCATTTAATCAGCTCATTTCATCTTGGATCTCAGACGTTCCATGTAGTTGTTGGTCTGTGGAACATCATGGGGCACTGTGGAAAGTGTCTTATTCTTAGGGGCACGTAAGTAGATTTGCTTCTCTGGTTCCAAGTTAGTTGTAGAGACTTCCTCACATATTTCAGCTTAAATATTTTACAAAACAAATCTCAATACAAATTTGTACAGCCTCTCAAATTTTACCTCTCTAATAGTTAGTTCATGTGGTAAAGACTAACTCAGACTTTGTGGCTCTGATCTTCTTAACAATAGAGCTATAAGAGGAATAAAACAAGGACCCACAGTTCACTTGAAACTTCATAGAATTTGTTTTTATGTACTCCACTAGAATAATGTACATTTGATGTATATGATTATCTGATCCTGTTGCTTTCTTAAAGTTTCCACTCCAGTTAATTCTAGTTGCTTTAGGAGAGTCAGGTGCAGTTGAGAGTCTAACCATATATTTAAAATATAGGTACCAACAATCTTGATATGTAGCATCTTTCTACCCCTAGGTTTCGTGGTTATACAAATGAATTTACCTATGAGAGGCTGATTTTACTCCCAGTTGCAACGGAAGACTGTGTAGATACCATTATGTAATTAATTCTCAATTGTATATGGAGGACAGTGTATATTAAATGGATTACCTGTAGTAAAACATGTTCAGTTGTTAACTATTTTCAAATGGAATAGATTCAACCTCATAAATTAATAGATTCATATCTTTATCCAGTTATTTCCATAGCATTTTGAAAGAATGAAATAGTTCAGGATTACATGATTATGTAACTATTAGCAGACAGATGACAAGGCCAAGTATTAATTTACTTAATTGTTTGGGATATGGAATAACTACACACTGAGATTAAAACAGTAAAATCATCAAACTGGTCCTTCAGGCATAAGCCTAGGGGCACAAAATAACTCAACACTTATATGGCAGGATAAAGCCATCCTTATCTCTCTTTGACTTCAGGTAAGGGTCACAGTTGACAACTAAACATGCATTAACAATTCCACCTCATAGCCACACTCAGGAATAGCCAGGTAGGAAACATTCCTGTTCAAAAGGAAGTAATACAGTGGGGAAACTGAGCTGAAAGGATCCTGCCTTTGCCTATGCTAAGGTCATCCTCTTATTTTTTTCCCCAGATACAGACCTCCACCTGTTACAGTTCAGGATCACATTCCCTCTGAATAGCTTGTGGCATATCTCTCCAGTGGTGGATTACTGATTTAATGATCCGTCAGACAGCTATACCTGAATTCAAAACTCTAAACAATATCTGTTACAGTCCCAAGAGCTTTTTACCTCAAATGGCAAGTTTCACTAATCACAGCTTAGGGCTAGATACAATTATTTTTACCCTCATGAAGTTGAAGTAAGCAGTAAAAGTTTACCGGGACTCACATATACTTAAGAGATTTCACTTAACATCCTTCACTTGTTTTTCTTTTCCTCCTCTTGAATTTAAACTCATTCTTAAGTGGAAATAAATCATTAGAAATCACTTCTGCGTAATAATGAAATTTGTAATTTATCAGTAACCCAATTTCATTGTTCAGGAATTCCATAAGCCACAACAAGCTCTTTTCATGGGCCTGATGGCCTTGCCCAAACAGATGGTTTCAGTTTACAGATAAAGGAGAAACTACAAATTCTTTTCTTTTTACTTTTTTTAATACAGTAATTACCAATTCCAACCCTTTTACCCCCCCACCCCTTTAAAAATTTTTTTGCAGTCCTTACTTAGTTTCATCACTTAGTAATGGATCTAACTAGCAGGATTTTGCCCCAGGCTATTGTAACTTTTCTCTCTGGGTGTTTTTAGGAGGGCTTAGGCTTCCCCCTCCTGCTCCCTTAAATAAATTTCTCTTTTCATGAACCAGGAAAGAGTTAATAATAATGTAGGCAGGAAGTTCTTAAGTGCCAGCTCCAATTTTTTTTTCTTCTGAAACTTCGGTGGCCTGGCCCCCAAACCCAACTTTCTATAATCAGTGAGGAGATTACCTTCTCTAGCCATAAAACAGTAAATCTGTCATCCTAAGGGTGAGATGTGGGAAATGCTTTTAGTTCCCTTAAATTCTAAAGAATGTTAACTCAGTTGTTTGCTAGCATTTATTTTCAATTTTTAAAAGCATTTAAACCACAATATAGGTTTGAGAAGAAAAGATCTCCCCTACCCCACTTTTTCCTTATTTGTACTTCTACTGGCCACAGTTTGGAAGTGTAAAGAAAGAGAAAAAAGCTTTCTGAAAATTTCTAGAGATTCACAGTAGTTAATAAAACATAGAGACAGATTTGCCAGCAAAATTTTTCCCTCTCAACTCTGTGTGCACAATTACAGGGTCTGAGACACACACACACACAACACACAACACACACACACACACATACACCCCTACAACTGTGAGATAGGGGCCCCATTATTAAAAGTTGCTTCTCCTTGCCTACCTTCCTAGGTATTTCCAGAGACCATGATGCCTATCCCACACATACACACACAGCATAAGAAATTATTACCCTTTTAAAATTGCATCTGTCTGGTTTCTTGCATGGTTTAATCTTACACTTCCTTTATTAATCATATCCCAAATAATCTTCACTGAGGTTTTCCTCTACTTCTTGTCCCTCTGAAGCATGTAGTCAGAAAGGGAGGGAGGAAGACGGGATAGGGGTAGGGGGCAAAGGAGAGAGAAATTCTTTTCTATGTGCTGTGATAGAGCAGTTGTCATATCAGGGTTTCTCTTATCTTTGCCTACCCTATAAATCTTCCATTAAGTAACAACCAACCAGTAGATGGGGTTTCTCCTTGGAAGTTTATCACAAGCCAATGTGTAGTTTCTGGGTGTCCCTGTGCTGGTGCAGTTCAGGCCACTCCTTCCCCATCTGATTGGATGTGGGTACTTCAGTTGGGATTCTGCTCTAGCAGACATGCCATGTTCACCTTTGGGATGCGGTTGGCTAGGATTCCCTCTGCGGAAGCTTTACTTCCCTAAGCCACTTTATTTAGTATTCTGCCAACTGCACCAAAAGTAAAGGGGCAAAATCTCTTCTGCCCTAATTGTGCCAGTTACAGGGAGATATACCCTCTGAGTGAATACTGAGATACCAAAAAAGAGGGTTTTGTATCAATTGGAATATTACTTAGTTTTATTGGGGTTAATTAGATTAATTGGGAGAGTTTATTCACAAGAGGTCATTCGTCCTGGCTAGCAGCAGTACAGAGTAACATCATGGATCCCCACACCAACCCTAGGCCAGGTCAGGTATCACACAGAAACAGAATAAAGAAGACCCTAGTGCCAGGGATGACCTAGGGTCATGTACAAGTTTTCCCATGGGATGGTTGAAACTTTTTTTTCTGTTTATATTTACTCAAGGTAGTTTATATTCTTCTGTGGAGTCATAGGTCATGTTCCTTCTCAGACTACCCCTGTATACTCCCGTGAAACTTTTTTTTAATGCAGTGTGTTTGTGTTGTAGGTTAGGAATTTATGTTTGTGTTGTAGGTTAGGAATTTATGGGTAGAAATGGAGAGCTTGGTGTATGACTTTAGGATGTAGCAGCCATGTTGAGTAATACACAGCTGATCTCTTAAATATTTGTAATATCTTTCATAGACACAACCTAGATGTCAGAGAACACAAGACACAAGTCCAGGAAAACTAGTTATTGAAACTATTCTATGAAAAGTTTTTTTGGGGTTTAGTCTTATTCATCTTATCAGTGATGATGTTTTCTCAACAGGATTTTAATTTTGGGAAAATTGAATAACCTGGTAAAAGAATGGATACGGGAAATCAGTGAAAGCAAGGTATGGACATTTTAAGACTTTTGTAATCCTTTTTGTCTGATAATAACAACAATAAGCTTGTTCCATTATTCCAATTAGTAAAACACTCTTAACTAAATTGAAGACCAGAAATTGTCTCATGGCTAATTTCATAGTCCATTCTGGATTGTTGATAGGAAAATTTATAACTGGATTGTTATAATTTTTAAGTCCTCAACTCCAGGTTAAGGATTAGAGATATTTTTGACTAATACGTTTCAGAATTGAAATTTGTTTATTGAACAAGATATACCTTACTTTGAACAATGGATATGTTGTTGAAAACTCATATAAATAAAATAATTGTAAGTAATATGGGGAATTGCTCTTTGAACCAAGCCTTCAGCCCTCCATTTATGAAGTAAAACATTAGTAATGTAAATAATTCTTATTTGGTCTATTTTATATGTTTGTGTTTTCATATATTTAGTTTTCTTGAAGTTAGGTTATCCTGCATTTAAATTTTGAGATGACTTAGCAATTATTATTAGACAGTCTTTGAGTTATAGTCACCCAACTTATGACATACCACCAAGTAGCTATGACATACCAAACAAGTAGCTATCATACCACCCTTTGATCTAATCAGGAGATTATTTTCTGAGTAACCTTATTCCTTTTTTGAGAACGTGACACATGTAACCAAAGCTGGAGCAGTATAAGGATTCATCAGTCTTCTAAATTCTTTTCTTGCTACAGGACATTTTACCCTTAGATGTTTAAAGGTTGTTAGTTTCCTGAAGTAGTTTACCAGTATTATAGCTTATTACAAAAATAAAGACTTAGAATAGGATCTCAAAGGATAGTAACAGGTATTGACTGCAAACAAGCTAGGAAATTCTGAGTTTTTTCAGCTATGTTATGGGTAACAGAAATAGACATATTTCTAACTGTATAATTGACAGTTGTGCTTGCGCACACGCATACACACACTCCCTCTCTTTATGTAAGCTGACCATTCCACAGAAATTTGGGAGGGTGAGAGGGATGAAGTAAAGGGACAATTCTCTGAAGTGAGGGGTTGACGCAGTTCAAAGGAGTGTCAGGGATAAGAGAAGTGAGTGCAAGGGCCAGGGACAAATGCGTGGTACCTGAGTGCAGATGAATGGAAGACCCCGACGTGCAGGGGTCTGACGTTTGGATGGATGGGCATAATTGTACAAAGGTGAGATCTCAGGTCAGGGTCCCTCTGTCTGACTCCCCAGATCTGGTGCCTTGCTGGCAGTGTTAACTTGGGAGGCATTTGTTTGTTATTTGGAGTGGGGGTGGGTGGGAGGCCACGCAGTGTTGAGCCAAGGGGCTAAAGCAGAGAGAGCAACTGCATTTACAATACTGTAAAGTTAATGTAGCTTATTTTGGAATGTGTTTTTCTTTCAGAATTCTTTATGTAAAGTTGAATTTGTTTAATGTGAATTTATGTAAAGTAAGAACTATCTATATATAAACATAAATATTCATATATATGCACATAGTGGAGAGAGAAGAAAGGAAGGGAGAAGGCAGATAATAGAGTATATGTGCATTTTGTAGGATATGGGACATAAAATAGTTATGAAAAGGCTGGTAGTTCCTTGATTAATTTATTTAGTTACTTTTTAGTCATTTGGGAATGTAAGCTCAGTTATGACATTGTTCCTATGGGAGAAGCTGATCTGTATTACAGTGTTGTGGTTTTTTTTTTTAATAATATTGTTTCTAGGAATGCATTGCAATTAAAAGTGGAGAATGCTAACATTCAGAATTGAATATTGTAGTCATTAAGGACTTCATGTGTATATCTGTGTTTTAAAAACAAAGTTTTGATTGGCATGGGCCTTTAGTCACAAGGGCTTGATAAATAAAAGAATATATCTTGAAAAATGAGATTTCTGAAGGGTTTTGAAAGTTAGTATGTGAAGGGCATATAAATTTATGGAGCTTATACTGTGCGGTTTGTAGGAGCCCTGAAGACCTCTCAGATCCAAGTCTGTGTTAAAACTTTTTTTGGTCTTTTTTTGAAAAGCACAAATCATCAAAAATAATTTTCATTCTACATTTGAAAGATAACCTTATGTCTTTTGTTTTAATAGAATCTTCCACAGTCTGTAATTGAAAATGTTGGAGGAAAAATTTTTACATTTGGATCCTACAGATTAGGAGTTCATACAAAAGGTAAAGGTTGTTTTGTTTACTTGGAGACAATTTTATATTGTGTATTGGGGATTGTTTTTGTTGGTTTGGAAAAAAAGAAAAGAATGTCACTTTAATCTCTGTGTACCATAGTAGGGATTTGAATGAGGCTGAGGGATGAATTTATAGTTGTGTTAGTTTATAAATAGGTGGGGGTGAGTGTTCTTCAAGATCATTCCTTTCACACCTTGCAGTCCACCAGCAGTATTCCCTTTGCTTAGCTAGGAATGGATAAGGAAAAATGACATAGAAATTGACCTTTTACAGATTGCTATTATCCAGTGGTTCTTAACCTTTCTAATGCCGCGACCCTTTAATACAGTTCCTCATGTTGTGGTGACCCCCAACCATAAAATTATTTTTGTTGCTACTTCATAACTGTAATTTTGCTACTGTTAGCGTAATGTAAATATCTGATATGCAGGATGCATTTTCATTGTTACAAACTGAACATAACCCACAGGTTGAGAACCGCTGCTATTAGCCATTCATCTGTATTGTTTGGAGTCCTCTTAGAGTACACAGGGTGTTATATAGATTATAAAAGGTAGGTATATGTTCTTGATTCATAAGGATCTGGCAGCTTGGAGAGGTAAGACAGGTACCTGAGAGAGTTGAGAGGAGGAGCTATTGAGCAGCTGGAAATAGAGAAGGAATAGTTCACTGTAGGCTGACGTTATGGGGAAAGGTTTTATGGAGGAGGCAGTCTTTTTGTTCTGATCCAGGAGGATCAGAGGCATGAGTGAGGATTTGAATTGTGTGTCATTGGGTAGGTCGACAGTGAGTACTGTAGATCTAGAGCTGGACTTTACATCCAGTCTTTATATTCTAGAGATGAGGAATTAAAGTCCCAGCTGGTTAAGTAACTTGCCTGAGGTCACCTGGGCTGTTAGCATTAGAGGGGTTATTTGAATCTTACATCTGACTTCAGGGCTGTTTCTCTGGCTCCTGGACCAAGGAGGTGATCTGACTTCAGTAAAGGTTTGGAGGCGAAGGTAGTAAAGAATAATGTGGACTATATTATTAAGAACATTGAATGAAGCAGTAATTTCTAGCTTTTAGCCCCTGTTTTCTGGTTTTATTGATGATTCCCTTCATAGGAGATAGCCTGTCTCTTCTGTAAGGAGAGGCAATGATTGAAAAGTTGGTGATTATCTGTGTTATGATGTAGGTATTTTCATTGTGATATAGAGTACCAGCCTAGGAGTCAGAAAGACTTAGGTTCAAGTCCTTCTGTCCCAAACTGGGTTTAATGTCTCAGTGCCCCAGGCATGTCTCTAAGAACTTTAAAGTTGCAGAATATTATATGTCTTAGATTGAGGGGAATTTCCTCCCTGAGAATTCCTTACTTCAGTGAAATCATATGTCTAGATCAGTGTGTGTGTATAAAACTTTTGAATTCTGCCATTGCAAAATTTTTACAATTGGGTTCATACTGAGTTTTGCATGTACAGTGATGGTAGAGGCACTGTGAAATCCTGAAAATTCTAGTTACTGAAAGCCTCTAAGTTTGCTATGGTTTTAATGTTAAAACTTTATATTTCTTTGAAAAATGCTTATCTACATCAGCTGAATTAGTGAACTCTATTAGAGAAGAGATTCTTAACATTTCTTGTGCCATGTCCCTTTTGGCAGTCTTGTGAAATGTATGGATCACAGAGTAATGTTTTAAAATATAGACAATACATAGGATTGCCAAGGAAGCCAATTACATTGAAATGCAGTAATCAGGACATTAAGAAAAAGAAATGAGCAAGTTCTTCATTGAGAATCCTTGATCTAGAGTGTACCATTCCCTGAAGTTCTTATTTGCGTTTGACGGATTGATTTCTTTCAGGTGCTGATATTGATGCATTGTGTGTTGCACCAAGACATGTTGACCGAAGTGACTTTTTCACCTCATTCTATGAAAAATTGAAACTACAGGAAGAAGTAAAAGATTTACGGGTAAAGTTTAATGCATCTATTAATTGGATGAAATTTGTCATTTTAAGGAGTAGAGGATTTCAGTCATAGATTAGTAATATACAGGATTATTTGAGTAGTGCAGCTATGTTAAAATGTTTCAAGCTCTGTTATCTGACTAATTTGTAGTAGCTAATTGTTTTTATAGTTAAAATACAATGCAGTATTATGATTCTGTCCTTCTTTCATCTTCCAGTGCCCCCAAAATAATTCTTATTTTACTTAATATGAGCATACTGCTGAAATTTAATAACCATTTTGTTATGGATATGATTTTTCAGATAATGAAATTTTTCAATTTGGTTTTAGGCTGTTGAAGAGGCATTTGTACCAGTTATCAAGCTATGTTTTGATGGTATAGAGGTAAAGTAAAATTTTAATTTGACTTTGTCTCTTTGTTTATGTTTCTAGTATAACTGTAATAATTGACATGAGTGGAACCTAAATTTACTTTAAGGAGAATAGGATTAATGAACTGGGTGATGACATACATTAATACAGCTTTTAAACTCTTGTACTTGACTTTCTGATATTTTCAGTAGTTACTTGAACTGGTGGTAGTTACCAGTGTCAGTCTGAATGCTATTCTTACACTTTTATTACCCATTACATCTGTGATCTCATTGGTGATGAGTACTACTTTGAGTAATACAGATGACAGTCCATCCATACCTTCCTATTCCATTCTGTTCTTATCCATATCTCTTCCATATGTTAAAACAAAAGTGGTCCACATAATGTTGTGAGGACCTTCCTTAGGTTCTCTCAGCATCATTTTCTTCATCATCATCATCATCATCATCATCATCAACTCACCAATAACAATAATAATAGTTAACATTTATGTATGTGGCACCTATTATGTGCCAGGACTGTGTTAAGCACTTTGCAGTTATTGTCTCTTTTGATCTTCACAACAACCCTGAGCGATAGGTCCTATGATTAGTTCCATTTTGCAGATGAGGAAATTGAGGCAAATGGAGGTTAAGTGACTTGCCCAGGTCATCCAGCTAGTGTTTTGAGGCCAGATTTGATTTTAAGTTTTATGGATTTTAGAGCCAATATTCTGTTGACTGCACCACATAGCTGCCCTGTTGCATCACACAGATGCAAGTGTAACACAGATTGTCTTTTTCTCTTCCTATATACATAAGGAATTCATCTTTTTTTTCCTCAGGCATTTCTTTGACAATGCCCTTTAAGCACTTAGTGACAATTCCTTGATTGTGTCATATTTTACCCTGTTCATGCCCATTACATACTTTTCCATTGTCCTTTGGGTAATAAATCAAGAATTTAACTATCTACTATATTCCAGGCAATGGTGTTATAAAAAATACGACAGTGAAATATTCCTTTTCCTCAAAGAGCTTATGTTCTATCTATATTTCTTAACATTCTTCAGAGACTATAATCTACCATGAAAGCTATTGATGTTAGAAAATAAGAACAATGTTATTTAAAACTCTTTACCATATGATACTGAAGCCACTGCATAGGTTGTCTATGTATAGTTTTAAAGCAGGTTTGTTAAATTGTGGCAGTTATGCTTGACTTACAAGGATGTCTTGTTTTTTTTCTATATAACGTCTGATCTTTTTATTTAAAAACTAGTAAAGTATGGCTAGAAATAATAATAGGAAAGTTCAGTTGGTTGCTTTATTCCTAGACTGTATTTTCTTCCTATGTTAGCAAACTTCTACTGATTTTTATTCTAATCGTAATGACTGCTGAATGTTTTGCTCCATAAGAGTCAACCATCCACTTCTCTCACTGCTTCCCGTTCCCTTATTCTCACTCACCTCAACTCTAGGCCTGTAGTATCCCAGTCCAGCTCTACCTTCTCTTTGCATTGTGCTTCATTTCACTTTACATTCTTCCTCTAGAGTTCCTTTATGACTTGCAGCATTTATTTACTGACACCTGGTTCTCCCTGAACATTACTGCATCCCTGTCCATCCTTTTCAGTTGTATGTTTTCTTATGCTCAAGACACCACAGGTTCCTGGATTTCCATTTGGAATATTCTTAGCTCTCTGTTGCTGCTTACGTTCCTTCTTCTGCCATCACTCAGTAGCCTCGCCTTCTTTGGGATCCATGATATCCAAATTTAGCACCCAGTGCAGATCCTAGTGGCTGTCTGCTAGCCCTGACTGGTTATCCTTTTCCTTTCGTGGTTACTTCAGTTCCTAGTTTACTGTCATCTTTGCCATCTTGAGTCCTACTTAGAGTATAGGATGTTAGTTTAAATGTTGGGATCCCCTCAAATTCCCTAATGTCCTAGTTCCTCAGATAATTTAACTGTTATAGCTTCTATACTTTACCTCCTCCATACATAGAATTGGTTTCACCTATGATCTTGTCATCACCCACAGTTCCATTTTCATAATCAGGAACTCTCCAATTCTTTTATTAAATCATAACCTCCTATCATTTCAACTCTAGCCAATGCCTTACTCTTGCCTAAATCTATTCTTTGTCTTAACTATGACCTCTAGTTCTGCCACCCATCGTTACTTGCCCAGGTCATCATCTTTGTTTTGGCTACATTCTCTTCCCTTCCCGGGCTCAACCCTTTAGTGAACTGTCAGTTCTATAATTTTTTTTTTTTTTGCTTGAATCCCTTTTTATCTTATTGAATTGCAACTCATGCCTTGTTAACCCTTTTATAGATTACCCTTTTTGTCCTCTTTCTACGTATGTGCTAAGTAACTAAGCTACAAGAGATTGTGCAACCTTGCTAAATGGGTAAGTTGCAGATTTGTGTTACGTAATCTTATTTGGACCCTTATTATAACAAGATAATCCTTGTACTCTTCTATCATTGATCTCTCTTAATCATGCTTGAAATCTCCCCTCCCTGAAGGCCTTCCACACAGTGCAATTCCCTCACAACGGAAGCCTTTACCTTGCAGTTTACTGAGAAAGTAGAGGACATTTGCTGTGAGTTTCCTCTTTACATCTTGACCCTTTGACATCATCTTTGATCTTCTTCCAAGGCTAACCTCGACATAAAACCCTCAAAACTCTAAAGTTTATTTCTCCTCAAGCAATGGTCCTTTATCTTTCCTCCCTTTTACAACTAAACTCCTAGAATAAAATGTCTTCCTTTGTGCTTCTGCTTGCTTACTTCTCAACCCCTTGCAGTATGGCTCCTGCCTTCCTTCCTCACTCAATTGAAATTGCCATTTCCAGAGTTGTCAATGATCTTTAAACAAAAATTTTTAAATGAATTTAACAATCATTCCTAAAGAATAGAAAGGTCACATATGAGACTGAACTTCCATCTAAATTTTTTATATTATTTTTATATTTAACAGGATTGGTCTGCCTCTGTCCCCTTCTGAATTTCTTTCTTCCTTGCATTTTAACAAACTCAGAATATTCCAAAATAGAGCTCATTATTTTTTCCCTCATGCCCATCCAAGTTCTGAACTTTGGTGTTTGTATCATAGGCACCACCATCATCCGACTCACTTCAGGTTCATAAGCTCAGTGTCATCCTTGATTTCTCATTCACTGAAACATTAGAAAACCATGATTTCAATCTCCCCACACTGCCTCTTTACTTAATAAACTCCAGTTACATCTTATTGTTTCTAGGATCAAATGATGATGTTTAACATTGAACATTTTTTCCAACTTGGCTCTAACGTACTACATTTCAACTCCCCTTCACACATACTGTGGTCTGGCCAAACTGATAGTCTAACTGTTTCTTCTGTGTGGGACTTCAGAACAGAATTTCACAGCATACCTAGCTTGCTGTTGAACAGTCATTGAAAACCGCTAATGTCTGGAAATTAAGAAATGATTCATTTATAAGGTGGCACTTCAACAGAGCTCTGAAAGAAACCAGAGATTCTGAGAGGTGGGTAGTGAGAAGGGAGACATGGAATCACTTATTAAGTTATTTGATCCTGACCAAATCACTTAACCTCTTATTTCCTTAGTTAATTGTTTAAGACAAGTAAATTGTGGAAAGCATACCGAACTGCACTGGTTGAGGGAGTTTCCTTATTGGAAGTTTTCTGCACGATGGAATCATATCTATTCCTTTATTCCTTCCACCCCTTAAACTAAAGAAAATCAAACAATGTAATAATTCAACATTTTATTCCCTTCTGGACTGTCTCTAAAGTTTTCCCAACAAAACTTAAAAAAGTATTTGAGTAAGTGAAAATAACAAGTTCACCTTATTTGAAGCAAATACTTTTATGAAAAGGTATGTAAATTCCTGTCTGTTATACTTCCAAAATATCGTTCTTGATTTGGAAATTTCTGTACTGGACAGGGCTTTGGAAGTGGGAAATCACTTGCTGTTTAAATGGGGTATTGTTGTAAGTAATTATTCACTTTATAGAGAAATAAGATATATTTGGAAGAGTTTAATACAGCTAATACACATAAAATGTTCTGTATCTCAGCCCCCCAGTACATAATTAGGGTGCCATGCTAAAGCTCTTAGGATAGCTATGCTGTTGCTAATTATAGGTCAACTTCAAGGGGAGTAGTTCCTCTCCAGCCTGCGATTTCATTGGTTGTAATTGCAGGCATGGTAACTCTCTTTGATGCACTTTAGCTTTAAAGGATTTCCTGGAGCAGAGAGGGGTTAAAACATGCCCATGATTAATAGCTAGTATGTGTCAGAGGCTGAACATGAACACTTATTTTTTTGACTTCCAGACTGATCTTCTAGCCATTAGAGTATTCTATACTTGTGTGTGTGTGTGTGTGTGTGTGTGTGTGTGTGTGTGTGTGTGTGTGGACGTAAGACCAATTTTAAAAAGATGTCTTACTGAATTCCTCTTTATTTGGGATTCAGGTTTTTTTAAATGGAAATTTTTCCTCTTAAGTAATCTGTAAAACCTCCCTTGTCTAAAATATATCTTACTGTTTGTCTCTGATGTCTCTCTGATTATTATACTGCAAAAATTGTGTGGCCACAGAAGAATGAAAATGATTCGTATTTTAGATTTGGGAAGAGTATTTCTTTTCTAACATGTATTTGTCAGTTTCATCTTTGCTTTATCTCTCTGCCTTTCCTGATAAGTATTCTTTAAAGTGACTTCTATTAGTTTCTGTTCATTTGCATTAGTATGAAGTCTTATCATTCTTTTCATTAGCAGTAATTTTCTATGTTTCAGTGTGTAATTTTAATCTTGTTATCTTGAAATGGCTACAATTCTCTTTTACAATTTCAGTATTATCCTAATCTTATTTATTTAAAATGACCTGACTCTCCAACTACTTGGATAGCATATAATTCATGGTAAATGTAATTGTGTGTCAAAAGCAATAATAGGAATGTTTTACATTTTTTAATCATTCTGAAAATTCTTTCCATTCCCCCCATCTGTAGAACATTGTTTTACTATTTTTAATTATTCAATAAGCAATATGCTAAACTTTTTTTGGTAATATATTCACCATTGAAATTAAGCCAGCGTAGATAATTAATTTTATGCACAGTCAGATTCATAAGTTACAAATTGCAGATACCATTTGAACCACCCATTACTGTGTTTTAACACTTTCTGGAAAGAAGGACCTATATTTGAATAATTTAACTTTCTTCTTGTGGGTAATAGGAGGACATTACCAGGGTTATTATGTCATGAGATAGCACAAACTTCCAGAAGAATCATTTTCTATGTGTTCTGAAAATTACCTTTTTAACAAAATTCTGTAGTTTGATGGATGTGGAATGATTACTTTTTGTTTTGATTTAGATTGATATTTTGTTTGCAAGATTAGCACTGCAAACTATTCCTGAAGATTTGGACCTGCGTGATGACAGTCTACTAAAAAATTTAGATATTAGATGCATAAGAAGTCTTAATGGTATGTAAAACACTTACATAGTATCCATTTTTCTTATCAAATAAGAAAGTTCTTTGAACTTTTCTGGTGCATTAATAGTCTCCTTATTTTGAATTATTCAGTATTTTCATGAGGCTAGATTAATATGTAGTGCTGGAGGGTATGTACAGTATGATCTAACTAAAAAAACCACTTGATCATTACCTTTCTTTTCTGAAACTAAAGGATTTAATACACCATTATCCCTTTAACTTGGAAGACTAATTAAAGTATTCAAGCAATAATGGGAACAGGTTATTCTTAATAACTTTTAAATATGTGGACCTGTTTAGTTGATGCATCCCTTATAGTTAACATTCTTTAATGGGACTAACAAGTGTTAATTATGAACTGAAACATGAAGTTCAGTAGTAAAGGTTGTTTGGGGTTTTTTTCCCCCATTTTCTGGACAGAATCCAGTGTGTCAGGCTTTTTCTGAGATTATGTCATCATCTAAACTTGTGTTTTACTTTATGATACATAAAATGATCTAAGAGGACTTTTAAGTTTGTTTTTTAGTTATGGGCCTAGAAAATTTTGAATATATGAGTATAAAATTTTAAAATGTACTTTTGATAATCTGAAAATGTGTTTTTTCCCTCCCTTCTGTTCATTAGGTTGCAGGGTAACTGACGAAATTTTACATCTAGTACCAAACATTGACAACTTCAGGTTAACTCTGAGAGCTATCAAACTTTGGGCCAAACGTGAGTTCCAAATTTGCTAGGCAGCTAATTAAAATGATGTGTATTTTGTTCCCTAGTAACTTCCTTTTTGTTTTTCCCTTATCAACAGGCCACAACATCTATTCCAATATATTAGGTTTCCTTGGTGGTGTTTCCTGGGCTATGCTAGTAGCAAGAACTTGCCAGCTTTATCCAAATGCAATAGCATCAACTCTTGTACATAAATTTTTCTTGGTATTTTCTAAATGGTATGTGTTTAGATTATATTTAAATAAAATTGATTGTAGACACTGAAGTTTAGTCTTATTTCTATGATACTTCTGCAACTGGTTTCAGATTTTGAAATTGTGCATAATTAACAGTTTAGTTTAATGGGGATCCAAAATTTTGTGTTAATTAAAAAAAAAACCAAAGCCCCATTTAATTTCCCATTGCTAATACCCCTCCATTCCCCCCAAGAAAAGACTAAGACAGGCTAGCTATATAATGTTTATTATTTCAGCACTAAGTAATCTCCACATAAACTCTCACTTTAATTTTAACCTGAATGTCATGTGTAATCAAATAAAAATGGTAACTTGGGATATCCATTAACTTTTGGAGAAAACCTTCCCCCTGTTTTCTCCACTTTGGAACTTCTAAAGTTGTATACTTTGGGGAGCAATCAGTTAATCAGTTACTGCCAATAAAATTTTGATGGTATAACATACACAAGAAGCATATAAGAAGAATACATTCGCAGATATATGTAAAAAGAACAATTTCTTGACACTTGAAAAATTAGTCATTTATTCTAGATTTGCTATTCTCAGTTAATAAAATTTTCCACCTTTCAGAATGTGTATATATTGTAAACATTCTTTTTAGAAGAAATTTTGACTAGTTTTTTTTAGTTATTTTGTCTTTATGGATGGATTTAATGACTTTAATTTTTAATTTCTGAAATGTTTAAGGCATAAGAAGGTAGTTATTCCATTCATTTTATGGAATTCCATTGCATTTTGTAATAAACTCATTATTTTCACCATTCCCTTAAAGTGTGGCTATTGATCTAAAAGTCATAGGGTTTATCCTCTTGCATTTGTATGTGGTCACCTGTTTTCCCACTCATTTTGATTTTTTATTTAGAATGAAACACGTTTTAAGTGAGATACTTTTGAAGTTTCTGTATTTTGCTGATAAGTCTTAGAAACACCCTCTGTCTAGCCTTTTTTTAAATGGGCTAAAATTTGTAACTAATTTTAAAGTATTTGACTTTAAAGAAGGGGTCCCACTACATAGAAATTTCATCTAGTTGTTAATGCTCTATCATCTTATGCATCTTTGCGGAGAATCTTTTGTTTGTTACATGTACTTTTTATAGCTGATCATGCTGCCTTAGCTTTTATTTTTCTAGTTGCCTTTGGATTCAGGTAGAATAAAGAATGGATTTTCTTTCTGAAAGGGTGGGTTTCCCTTGTTTCATGGTTGAATTTGATCTGAAGAACATTTCAAGATGTTTTGCAATAGAACTGATTGTTATTATATAGCCATTTTAGGGCTGCAATGTAGGACATTTTTCCAATAATTCTTGTGATTCTGTAGTTTAGAAAGAAGGCGCCTTACATAGACTTAACTTGAAGAAAAAAATAACAAGTCTTTTCATCTCTTGATTTGTCAAGAGGGCAAAATGAAGAAGGATCACATTTCACAAAATACTTTGTTATTAAAAAAAAGTATAGATGGTAATATCCAATAGTCTTATCAAGTGCTACAATCTTTTTAAACAGGGAATGGCCAAATCCAGTGCTATTGAAACAACCTGAAGAATGCAATCTTAATTTGCCTGTATGGGACCCAAGGGTTAGTGTATTATTTTTTCCCCTATAAATTCACACTGTACAGTAAGAAGTAAAATCAGCTGCTTAAAGAAACTCCATGGAGACTTCTTGTTGTAGGTATTTATGGATGTAGCTGACTATTGGCAGTTGTTTCAGCAATTTTCTTCATTATGACATCAACTGTAATGGTCCTATAGTTTAGTTGACTTCAGTAAGAGCTTTGCAACCTATATTATATACTTAATCATATAATTGTAAGTATGTAAGTAAAAGTTGTACGGGCATCTGTGCATAAGAACACAAAATAAAAGGCTACTAAAAATATTCCCTGTATTTATTGTATGTAAACATTTTGTTAAAACTGATTTGTAGTGCAAAAGCTGTTGACAAAATCATTTAGTATGTGACAACTTTCGAGAAGTATCACTTTTAAACATTTGTGACATAATTGTTGCAGTTGGTTTGAATTTCTGGAAATTGCATTAATGAATTTGAACTAAGGAATAGCTTTAATTTTAGTTCTTTTGGGGTGTTATTGCTGAGAAAATATTCATTTTGACATTTTCATTAAAAGAAAAATAAAATTCAGGATCTCAGAATGAGACTTAATTGATTTTTAAAAATAACTCATAACTTAATGGGGTTTATGTACGTTTTATCTTATGCTATTATTCATTTTGCTGGTCTTATCACTGCACCTAAAACTATTTTTTCTGTTTCTTACGATCAAAAAAGGCTAAATATATTTAAAAACTTTTCAAACTTCAAGGGTAAATTGAGTTGCAATTCAGCTTCTTAGATTTGAGATAAAAAGACAATTCACCTCTTCAACATTAATTCTAGACCTGGCTCTTTAAATAATACTACTGACATTTTTAAAAGGCAAAACTAACATGAGCAGTATTAACTTAAGTATTTCTTTGATCTTTTATGTTAAATTTATAGTATGGTACAACAAAGTGTAGTGGGTACCTAGGGAGTTAGGAGATTTGAGTTCTAGGTCTAATTTCTGCCATTTATTATTTGTTTTTAACCAGTGGCAAGACTTTCTTTGGGCCTCAATTTCCTCATTTGTAAAATTCAAATGTTGGGCTAGATCATTTCTGTTCCCTCCAGTTCTTACATTCTTTGATTCTAGGATATGTTTAAGAACATTTTTTGTTTTTTTAAATACTAAAACTTTCCTTTGGAGACCTTAAAGCATAATGGTTTGGGAAGTATGTGTGTATATATAGTTTTTGCCTGTAGCAATTCCTTGCCTCCTCCCCCTGGGTTTATTTGTTTTGTTATTTGGAGGGGGAGAGAGTTTCTGTTTTGTTTTTGAATATTATATTAATATCCTAAGAATTAGGGTGCACAAAGTTTATCTTTTCATTTTAGATTCTTTGTTCCTAGTAATGGTGTGAAGGTAGAATAGCACTTTTATGAACCCAAAGTACAGTTCAGCTTTTTTGATAAAAAAGTTTGTTTTAGGGTACCACTCTCAATTAGTCTAATATTCTATATTTTATTTGTGTCTCCTGAAAAATTTAGTATAACATGATCATTTACTTATATTGAACCTCTGACTGATAGATTAGATTTATTCTCTGGTACTCTATAAAACAATTTCAAAACAGGGCTTAGTGACCTGCATTTTGTTGATTTCACCTTCAACAATGAATACAATTAAAAGTGATCATTGTTCAGTTTATCAAAAAGGATTAAATTCCAAATTTCTGTTGCATGTGTACTTGAAGAAACTGATTGGCTGTTGTTATATGTAGGTAAACCCCAGTGATAGGTACCATCTTATGCCTATAATTACACCAGCATACCCACAACAGAATTCTACGTACAATGTGTCCGTTTCTACACGGATGGTCATGGTTGAGGAGTTTAAACAAGGTAAGTTCTTTTATCCTTACCCTTTTCTTATACAAAAGTTTAAAATACTATTATAATCCTACTAGCATGATGCTGTACAATATTGTCTCAAATGATAATTTCCAAACTAGAACATTGTGATTATTTAAGGATTGCAGTACATTCTACAGTATTACAATGTATCTTAGAGAATTCACTTCTTAAATGAGTGTAATGTTTTATACTTTATCCCTCATAGATCTACAATTTGTGTTTGACTTTATACAAATAGTAAAAGTTTTAATTTTTAAATAATGTATGGGTATTGGAGTCTATTCACTCCAATAGATTTTTGTAAGCCATGTCTAGTGCCTTGATAATATACTGTTGCCATGCAGAATTACAGTTTCTAGTCTCTTCCACAGGCAGAGACTAAGCAAACAGGAGGATAAAGCCCTTAAGGAAAGGAAGTTGGGCAAGAATGGGGCTATTACCTTCCATTTTGCGTCAAGAACTCCAAAACTACCATGAAATCCAAAACATAGAATAAGATTTTCCACATTGTGTTGCCCTTTATGGGACTGCATAGGTCTCCAGTAACCATTTTTTAATAGAAGAAAAATCTGAAAGGGAAGAAATCTACATGAGTTTTTTTCACTCCAAGGTAGAGAACATCAATTTTTGGAGTTACATATGTAAAAAGTATTAGAATATTGCTTTTATTGTTGGTTACTGACTTGATTCAGTAATGACCCCCAAATTTTGTAAAATACTGTATTTATGGCTTTTCCCTGATAATTAGTAGTTTTAAAATGAGGAAGCCTTTGTAAATTTAATTAGTCATTATGTTGCATTATAATGTATGTGTGTGGTATAATAAAGATTTTTAAATTGTCAGATTGCTAATATTTATAGTGAAATATGCAAAGAAGTTTAATATGTCTTTAATTTAGGTCTTGCTATCACAGATGAAATTTTGCTGAGTAAGGCAGAGTGGTCCAAACTTTTTGAAGCTCCCAACTTCTTTCAAAAGTACAAGTATGTATTTTAAGGCATGGCAGACATATTGCTTTCTTAATAGTCACAGTGATACATTTGTATATATGATACGTTATTAGACAAACATTTCCAATAGAATTTAGGTTTGAGGGTTCTCATTTTCCTGTGAATAATATTTAGAATAATAAACACTTTTTGTTGATGTATTTTTTTCCCCATCTCTTTCTTTTCAAAATAATATTTAACCTTTATAATTGGTTGCCAAATAATTTAACTAGCTTTCATTAATGAAGACATCACTTAATGAGTAGAAATTGTCAGTGATTTGGCTAGAAAGACCAATGTTAAATATGTGGGTTTTTTTCCTATTTGTTTTTAACACTTGGATATTTTAGGGTAATAGAAAGCTATGTATTGCTGATTAATGGATGAAAAACTAAGTTTATTAGAGGAGAGAAGTTCTTGTTAAAAGTTTACATTTAGAAAGATTATAGTCACTTAAATTTGTAAAATTACATCTTACAGATTTGCTCAATACATAGCCAACTGTTTAGTGTTTTCACCAGGCTCTATTTATTACCCATCCTTATTTTTGCATAGTGAGGAAGTCCCTTCAGATATTTAAAGGAAGTTTTCTTAGGAGCCAGAAGACCTAATATTTTTAACATAAATGTTTAACTTTTAATGGTTTAATACCTTTTTAATACAGGTCAGAAACCTGTTTTAATTGTATTTGGTTTTGATGAAAATTGTAAGTTTTATAATAAATCTTACTTGAAAAAAAATGGACTGCATTTTTATTTGCCCTGAGCTGAAATTTTGCCAGAGTCCCCCATTTTTTTCTTTTTCTTTATTTTTTTTTAAGATTTGAAACTTTTCTAACCATCTGATCTTGTATTGGATTGTGTTATGTAATAATCTAAGCAAGATTTTAATATACTATTCCCCAATTAAAAAAAAGAATGATGACCATCATAATGTCTCTGTGTTTTGTTTCTGTACCTTTTGCATGGAAAAAAAGCAAAATAGAGCACTTGAATTGTGTTCTGGTGATTGCATTTGGAAGATTGTGTTATCAGTGGCAATTTAAATAATTTATAATGGTAATCTCTACCTTTTCTTTAGAAATTTTGTTTGTGTTTAGTTTTTCTCCCTTTTTACTGTTGAGGACCATTTAAGTTTGACATAGGCTTAGGTACTATTGTTTTTCTAATTCAGTACAAACATCAGTTAGAATAGTAGCTGACAACAGAAGAACGAAAAATATTATTCTTTATCGTAAATATGTAGTGATGCCACTCAAACTTCATAAGGAGCCACATTCACCCAAATTTGCACTTTGTAAGTTTAATGTACCAGGGATTGGGCTCATTAGTTTGTCTAATTCAACTAGGGAAGCAACAGACTGATAATTTCTTTAGAACCCAAAGATCTATATACCTTTAAAAGAAAATTTTTGTTTGGAAAAAACTTGATGGGGTCCCTTTAAAGTTTAATTAAATAGTAGCTTTTAAAGTAGGTTATAATTTACCTTTTTCTAAATTATTCAGCCTGAAAGCATTCATATTTTGCTGCGTATTTGTCAAGTATATCTCTAATGAGTAATTGTAATTTACTTTCATATTAGATGAAAAAATGTCATATCATGTTGGTGATATGGATTTATATTAAATATAATAAAAACAATCCTGATCTAAACTTGAATGTTTAAAATCATAACAAGTGTACTAGTTATATCACTGAATTTCTCCTATGTTATGGTTTTCCTCTCTAAAAGAGATGTTTTTATAAAGGGAGCTAAGAGCTAGAAGTATTCAGCAATAAGAACCTCTTGATGACATAAGGTTTGTAGGCACTCTTTATTATAGTCTCAAGTTGTTATGAATATGTCAGAAACAGTTAAATATACCAAATAATGAGACAGGCAAAATTAAAATTTTCTTACTTTTAAAATTGTTTACCTCAGAAATATGTATAGTAGCATAGTTAAACGAGTAAATTTGTCTAGCAACCTTCATTATTGCTGTTTCCTTAGAATACAATTTATTATGTGTACCTTCTACCATTCGTTAGATTTAAGTGTTTATATTTGAAGGAAACCATTCAGAAAAATTTCAAAATTGTTTCCTTTCTTTATAAACAAACTTTCAGGAAACCAACCTATCCACATTCATTATATGTCTAAATGTGAAAGCATAGCATTGATTTGTGGTATCTTCGAAATGTTTGGTGCTTTGTTTGAGATTATTTTTGAGAGCAGAAAGACATTTGACTGTTAGCAAGATTCTTTTTAAACTTAATGCACTAAGGACATAGTTACACTTAATGTGATAAAATCGAGGCTCACATTTCTTTTACTCTGCCATCTTGGCTCTGCCCTGAGGCTCACATTTCTTTAAAAACTTTAAGAAAGACATAACTTTTGACTTTACCTCAGGTTCAAGATAAGCTAATAGCTCTGACAATGAAGGAAAGGGCTTGATAAAAAAATAAATATTTAAAGACAAAAACATGATATGCAAAAAAAAAAAAACGGTTTAATAAAGAAGGGATCAGATATTGAAGTGTAAGGATAAATTAGATGTGTTCTGACTTTTATACTCAAAACTTGTTAAGATACTTAGATATCTTTGTAGAGGTACTAAGAACATCCAAGTTTTATTGGCTAATAGCTTAATTTTGGATTTTGCAACAGTCCATTGTGTGTTTTTGTAACATGCTTATCTTCAGAGCCTATGTGTCACAAAAATTAAATCAATAGGCTATTTAAAAAGAAAAATTAGTATAACACTTTTTATGATATTTCCTCTATATTTGTCAGTATGAGACATGGCAGCTGATGTAAGAGAGCATCACTGTGACCTAAAGATAAAATACTTGTACTTTGGGTAATAGTTGCGATTCTAAATTCTAATTTGAATTTACTACAAAATCTTTTGAATCCGGGGTTTAAAACTGAACTTTTCATTGATTAGATCAGACACATTTATGACTTTCTTGATTCATCCAAGGACTTTTATTTGCCAGTTTTTGAAAGTTTTCTTTTTTATTCATTTTAATATAGCAAACTAACATCTGAAACATTGGTATCTAAAATGTTTTTTGGAGACATTTGATTTGCCAGTACATATTATTCAGGTATTCATTCACTAAAATTTTAATTTGCTGTAATTTTTGTAAACTATTTTGAAAGATTTTTAACATAAAAGTAATTCAGATGTGGTTACCAGTTTAATGTAATTTCTACCCTTTTAATGAGATTTCATTCAAACTTGGGATGTGGATTTAATAGGTGTTTAAGGGGAGTGTCAAGGGAACAAATGATCTTATCATTTGCCTTTCCTTTGGTTAGTATGCCTGCGTCGTGGAAAGGCAGGGGAAGGCCGATGCTTTAGTTGGAATATCTGATTTTTAGCGTCTTAGAAACTTTAAAATTTAACTTCGAAGATTATTATCTAAAGTTTTAAAATCTAATTATATCCTAAAGATTATTTTAAAATTTAATTTAGTGTCCATTTATGTTTAGATGTTTGCAACTCTATATCATTCTCTCAGTGTGTAAATCGAAATACTTATCAGTTTTGTGGCATGGCTATGGACACATAGTAGGACTTCATTTATCCATCATTATTAGGTTTAAGAAAATAAGCCAGTTTGCCATATAATTTTCTGTTCACGTATCAAACGTTGTATTAGCCTCCAATAATTCTTGATGTATTTTTTAAAAAAAGATATTAAGTATATTCTTCCTTTTTAAAAATAGGACTATAATTTAATATTTCCTTGGTGATTCACAGTCATTATGAATTTCAGTTATATCCTATCTTTGTAATGTACCAAAATTTTCAGTCTTATGTGTAGGTCTGTTTGTCCCATATATGAAGTTCCTGCCTGATGCTATTCAGTGAACGCATTTTTGTAAGCAGTTCCTGTATACAAAACATTGGGGATAAAAAAGATGAAAAAAATAGAGCTTTTGGAAAGAAACCTTAAAGCATTTATAAATGCAGTGAGTGCAGTCAGTATGATAAATCATAAAATGTATAAAGGTTTAAATAGTGAGCCAGACAAAATGCTGTAAAAAATTTTGATTAGTCTTATATTCATTTTTTCCCTTCTTTTTTTTACCCTTTTAGTAGTCTCCCACCTAATCTGCTGTGGGTTGGGTAACCACATGACCAGTCTTTATAATTATGTATAAAGAAAAGCAATCAGATTTTACATTAGCTTTTAGGAAACTGTATAAATAAACTTCAGTATATGACTTTTTATAATAGTTGTTTTTGACTACCCAGAGACCTACTAAAGTATATTTTTTTCCACTTTGAAAGATTTGATATCCCATTTAGTGCAGTTTTTCTTGGTAAAATAGAACTAAGTATGGTGACTTTATTGTGATATAGGTCAGAATATTATTTTGTCCAAAGACCATTGCTAATCTTTTAAGCAGAGGGCAAGTAATTATTTCAGAGATGACTAGATGCTACTGATTTTGGTGGGATTTCTACTTAGCTTACTAAATTTAATCTGTTTCATTATAAAATGTCTTGGAAGAAACCTTGTCTCTAACACTTCTAACATACCATTCTATAATTGTTAAAATCTTTTTGCTTACTATAGTAAGTTACCAGTTATGTAATTCAGTGAAAACTTCAATGTTTATTACTTTGGCTTTAAAGAAAAACAAAGTAGTTGATTAAGATAATTCAGTCAAAATAAACTTTTAAAAATTGCGACTGATTCTATATGGAACTATATTTTCTTTCTACTTTAGTTTGATGTTAGTTTCTAAATTTAGCTTTTTGATTTTTTTTATTTTAGAAGTATTTTCCTTTATAATCTATGAATTGGATATAATTGCATAGTTGGGTTAAGTAAGGCCTGTTTTTTATTTGTTTTTTTAGATCAGATTTTTAAAATACTTGAACCCAATTTTCATTTACTAGGTTATTATCAGTCTCCATAATTAGTTGTAAGGCCTGTCTAAAGCACTGAATTTTGTTCATTGTCCCTTTAAAACAAGTTTCTTTTAATTGATGTGTTGAATGAATAGCTTATAAACAATTTTGAGGGGAGAAGATGCCATATCAGTATTCCTCTTCCTACAATTTATATTAGTTTTTTTATTTTGAAATGTTTTATAACATCTATTAATGTATATCTCTTTCAGAAGCAATTAAACTATCCTGTAGTTTGAGCACTTGGTGGCATATTTATAAACTATTATAATCCATTAATGTGCATAGGGAGAGATTTTCACTTTGCAATGATTTTTAGGCTAGCTGTTCTAAAGTTAGAACAATTCAAGGAAGCTTATAGCATTGTGGCTTGAATATCCAACTCCAGACATAGAAATAAAAATAAATAGCATATTGTCTTTATCTTCAAAGGCATTATATTGTACTTCTAGCAAGTGCACCAACAGAAAAGCAGCGACTAGAATGGTGAGTATAAGATAAGATTCACAGAAAAGAAACCCTAAGTTTCCAAATGACCCTTTGAAATAAAGCACGGATCAAAATAAAATGGACGTGAAATAGGAAGAATCGCTCAATAAGCCCTTCAGTTTGACTTTTGATTTTTTTTTTAAAAGACATAAATTGCTAGGACGTTGGAATGAGGCCTCACTTTTTTTTGTTTTTTGTTTTAGTGAATGGATGCCACAGAACTGCGAAAATACCTTTTTAGTTTTTTTACTTGCCACTATTGTTTTTACAATTATTTGAGCTTCTCTTTATAACTAGTTATTTCTAAAACTGCTTTGTTAATATCTTTTCCTTAAAGGTTCTGAACATAGACTGGTTGTCTTGAAATTTCTTGAATTTCCTGATTCTAGTCAAGTTTTTAATTAATTTTTTTTTAAAGGAGGGTAGATGTTATTTCCCAAACTTTAAGGTAGAGCACTAAAAAGTCTTGATTTACTTGGGACAGTGAGTCCATTAAATTGCTTGTTTTGGTATTCTTAATTTTTTTAAAGAGTACCTTAACTTCTACTTTCAGTATAATTCTTCTGTTTCTGTACATTTTGCTTAACTTTTATTTTTGTTTAAAAGTAAACAGACTTTCAGTAATACTAAGTGGCATTTGTTCAGGGTGGGCTTGGTGGAATCAAAAATCCGAATCCTGGTTGGAAGTTTGGAGAAGAATGAATTTATTACACTGGCTCATGTGAATCCTCAGTCATTTCCAGCACCCAAGGAAAATCCTGACAAGTAAGCATACTCTTTCCTTTAAAGTTTTCAGCAGAAGTAAGAAAGTATTAATCTGATATAATAAATTTAAAGATTCATTTTCCATGATACAGAGAATATTACTCTTGTTCTAAATCCACCAGTGTAGAAATTATATTTGGATTTTTTTCCTTTATTTTTCAAAAAAATACAGTAATTTATTTTGAAGATTGGCCTTACAGAAAGCAGATATGAGAACTGAAATATCATAAAGCTTTAATTAAACATTAAAGTGAATACTTTGTTTTAAGTTTTTAAAGTATATTAACATGTAAGTTTTGTAGGTTAGTTGTTCAGCTCTCCAAGTAGGGAAGCTTGACTAAATGCTTCCATATTTCAAGACAATACTTTGTCCATATTGGTAACTAAAACTGGAATATAATGCTGTAGTTAATTTTATTATTTTTTTTAAGTTGTGGTTTTAAAAAATGTATTTTATGGTAAGAGTTTAACTAACCTGGTGGGTTTTGAAAAGGATATGCTGTATGATTGACTATGTATAATTAAAAGTTCAACCAGAAATTCTTTTTTTAAGCTCTTATTAAAGATTTTTATAGACTACTATATATTTCAATATCTTAAAGACATAGATGATTTATTAAATTTGTGGATCATTAAATGTTTTCTAGAAAGACCTAGACATTGTAGAAAAATGGACTGGATCTGCTCACATGAACAGTATAGATTAATGTCTTTTATTGAGTTGAGGGGAAAAAATGTCGAACAAGCATAAGATATCATAGACATGTATGATTAGACAGTTTATAAAAGTTGGATCCTGGTTTTATAACTTACTTGACATTTTGGAAAGAAGTATTACTCTCACATGGTTCCAAAAAAATGCTCTCTTGGGCTGCATTAATAAACCGTAGTATTCAGGAAAAAAAGAATCTGATTATATATACTATTATACTTTGGGATGGTCTGCGATTATTTCCTTTATGTCCTCACCTCCCATTCACTTCTGAACTACTTGACTCCACCCTCACTGTGTAACTGAAACTGCTTTTTTTCCTCTAAGGTTGTCAGAAATCTCTTAAAGTGCTCAATCCAGTGGCCTTTTCTCAGTCCTCATTCTTCTTCAGCTCCCTGAGACATTTTACACTGTTGACCGCCCTGTCCTCCTGGATACTTCTTCCCTAGGTTATTGTGACACTGCTCTCTTCTGGTTCTCCTGACTGATCCTTCTCGGTCTACTTGGTTGGACCACCATCTCTGTCCTGTCCCTCTGTATGTGGATGTACACCAGGGTTTTGTCCTAGGCCCTCCTGTAAATGGCCTCATCAGTTCCCATGGACTCAACTAGCATCTCTGCAGATGACACCCAAATCTACATCACCACCTGCCTGCTAGATATCTCCACCTGGATGTCTCGTAGGTATCTGAAACTGATCATGTCTGAAATAGAACTCATTATCTTTCCCTTTAGACTCCCTACTCTTCTAAAGTCTCCCTTTTCCTGTTGTGAACATTGTTCTTCTAATTACCAAGATTCACAACCTCGGTCATTTCCAACTCTAACTTTTCTCTTGCTCTCCATATTTAAATCAGTTGCCAGGTCTCAGTGAGTCTTTCTCTATAACATCTGTTGCATCTGTTTCCTTTTCTCCAGTCATCACCCTAGTTCAGGCCTTTATAACTGCTCACCTAGACTATTGTGATAGTCTTCTAATTGATTTTTCTGCTACCATGCTCTTCCCTCTCCAGTCCATCCTTGACATAGCTGGATTCTTACATCCTTGGATAAAATACAAATTCTTTGGGCATTTAAAGACCTTTACAATCTGGCCCCAGCCTATCTTTCCACTTATTAAGTTAATTCCTTTTCTGCACTCCAGTAAAATTGACCATCTGGTTTTTCATATAGGATAGTTCTCTCATATTTGAGTCTTTGCACAGGGTGTCCCCTAGGCCTAAGATATTGTCCTTTCTCACCTTTACCCCATGGAGTCCCTGGCCTAGTTCGTACTCTGATGCCACCTTCAGAAGGTTTTTCCTGGTTCCCCTAATTGTTAGCTTTCGACCTCTACTCCTGATACTTTCTATCAGGCTCCTTAAGGGCAAACACTGTTTTTGTTTTTCTTTATACCTAGGAAGGTACTTGGCACATACCAAATATTTAATGACAGCATATTGAACTGAATATATCTATATTTCTGTGTTAGTGAATTCTAGATGTGATGTTTTAGGGGATACTAATAAGTAGAATATTAAAGGACAATCAAAATGGGGAATAGCCTGAGAACCATTGCCATATGAATAGGGATTTTTTTTGAGGGAACTGAGAATATTTAACTTGGAGAACTGAGAATTGTGGATGGCCATGAATGGCTCTCTTCACATACTAGGCAAATAACTTAACCTTTATTAATGGGTGAGGAAGAGTATGTAACTGCAGAAGAAATCTATGAGTGACAGAGACAGAATTTGCTCACTATAAAGACTAGCAGTGAAAGACTTTTTGGCAATTAGGCTTGTTTAACGAGGATACTAAATTGGCTGATATTATAACTCGACGACACTAGTATATGACTTCAGTTCTATTTATCGAGTCTCTATTTAAATAACCTTTTATATTCAAGGCATCATATTTTATATGCATTGAAGCAACCAGCGTAATATCCAAATGGACCCTACCTTGAAGTTTACATTCTATTGGGATGAGGGTGGGGTGAGATACAAATGAACAAAACTATGTATTAGAGTGTAGGGATTATGAAGGAGAGGTCAGATAAAACTCTAGGAAGGTTTGAGGAAGGAGAGAGTGCAGTAGCTAAGGAATCAAAGGAGACTGTGGATGAGATGGCACCTGAGTTAAAGCTTGAAGGAAGATACCTATATAAGGTATAGGATCAATGATCTCATCACATTTTGTATACCTTCCAACAGTGCAGATTTCATTCAGCCAGTCCTCACCTTATCCTATGCAAGTCTTTTCCTTGTTCTCTCATAAATCTTGAATAGGGGTGGGGTTTCCAGTCAGCTTTCTTGAGGCCTTTGGCTAGTTCTCCACACATTGCATTGGTACAACAGGAGCGCATGGACTGCCTACTACCTTTATTGGTTGCTGTCATTACATGACAGTACAGTTTGTTATTGATAATGTTTTGTAGCATTTTCCTGATTATCTTGTGTGATCCATTGCAATTTGGGTAATCCTAAATTTTAATTTTTTTGGAGACAATATTTTGGAGAATATTGGTGTTAAAAAAGATGAGTATTTATGTCAAGGGAATGCATGGCGTCATTCAGAAGTTTCCCAAAGACAATTTAGCATGTTCTTTTTCCCCTATTCCATTTTGGTCCCAGTTCATTGTTTTATCCACAGTGTCTATCCAAATGTCTTATTACTTATGGACCAGTTTTAAGTTTCTCCATTCAGTGGCATGTCCATAGCTCCATTATGGACCAGTTTCTCCATTCAGTGGCAATGTCAAATCCTTGATAGGAAGCATTCTTCATCTGTGTGATTTTACTGTATGCATAGTTAGGTCCAATTCTTAATTCTGAGTTTTATTTAGGAAGCTATGCCATCTTTCAGAGTTTTATGAATTCAAAATTAGGATATGCTGAAAGAAAATTGTTAGAGAATCCCTCTTCCATTTGGATTCTCTGCTGGATATCTTTTATGAGAATGTACAGACCCTATAAAGAGAATTTTGTTGGACAAAGTAATTTCTGTTCCATCTTTAAAAGAATTTTGTGTTGTTCTTTTTTTTTAAACATATGGAAGATACTTTGTTGGGAGCTCCTTTAAAGGAACATTTTGTTTTACCGAATGAGATACCATTTTATTGAGACAGATCAGTAAACAAAGTAAAGTCTTGGAGCCTCTGCTTATTTCATTTGTGTGACAGTAAAGATGTTGTCTCTTGCGGAGTGTGATTCACAGAAGTCTGCCTACAGAGTAGGAGTCTGCAATGTGGACATGAGCAAGTGTATTTCAGGCATGGGGATTTCTCATACCAATGAGAAGAGAAGAGGGAGATAGTTTGGAGAATAGTAAATAGTATGGTTTGGCTGAGAGATAGTATATGAAGAGAAGTCATTTCCCACAGAAAGTTATGCAGGTTGAAGCCTGATTGTATAGTAAATGACAGACTAAAGAGTTTGCATTATTTTCCTTCTAGGAATAATAGGGAGCCAAGCTTTCATGTGGCAGGGTGACGTGGATTTGTTTCCCAAAAGTTTATGTAATGTCTCTTTGATGGAGTTTTTGGGGAGGAGGGGGGTTGGCTATATAGACAAACTAATTGGAAGGCATTTGCAGTTGATTAGAGGAGAGATGAGAAAGTGAATAGATTGGTTTACTATGTGGGTAGAGGTCTGTGTGAAGGATGTTGTGGAGTTCCTCTGAGACTCTAACTAAACTGACGCTACCAGAGTCATGCTATTATCAGTGAAATTGCTGGGATTTGCTGATAGCTTCATCTAGAATTCCATCTTGTTGCAACTTGTCTTTCTCACCAGGGTGCTGAGACCAAAACAAACCCCATGCTTTGCTTGTAGCCTGGATCAGCTCTCATACATTACTTTTTCACCACCTAACCTGATGCCTATCCCTCCATCTTCTCTACGGCTAGGATCAGAGCCTCTCAACAATTGACCTCACTTTAATGACTCAGGTTAAAACTAGAGATTGATATTAGACCTTTTATTGTAAGAACTTCATTTATAGGAATTATTAACATTAAATCCAAGGTTCTTTTTTCTTCTAACTTAAAAAAGAATGTTATTCACATTGAGGTTTCTTGAGGGTGTAAGCCCCAGTCAAAAATACTAAAATGCTTATAATTAACAAAATCACATCACTTAACTTTGCCAATCCAGTGAATTCCTGGTTGCCTAAGTGAAAATCATCCCTCTTCCCCTGCCACCATTTTCTTCTTATCTTAGTCCTTTGAATCTAAACTCTATCCTTTCCATGTCCCAGTCTAGCTCCACTTAACCCTTCCATTGTGCCTTCTGGAATTCCTTTTTATTCTTTACAACTTCTTTTCATCTTTCACCTCTTCCTCTTTTGCTTCTTCCATCTTTATGTCCCTCGTAGAAACCTAGATCCTTTACTGAGGACACTTTCCCCTACTCATCATATTCACGACTGGTTGCACTTTCTTACTTGTTCTCTGACACATACGTTCCTTTTTCTCCTTGTCATTTAGCTGCTACGTCTCTTCTATGGGTCACCCAGGGCAAATATATATATCACCCAGTTCACTTCCTGGGGGTAGTTTTTGAAGAATTCCCAGGTAATTTTCTCTTTTTTTCTCCAGGAGTTCAGTATTGATTCAGCGTTTTCTTTTCTACCTTAATCTCTGCTTTTTCTATTAGATAACTTCAGCATACGCATTGATGTTTGTAACAACACTCTGCCCTCACAGTTCTTCAGTCCATCCTCTTTCATTCTATCTCAGCCACAACAGAAATTGGGGACACGCTTTAGGAGTGACCATCATCCCCAAATCTCTATAATCCAGGATTCTCATTTTCTTTATCTAATTATAACTTTCCATTCCATCTAGGCCTCATTCCTCTTAAACCTTTTTTTTGTTCTAACCATGACCACCATTCCTTCTACATGTAAGTAATATACCAGGCCATCACCTGGAATGTTACTGGAATCATTCTTAATAATGCTTTTTAAAAACCCTAAGTCCGATGACTCTTTGTGAATTAGTTCAGCACTGTTGGACTATAAAGCAGTCTTGTACTTTTGAAATCCTTTGCTACCTTATTCTGTTGCAGCTCATACTTTGCCAAACCTCAATCATGGATTATTGCCACCATCACTCTCCATTCCTTTTCATGAACCACCCATCTTTGCTAGACGGAGTCATGTATTCTTTCTCACAGGGTCCATTATCTAATGTCAGCTGAGACTTTACCTCAGCCAGGCCACAGGGAATCATTTTATGACCCTCACAAATGATTAAAGGTCTCAGTTTCTTCATCTGTACAATGGAGATAATAATAGCACTTATATCCCAAGGTTATTGTGAAGATCAAATGAGGTAGTATTTGTAAGGTGCTTACTTAGCACAGTGCTTGGCACTTGGTAGCTGCTTTATTTTTTTACATCTCAATTCCTACAGTGGCTGTGCTAAACTTCTGCTCTTCTCAAGCCTACCATGCTATCCCTCTACTTTTAGAGTAGAGAACTTACCTCATTTTGAGAAAGTAGAGGCCATTTTGCTGTCAGTTCTCTTTTATTCCCTATTTGATGTCTCAAGACTTTGAAATCATTCCTCATTCTCTCCTGCTTTACCTCAGTTTCTGATGAAGCGTTGTCACTTTTCCTTACCAGGGCCAATTGCTCTATATGTACTCTTTTTTAAATTAACTTTTATTTATTTTTAGTTTACATCATTAATTTCCACAAGATTTTGAGGTTTTTTTGTTTTTTTTTTTTGTTTTTGCAGTTGGGGTTAAGTGACTTGCCTAAAGTCACACGGCTAGTAAGTGTGTCAAGTGTGAGGCCGGATTTGAATTCAGGTCCTTCTGACTCCAGGGCCAGTGCTCTATTCACTGTGCCACCTAGCTGCCCCAAGATTTTGAGATACAAATTTTCTCCCTGTCTTTCCCCTGCCCACCTCCCCAAAACAGTGATCCCACTGTATATCCCCTTCCCCAATCTGCTCTCTCCTATATCCTCCCCCATCACACCTCTGACTTTCTGGTAGGGTAAGATGGATCTCCTTACCCCAGTGCCTGTATATCTTATTTCCCAGTTGCATGTAAATAATAATAATGATTATATACACACACATACATATATATATATATATATATATATATATAAACACATATATATTTTAAACATATGATTTTAGAACTTTAAATTCTAGATTCTTTCCCTTCCTCCCTTGTCACCCACCCCCACTGTGTAGTTACGCAGAACATCTCCACAATGGGCATATTGTGTAGCACTGACTTTCCTTCCTTTCTATCCTGCCCTCCCTTTGTTTTATTCTTTATTTTGTCCCTATCCCTTTACAGAAGTGTATTCTTCTAACAACCCTCTCCCCCCCAACCTGCCCTCCCCTCCATCATCCCCCCTCTCATCCTGTTTCCTCCCTACTCTTCTGCGGGGCAAGATACCCATTTTAAAGTGTATGTCATTTCCTTCCTAAGCCAAATTCAATGAGAGTAAGGTTGACCCATTCCCTTTTTGCCTTCCTGTTCTTCCCCTCCATTGTAACAGTTATCCCTTGCCTCTCCTATATGAAATGATTGACCCCATTCTGTCTCTCCCTGTGTCCTCTCATTCCATTTCTCTCCCACCTCTTAATTTCACCTTTTAAAATATCATCCCTTCCTACTCATTTGATCCCGTGCCCTCTGTCTATGTATACATATATACACACACTCCCATATATATTCATATGTATATATGCCCTCCTATATAGACATGTGGATACACACACACACACACACACACACACACACACACACACACACATTTATATTCCCTTCACCTGTCCTCATACTGAGAAAAGTTTCATAACTTACATTTCTCATTTTTCCATGTTGACATGTAAATAGTTAAACTTTGATAAGTTCCTTATGATTTCTTTTCCGTGTTTACCTTCTCATGCTTCTTTTGTTTGAATGTCAGATTTTCTATTCAGTTCTGGTTTTTTCCTCAAGAATGCTTGAAAGTCCTCCACCTCATTGAGTGACCATATTTTCCCCTGAAACATTATACTCAGTTTTGCTGGGTAGGTGATTCTTGGTTTTAATCCTAGCTCTCTAGATCTCTGGAATATCATGGTCCAGGCCCTTCAGTGTCTTAACGTAGAAGCTGCTAGATCCTGGATTATCCTGATTGTGTTTCCACAGTCTTGAAATTGTTTCTTCTTGGCAGCTTGTAATATTTACTCCTTGATCTGGGCACTCCGGAACCTGGCTATAACATTCCTAGGAGTTTTCTTTTTGGGATCTTTTTCAAGAGATGATCGGTGAATTCTTTCAAGTTCTATTTTGCCCTCTGGTTCTAAAATATCAGAGAATTTCTTGAAGGATGCTTTCTAGGTTCTTTTTTTGATCATGGCTTTCAGGTAGTCCAATAATTTTTAAATTGTCTCTCCTGAATCTGTTTCCTAGGTCAGTGGTTTTTTCAAGGAGATATTTTACTTCCTTTCTATTTTTTCATTTGTTTGGATCTGTTTAATAGTATCCTGATTTCTCATAAAGTCATTAGTTTCCATTTGCTCCACTCTAATTCTGAAAGAATTATTCTCTTCAGAAAGCTTTTGAGATTCTTTTTCCGTCTGGCAAATTTGACTTTTTAAGGCATTTTTCTCCTCATTGTCTTTTTAGGCCTCCTTTGCCATTTGAGTCAGTCTATTTTTAAAGTG
>CM053585.1:323948655-323979463 GCA_028646515.1 Pseudochirops corinnae | reverse complement strand
GACAAATGCTGGAGAGGATGTGGAAAAATTGGAACACTAATGCATTGTTGGTGGAGTTGTGAATTGATACAACCATTCTGGAGAGCAATCTGGAACTATGCCCAAAGGGCTATAAATAATTGCATACCCTTTGACCCAGCAATACCACTGTTGGGATTATATCCCAAAGAGATTACAGAAGTGGGAAAAGGTCCCATATATGCAAAAATATTTATTGCAGCTCTCTTCGTGGTTGCAAAAAACTGGAAATATAGGGGATGCCCATCAATTGGGGAATGGCTGAACAAGCTATGGTATATGAATGTAATGGAACAGAGTGACTGTCCTCAGATTTAGCACACCTGGCTTCTTCCTTCAAATCATGGCAGGTGAGCTTTTGTAGAGGAGGGATAGTCTCACTCTAGCATGTCTGGTTAGTTTTTTGTCTCTGATTTCACAGATGTGGAGATCTACTAGGGATTATAAACAGTTGGAGTAGGGAAACAAAATAATTCATGATCGTTTTTAGGAAAGGGGTCAGAGTTGTTAGGCACACAAAGGGAGGAAACATGTTGATTATCCAGAGCCATAGATGACCTCCTGCAAATGTTCTTTATGGTTTTTGGGGAGAGCAGAAAAGCTAGAGTTTTCTGAACTGTAACAAAGAGACAGAAGAACTTGGATGGTTAAGCACATGTCCTCAGGATGATTTTTAAATGCTTCCAGGGTATAGTAGTAATTATCTAATATGTAAGGAAATCTGGTTTACTCTTACTACCATCAGTGTCAATATAATCTACTTTGCTGTAAGGGAAACTTACAAACATAGGACATACTGACCTTAAAATTTATTTCATCTGTATACTGTTTAGTTGAACCTTTAATTTGGATTGCTTGGAACTGGAAGTGATCTGAATAAGTGTACTGAGATCTGGATAGCTTGGCATTCCCGCCCTGCCTTCCTGCTCTTGAGTTTTGGAATCCACCAACTGCTGTAGGAGATTTGATCTTTGCAGCCAAGTTGTATTTTATATTGACCTGTACAACAGGTCAGTTGTATTTTTATAGGGAAAAATTGAGGAGTTAAGAACAAATCAGATTGACTTATACAACATGGTAAAAATGGCTTTAAAAGAAATAGATAACACTTTTATTGATACCTTTTTTTTACATCATGTATTTCCCAATATAGTGTGTGTGTGTGTGAGATTTGCACATAATTCTGAATTGCTTTCCAAAATAGTTGGATCTTTCATAGCTTCACTGAATTTATTAGTGTTTGTCCATTTTTACCCAGCCCCTACAACATTGCCTGTTCTCATCTTTTCTTATCTTTGCCAATTTGGTGGGTTTGAGGTAAAACCTCAGGTGTTTCAATGTTCATTTCTCTTCTTAGGGACTCAGATTAGTCTTTCATGTGATTGTTTAAATAGTTGATGCTTCCCTTTTGTAGAATTGTTTCTTCATATCCTTTGACCACTCTTAGGGGATTGACTTTGGGGCTTAGGTATTTTCTGTTACCAATATATGTTGAACAGTAGACTCTTATCAAAGATATTTGATACAAACATGTTTTTATTGTTGACCACTTCCATTTTTATCCTACTTGTATTTTGTTTGTATGAAAATGTTTTCATGCAATCAGAATGATCTCTTTGATCTTTTATGATCATCTCTGTTCCATTTAGTTATGAATTCATCAAATTCATTTCCTTCTGTGGTTGTGAAAGGTACCACCAGATCTTGTTATTTTCCAGTTTTTTTTAATGGCATAACTTTTAATATTTAAGTCCAAACTATCCAGTTGGAGTTTATTGTTGTGCATAATATATTGTTCTAAATTTTTTTCTGCCAGACTGCTTTCCAGTTTTCCCAGCAATTCTTGTCAGATAGGGAATTCTTCCCAGATAACTTATGTTTTCAGATTTATTAAACACTAGTTTATTGAACACTCAGTTAAATGATATCTTACTCTCCTTTGTCTAGTCAGTTCTACTGAGTCGTCTTCTGTTGCTTTTTTTTTTAACCAGCACTAAATATTGTTTATTTTTACTGCTTTGTGTTATAATTTGAGCTCTGGGAATGTTTTTTCCTGCTTCATTCTTTTTTCCCCCATTAACTACATTGAGTTTCCAGATCTTTGGTTCCTCCAAATTAATTGTGTTATTGTCAAGCAGTATGAGGTATCTATCCTCTTATCTATTTGGTTAGTATAGCACAATATCTGCAGGTTAATTCTGATAGTGGTGCCATTTTTATTATATTGGCAGGGAACAGAATGGCAGTAAACCTTTACCAGAGAGTGAACAGTATAACGGACTAGGGTTATGTTTATACAGTAATAGATCATAAGTTAAAAGTCTTGCTTCTACCCTTGTGACTTTGGGCAAAACCTCTCTGAGCCATTTAATTATCTATAAAATGAGAAAGTTGGACAAGATAATCAGATAATCACCAAGTTCCTTTCAGTTCTAAATCTGGGATTTTTCTTCTTCCAAGGACAGTGGGTGTTTATAATAGTTTTCCTCCCTCTTAAGTATTAATCCTGACTACCGGTTTATATATTTGATTTAAAATATTTTGTTCTCTGGAAGTTTTCCCAAAATAGAACTCTCTAGACTTAGCCACTAATAGGTCTATCTATTGTGAAAAATCTTTTTGAGGACTGTAGAATTCTGTCTATGAAAACCATTTGACTTATGGAGACTTTGCTAGTGGATAATTTGACTTTTCATTCCCAGATATAAAAATAGAATTGTTGATTATGAAGAAACTCAAAGCAAAAATTAGATTAAAATTGCATGTTTTCTCCAACAATTTTAAGTGTGTTTTACATTAAAACAGTACTTAATTTTATTTGATAGCTATATTTGATTAAGATACAAGAATATTTTACTGTCATTTAACCAGATATTCTTCCAAGTCTTCATTTATAAAATTGGAAATACAAAAAAATTACTATAAAAGTTTATTTTTTAAAGAAAAATATGATTTTTTTGAATGAGACTTTAACAAAAAGAAATTTATCCATAGTTAAGTACTGTGCAAAAATCTTTTGCCCTGGGGTCCCATGAGAACAGGTGAGGTTGAAACTTAAAATTTCCCTAGATCCTTTAACTACAGTTTTCACTGTCTCTTTCAAGGTGGGTTCTGATTTTTACACATTTGTCCTGTTTTCCACTTTTGTCTTTTTAATTGTCTTTAAACTTCACTTAGGGTTGTTAAAGTACATACTTTTCTTCTTCTTGGTAAGTTTCTTTTGTTAAGGGATTTTATGAGATATAGATGATGAATGATGATAATTCACATATTTCTGTCAGTGTTATACAACTTTGTGAAACAGTATGTTTTTCCCTACTTTACAAATGGAAGCTTTTAATATTCCCAAGGTCACATAGCCAGTAAGTGTTAGAACTGAGGTCTCCTGACTCCATGCCCAGTGCTTTTAATGCTACGCAAGTGTTTAAAACATAATCTTGAATTGGACTTTTATCGATGTTTTTAACTTTTTAGGGTAGATTTAATGCTCCCTCCACCTCCCCCCCCAAATACGTGTGTGTGTGTGTGTGTGTGTGTGTGTGTGTGTGTGTGTGTGTGTGTGTAATTACTCTTCATGGATCTGTCTATGCTCTTCTTTTCTCTCTCGGAGACTTCATCAGTCTCTATGAGTTTAATTATCATCCATCCAGTTTTTCTCATGATCTTCAGTCCTTTATCACCAAATTCCTGTTGAACATTTCAAACTAAAAATCCCTAAGATAATTCCAATCCAACATATCCAAAACAGAACTCATTATCTTCCTGACCCTTGACCTTCCATTTCTCTTCTAGACTTCTCACTATTTCTGTGGAGGGAGCCCCTGTTCCTTGATTCACTTCAGGGATGGGGAACTTGTGGCTTTCTGGGTTCTCAAGTACAACCCATTGACTGAATCTAAACTTCACAGAACTAATCCCCTCAATAAAATGGTTTGTTCTGTAAAACTTGGACTCAGCCAAACAGCCACACTTGAGGACCTAGAGGGCCACCCCTGCCTTTAGGTTCTTAATGTTATCCTGAACTCCTTACTTCCTTTTACTTTACATATCATTTGCTGCCATTTTTGCCACAATTCTTTTTGCAGCTATCTCTTTTTCTTGCTTCAATCAGCTACCACTTCAGTAGTAGCCTTTTTCACCTTTTGCCTAGATTTTGTATTAGTTTCTTAATTGATATCCCACTTTCAAGTCTGTCTTCATTGCATTCCATCCTCTACATTGCTGCCAAAGTGGTTTTCCTTATGTGCTTCTGACCATGTAACTCCCTTACCCAGTTAATCCCAGCAGTTTCTTATTGCTTTTAGGATAAAATATACTCTCCTATTTGACATTTAAAGTTCATTATAGCCTCTCCCCAATATATCTTTTCAGTCTCATTGCATATTACTTGTGTATTACCTTTTACATAGTGCAGTCTAGCCATCCTGACTTTCCTTCTCTTCCTTACATGTGACTCTTTATACATTGGCACCTGACTGTCCTCTATTCTTGAAATGTATTTTCTGTATTCTGCTTCATAGAATCCTTATCTGCCTTCAAGATAGTAGATAGTTCATGCTCTACCTTTTTCATCAAAATTTCTTAACCTTGGATCTGTGAGCTTTTAAAAAAAAGATTTGATTGGGATTTCAATTTAATTGTTTTCCTTTGTAATCTTATTTTATGTACTTTTACCTTTTTTTTTTCACTCTGCCATCTTGTCTCCGTCCCCTTATTTTAACGTACTTTAGAAGAGGTTCATGGGTTTCAGCAGATCGCCAGAGGGGTCTCTGACACAAAAACTTTAAGAATCTCTTGTGTACATGAAATCTTTCCTCATCTTAACTGCTAGAATTCTCCCTAATTAGTTTGTATTTATTGTCTTTGTGTTCTATAAATGTTCATATTTACATACATATTTACTGCCTTTCCCTTTAGAATAGAACATGATCATCTTCAAGAGTAGGGCTTATTGTATTTTTTGCATTTCTATCCTTACAGTGTAGTATAGTGCCTTACACATAGTAGGAACTTAATAAATGATTGTTGGTTGGTGTGGTTGGCGGTGACAGAATGCTTTTACTGATTATTAAATGGTTTATTTAGCTTATTTTTTTCAATATTCTTAGTAATTTCCTTTGGCTTCTCGAAATTATATGTCTTTTACCCTTAATAAGAGGTCTTTATTTAGCGAATGTTTGCTTCATTCAGCAGATGTTAGGTGCCACTATTTATGAAACAATTTTAGGCTTTGAGGGAGTTACAGGACTATGGGGGTAGTTACTTTTAACTACTTCTGTTTCTGTTATATTAAGAGTTGTCTTTAAGGTAATATTAGCCTTTTAGCACAAGACCACTTTTTTTTACATTGGGATAAATTGATTAGCATTTAAATGTTTGTTTTTTTTTTTTAAGTTTGAGTTGAATCCTTAAATTGCATTAGAAATAGTTTATTTTACATAGCAATAGAAAATGTAGTTAAATACTTGTTACTATAGTTCTAGGATACATGTGGAAAAGTGATGAGTAGTAGTTGGCTATGAAGGAGTGAGAATATTAATCTGTATTTATTAGTGAGTAACTAATTAGTAATTACAACTTCTGCATTCTTTGTACGTTGTTCTCCCCTTAACTGGTGCGCCCCTCGTGCCCATGTAATACTGTAACATGTGGTAATGCATGTACTCTTAACTGAAAGTTGTACCACAAAACTATTGTGAGATGCCTTTCAAGATACTAACGTGGATGTCTTATGAAGGAAATGTAAAGTTGTATATTTCTAATTGGAATCTCTAAAAATTACATGAAAAATTTGAATTGAAATATGTCATGATGAATATATCCCCATCTTGAGGCTTCAGAATCAAAAGAAAATCCATTTACCTGGCTTTATAAAGATTCTTTTTGTGATTTTTGTTCATTTGAGAATGAGATTTTTTAAAGTTCTTAGCCATTACAAAATATACTTCTTCTACATAGTTTTTCAATCACAGTTACCTTTTTTCCCCAGTGATGATACTATCTCGTATCTTAAACATATAAATTAACAGTGCCCTGACAGAGCGTGTCTGTCAAATACAGAAATGTTAGCAAAATTGACAATTTACACCATATGTGATGGGTAGGTCTCTTCACCAAATAACATTGGTTTTGATAAAACCTTATGGTTACTGTTACTTTTATGAGGCATTTAGAGCAAGGAAAATTAATCAAATTTCCTTATTTGGTTAAATTCTGTATCTATTTATTTTATAATGCTTTATGCTCTTTAGAGTGTTTTCTTCACGATAACCTTGTTCGCAGGTGTTGATTTCTCTATTTTGTATTTGAGGAAACTGAGGCCCAGAGGGTGTTAGAGAATTTCATTGTAATCACACCGCTTAGGACAGCATGAACCCAGTTATTCTTCATTCAGCTAGAATAGTGCCAGTTTCTTGATACCCAAAGTACTTACCTGTATACCCTAGGCGACTTATGATTCAGGTTAGAAAACGTATATTAATGGGAAAAGAAAACAAGGAAGAAAAAATGATAGGATAGTTTCCTTCAGGTGGAATAAATGCTTTTCTTAAAAATATTTAAATATTACCATAATCTTCTGATTGTAGTTTATAGGCAAGCAATAAACAGCAAGATGTTTGAGATGGATATGAAAATCGCTGCAATGCATGTAAAAAGAAGGCAACTTCATCAGCTCCTACCTAATCATGTACTTCAGAAAAAGAAAAAGGTAAATTTAGAAATAGCTAACAAGCATTAAAGGAACATTATCAGTATCAGCTATTTCACATAGCATTCTCAGGTAACAAAGATAATAGGGGTCTATAGCATATGAAATGGGTCAGAAGAAATTTGAAATCTTCTGTTAGGTTGTATTGTGCTAATAGACTCTTGGTGTACATTCCTGCTTCAAGAAGATACATGTTATGCATGTGTTCTGTTTAGTCAGAATTTATTAGAGTCATCTTGGCTTTATTTCTTTCCAAATTATATAATTCTAGAAGTGATGCTTGAATATTGATTTTTGAGCAACTGAATTATTTCACATATATTGGTGTCGGTATGAACATTATAGTAAGAAATATTGAAATACAATTAAAAAATTTTTCTTCTATGTAAAAACTTGTAAAGTATCTGAATTTAATTATATATAGCATAGCTAGATGTTGTCTGATATTAATCTGTGTAAACAATATTATTGGAAAGTCTTTTAAACTGATGAGTTTTTTAATTCAAGGAAATTCATCCAATAGCAATAAATCATAAAATTTTAGAACTGAGTGCTTATTTACTATTATCACAAGGCTTTAGTGTTCCTCATGTGGAAACACAAATATCGCCTCTGATGAAATAAATTGTTACATGTTAATAGAGTTGATATATAAAAACAATGATAAATATATTGGGATATTTACTGCATTTGTGTTTAAAGCTAAATATATATGTATGTAATATCCAAATGCATGTATGATAGGTTAAATCAATCAACATCAGAATGTTTATGGATTTATATATGTGTATGTGTATACATGCATAAATATGCTCACATGTATGATGTACTTGTAGCTTTCATTTTTGGAAAATGAGTTCAGTTTCTAATTTCTACTCTTAATAGTTTACAAATTCTGAAACTTATATGCATTTACCTTTTTTTGGTTCAGTCTATAACAGTAACTCATTAAGAGTATAGTCAAGTTAAAAGACCAGTCAGATTCACTGGAAGTTAACTTTCTACATGCAAAGTGCATATCTGTAACCCTAACAAGCCTTTTTAAAATGTAAGATGTTAGTTATAAGGGAGAAGAGATGAGAAGGTATGGAGGACTCAGTTGTTACCAGTATAGGAAAGAAAGAAAAAAACAGTTTAAAGTGTCCTACTGCATCATTTCTGTTCAGAACAACAGTATTTGAAGATTAACCATTTAAAAATTTGTAGGTGCTTAATTCTTTTTAGGAAATATGAGTTGATTTCATAGATTTACTATCAGATAGTAACCTGGTCTGTTTAGACTTGCATTATCTTTTAAATCTATAGTATTAAAGAAATAAATACAAAATATTTGTTATGTAAACTGTAGAATGCAAATTGAAGTGTGTACTTTCTAATTGTCTGTAGGTGTAACCCCATTAAAATATTTGCATAGTAAATAGGCATTGAGCCGCTATTTATAATTTCAGAAAGCTGAATGAACATGATAGTCTAATATCTTGAAGAAAAATTGTTTTTCCCTTTTCATTAATGATCTAGCATTAAATGGCTCACATTTAAATCTGTAGAAATCCCAGCATGTGAAAATAAAAGTTAATGTCTGAAGTTTTAGCTGTTAATCCAGGATTCCTATTGTCTATATATTTATTAATTGATAGAGTTTATTTCTTACTCTTATTCTTTCACAATATATTCTGTTGTAGTAACCAGTAGAACAACTTAAGTATTGAGTAAAATGATAAGTATGAAAAAGACCTGAGTTAAAATTCTGCTCTTGGGACTTATTAGTCCTGTGATCCTGGTTAAATCACTTAACCTCTCAGGACAGGACTTTCTTAGGATTTACCTGAAATTGTTCATAATGTCGAAATCACAGATCCTTTTCATGGTTTTGAATGCAATTGTTTTTATTAATATATATATAATCATTAAATTCTGAAGTTTTAAGTGCTGCTTTTTTTCATGAATTTTGTGATTTTCACATTAAATGAAAAAATTGTTTTAAAAGTTTAATGTGACCAAAATGGCATGTGGATGATTTTGACAAACTTAATTCATAAGTATGTTTGAAATGCCACTTATTAATCATCTCTCAGTATCTTTGATAAAATAGAGATATGTGATTCTTTGTGTCGTTGGTTGCAGCATTCATCAGAAGTTCGATTGACAGCTCTGAATGATAGCAGCCTAGACTTGTCTATGGATAGTGACAACAGCATGTCTGTGCCTTCTCCTACCAGTGCTATGAAGACCAGTCCATTGAATAGTTCTGGCAGCTCTCAGGGGTAAGACAAGAAAAGATGGTAGTTTATTCATGTAATAATCATTGAAGAGTAGATATGGCTCCCTAGATACTACCAGGCACTAGGGGAGAGGATACAAATGGCATGAGAAACAAGATCCTTACTGCAAAATTCCTTAAATGCTGGAGGGAGGGTTGCAAAGGAAGGTTGGTGTCCTCATGGATCCTCATGGGTCAGTAAGCCTTTTGAACTGTGCCATATATACATGTAAAGAGAGTTTTAATAATGGAAAAGCCTAACTTTTTCACATTCCCAGATTTCAATTAAAGAAACATTAAGGTAGGTGATAAGCTTTTTTTAAAATCACATTTTTTCTGAGGCGAGTTCATTTTTGTTAACTGAATCAAGCCAAAGCTTGTATATAAAGTGTAATTGAAGGTTATGGGTTCCACATTGAAAAGTAGCTTGGGCATATATATTGACTTTTCTTATACTACTTTTTGTGCATTAGCAGAAACAGTCCTGCTCCAGCTGTAACAGCAGCATCTGTGACCAACATCCAGGCAACTGAGGTTTCTGTGCCACAAGTAAATTCCAGTGAAAGCTCAGGGGGTAAGGAAACTCACTTTGCATAAGGTGTGACATTATAACTTTAATTGTGATTTTAAATAGCTTATGGCTATGGTGTTTTGGGAAAAAAAAATTATCCTATTACTAACTTTTAAAATATCCCTAGATTTAATTCAGAGGCATGGAAGAAACCTTTCTGTGGGATCTCTGCCTTTATTGTCATTAGATATGTTTTTATTTCCACTCTAGGTACTTCAAGTGAAAGCATTCCTCAAACTGCCACACAGCCAGCCATTTCTCCACCACCAAAGCCTACGGTCTCCAGAGTTGTTTCCTCAACACGTCTGGTAAACCAGCCACCAAGACCTTCAGGAAACACAGCAGCAAAAGTACCTAATCCTATCATAGGAGTCAAAAGGACGTCTTCACCTCATAAAGAAGAGAGTCCCAAGAAAACCAAAACAGAAGAGGTAAATGTATATTTTTAAAGTAAAATATTAATCATTCATCAATACTTTTATGAATCCTTTGGAAATTATGGTTCAGTTATGGTTACTATTTATGTATCAGAAAAGTAGTAAAGTTACTTTTAGTGAAGGGAAGAAAGTTTAGATGACCAGGCCTTTTAATAGTTGTTACATCTGGGATCTTGTGGGGTTACAGCATATTGTGTGGTACAGTGGAGATATAACCAGCTGTGCAGTCAGAGGACATGGGCTCAAACACTGCCTCTGTGATCGTGAGTAAGTCATGTCCCTTTCCTGGGCTTTGGCTTTCTTATTTATGAGATCAGGAACTTGTCCTAGAAGCCCTCTAAGGTTTCATCCAGCTCTAGATCTGTGATCTTATCATCTTTCTATTTATTCTTTTTTGAAACCTCTTCCCTGATAGTGGCCCTCATTGACCACGAATGAAGAAAAGCATTTACTGTGCACTTAGTAGTACTAAGCATTAGAAATACAAAAACTGCCCATGCCCTTGAAGAGTTTACATTTTAATTGGGGAGTTATAGTCTGGGAAGATACCAGTCAGATAAATGGAACACCAGGACATTCAAATCTGAATTCTGATACTTAGTCTGTATTGTATAATTTAGAAATTATATAGTCTTGCTTTGATGTCATGTTCCCAAGTAAACTACAAACCATTAAAGGACAAAGCTGCTTTTCATTCAGCTCTTTGGCCTTCAGTTTTCCGATGTTTAGCACAGCGCTGAATACCTTTTACTTAGTCAGTTTCACGTTGGTTGCTTTTTTGATGACTTCTCAGGTGGACAGTGCTCTTCAGTTTGCAGTGGCAAAAAAGAGATTTTGTATTCCCCCACAGTATTTTGTGTAGGCACTGAGTATGCACTCAGTGTGACAAAAGGAGCAGTTGCAAAGTTTTATGAAACAGTAGCTGGAAGGAAACGTGAGGAAATGTCTGTTTGTCTGTTTTACATCTTTGCCTTTAATTTTTTCTAGCAGGTCTTTCTATTATGATAACCAGAAATTCAGTTAGAAGAGTAATTCTCATCTATGGCCCTGACTTATGTGGTCCTGTTTTTTTTGTTGTGGGGCTTTTGAAAGAAAAGGTACCTATCTCAGCCTCTGAATCCATTTGTAGCTGGTCAGAAAGTTTAAGTTATTACCCCAGAGTAGTATTTTTAAAGATGTAGTATATATAGCGCAGGCATCTTGTCCTGTTTAAGCAATCACTAATAGATGAGAAGTTAAATTAGGAGACTAATTACCAAATTCTAGGGGGCGGGTGGGTGATTTAGTAAAAAGAAAATGTATTTGTAGGTAGAAAATCTAAAATCCCATCATTGCTCTTTGCTATTTGTAGGATATTGGTTAAATCATTTCCTTTCACTGGGCCTCATTTTCACATCTATAAACTTAAGGGCGGTAGACTAGATGATATATAAGCTCCCATCTAATGCTAATTAGGGCTGAAAGGAATTTATTTCTTTATTCATTTATTCCAACCAAATCAGTGAAGACATTGATGCCCATGTAAGTTAGCGACTTAAACGTATTAGAATCTGGATTTGAAGTCAGTTCCTCTGAATTTAGATTTTTTTTTTTTTACTTTTTATGTATTCTATCTCCTTATTGCAACTATATTTTGATTTGTAAGATTTTAATGTTCATTTTAAAAGGTCTTCTACTTTGATTTAAACCATTTTTCCTCTTTTTTTTTTTTTTAAAGCTTTTCTTTAGAATTTGTTCACGGTTGTAAAATTGTGATAGTTTATGGCATTCTTTTTTAATGGAAGAGAATGGCATCTAAATTAAGCCTTTTTAAGCTACTCTTTCTTGGGAAAAAAAACAACCCAGTTCAGGTCTGGGGCTGGAGAGAGGTGGAGAAAAAGGAAATGGCATCAGAAAGATCTTTGTTTACTGTTACACAAGAATCTAGCCACCTGCATTTTTAAAAACCTTTATAATATTTATAGTTTTACATAATATTTTGCAACTGTTGAGTATATTACGACACATTTCTGTAATGCATAACAGTTTGAAGTCCATGAAGAGAGGAACAAAATTCCTCCACATTTCAACTTGCTTGATTAAATTTTACCCCAAGTTGTTATGTTTATTGCTTGAGTTTTAGGTTTATTCCATAAGTAAGCCAGAAAAAAAAAGTTCATTGATTTTTTTTTTTTCATAAAATGTGGGTCTAAATCATCTAGGATTGATTAGAAGAAAGAAGTTTTTTATGTTTTTTGTGTTTTGTTGTTAAGTTTAGCTAACTTTGACTTCTTTGCCTTTTTGATCAAAGATGGATTATTTATGGATATTTATTTTTGCAGCTATCTTTATGCAACTGGAATTTCACATGAAATAGATGTGGCTTTTCTCCAATTTTTTTGTACCAGCAATTATACATTTAATTCAAGTTGATAGAGAATTTTTTAGAAATTGCTTTTAGAAACAGTATAATAATTTCTTTTAAATAAGAATTCACATATTAAGTCATTTGAAACACTTCATTAAGTAGTTTTTAGAAGCTAAAGCATAAGTTGATAAATTCTTCTATACTTGTTCTATTTTTGTCATTGAAGCTTTTTTCCTTTCTTTTCTGTTTTTTTTAAATAGCAGGATGAGACAAGTGAAGATGCCAACTGTCTTGATTTGATTGAACATGATAAACAGGAAACTAAGGTATGCTATTTTACTCTGTGTGGAAAACAATGCTACCCAAACTCTCGCAGAGCTAGAATACATACCTTCTCTCTAGGTGACAGGGTTTCATTCCACTTTCCATCCTCCGAAATTAACTTTCCTTTTTTTTTTTCTTTTTGTAACCAAAGTAGAAGTTCCTTTTAGCCCAGTGAAAACATGGTCTGGGGTTTGCTGCTGAGATGGAAATGTTCGAGTGTTTGTGTATTTCTGTTGCTATATTGCAGTACATTACAAATAATTAAGATTTAGTAGTAAAATTTGAAGGCTGTGAAATCTATTGTTCTATTGACTCTGAATAACAATTTTTTCCTTCATTTCTGTCACTAGCACTTTATTATGGGAGTTAAAGAAAATGCCAGTTTTATGGAACACTTGCTGAAAAACTGCTTAACTTTTCCTTGTACATTAGCATATGGTTTTGCTCTAATATCTTTAACCAACTGCTCATTTTGAACTTCTATGTAAATCCAACAAAAGTTATTGGAAGATTCTCTCTACCCTCCCCCCCCCATCCCCCATAATGCTTTTACTTATGTTTTCTGTTCTGCTGATTACTATCTCAGTACTCGTTTATAATGTTCCAGTACTGATTTATAGAGTGGATTATTTCATTGCCTGATTGAATCACACCAAGTTAGAGGGTCATTGAAGATCTTGAGATATTTTGCTGCCATAGTAAATAAGATATATGGAGTGTTTGAGTCAGAAAAAAATAGCTTATAAGAAAAGCCTTGATTGTATTAGTTCTATTTAACTTAGTCTTTTTTTTTTTTTAATCTCTCCTTGTTGGAATCCTAGGCAGAATTCCAACCTACCTAGTTTGTGGTGCTCTTTATTAAAGTACAGAAATCCAGTGATACTCTCATTTAAAAATTAACAACTCCCCCTCCCCCCCTTTAGGAACAACTTGATACAGAAACAAGTACAACTCAATCTGAAACTCTTCAGACAGCGGCTCCTCTGTTGGCTGCTCAGGTACTAAAGCAAGTAGAGTTGGGTTTTTTTTAAATGTTCCTAAGATGAGTAAGGCTTCAGGAATAATAACAGTGCTAAGAAATTAAATGTTTTGAAATCAATTGTGTGAAAGTGATTTATTCAACTAATATGAGTTTTTTTGTGCAGGCTGAAGACAATTAAGGGACCAAATCTGGCCAAACCTTTTCTTTTTTAGTGTTTAAAGATGCTGACTAATTTCTTTAATGATAGTTACTTAATATTGCAAGAAGTATCATTTTACTCTTCACTTGCCATATTCACATTGTGATATACAAAATTTGGATTACAGGACAAAGGATAAGATCAAAATTTTGTTTGAAATATGTAATTCTTTGTAATTTTGAATGTTTGGCTTTTAATTTGTACCTGATATCCACTTTTGTTGCTAGTTAACCTAAGCATTTTTCCTTGATAAAGTAGTATTTTACTGCATTCATTTTAATGCTTTGTAACAGAGGTACTCTTGGATCTTTGTATGTTAACTTTCAAATAAAAGATGTACAAAATGGAGATACACACATGCAAAAATAAGAAAGGAAAATGTATGCTCTAGTAAGAAATGAATTGGTGCAGTTTTTGTTTGTGATTGGAATGGGTGAAGTGAAAAGTATAACTCTTGTAGCATGCAAATAATTATCTTTAAACATAATTTTTTACTGTGTCCTCCAGCAGCATTTCCTTGTATGTTTTATGAATATTACTTTGCACACTAATTGGTGAACTCTATTTTTTCTTTTTAAATGACCACTTTTTAACTTGAATTCTTTTGAATTAGAAACAGCACTAGGATGTCCAGCTCACTCTTTATTACAAAGGAAGTATTTTTCTGAAATTTTAAGTCTGGTGGACATGTGAAAATTAAAACCTTCTTAACTCAGTTTTCAAATATTGCATAAAAATGTCACTTTCTTGCTTAGCTTTGTAAAAGTACATTTCTGTTCATTTGCACAAGAGGTATGTAGTTTAATTTCAGTTAAGTTGACAAATGCTTAGAAAAGCAAATCAGTATAACCTGCTCAGTGCTCGCTCTTGTTAAATTCTATAATCAGTCAGCAAGCATTTATTAAGCACTTGATATGCATTGAAGCACTGTGCTGTGTTCTGGGGATACAAAAACAAAAATAGAAGCGTTCTTTCCTCTTAGAGAGCGTGTAGTCTATTATGGGAGACAGCATGTATGTACGTTATTCATTAGTCTTGTATTGCCTTTATTTTCCTCCCAAATGCCTTGTCATTAAATATTTTAAACAGAGAAAAATAAAATGCATATGAGGGGAAATAAATTAGTTTCTTTGCTTTAGAAATTTTTCTTATGATTCTTATGAGAACTTATCCTAAGACTTTTCTTAGCTCAGTCATGACTAGCATGTCCTCAATTACCATGATATTACAACTAAGAAAGTATTCTTACCATTGAGAAGAAATATTAAAGAATATATGAGTATATGTATATCTTCCTTTGTAGTATTTTCGTAGGTAAGATGTAATATTTCGTTGTGTGGCTTTTCAAAGTTTTTTAAAATTATTATGTTCACCAAGGAAGCCCTAAGTTAGTCTGAAACAATACTTATAAGTAAATAGTGTTTTTATTATTTTGTGAAGTTTGAGAACACATCTACTGAGAAATCCTGCACTTTTACTAACCAATATAAATCTATAGTGATTTAAAGTAGCTTTTGAAAAATCATTGGTGGGAAGAGAAAAAACAAAACTTCTCTGAAACTTGAAAAAGCTTAGGAAGCAAGCATTCAGGTTGTCATGTATAATTTATAATATGAACCATGGATCATTGAAATGAATCTTCACGTATCTCTGAAGCTCAGATTACAGTTGATGATTCAACTTGGTGTGAGGCTTTCTTTTTTAAGCTTGATGCTCCTTTGAAGTCAACTTCACATTGCTTAACGTGTTCATATTAAATTGTTTACGTTTTGCATCATTGTTTAAATTTTACATATATCCCAGACATGTTCATACTTAATCTTGCATGTTTATTACTCCTATTACGATTATTCAACTAGCATTTTGAATATCTGTGTTGGGTTTATAAAACATTCTTACCATGATGAGCCAGCATTCATCCAATTCATAGTAAGTGAAAAGTTGATAGTTACATTGGAAGGTTACAGAGCTTTCAACAATGTTGTTATTTTCACCTTCTTTCTCAGAAAACATCCAGTACAGACCTTTCAGATATCCCTGCTCTCCCTGCAAATCCTATTCCTGTTATCAAGAATTCAATAAAACTGAGATTGAATCGGTAAAAACAACCTCAGGGGTCCATAAACAATATCTGCCAACTCAACCTGTTGTCTTCTAATGCTAAAAAGGAGAATGGAGGGTGCAAGACTAGACATGACTGAAAATGGATTTAGGTTTATTTGGTGAACCTCCCTTACTGGGCTAATCAGCACTTGATCGGAAGTCCAGGTTAGTATGTGAAGCCAGGAGTACTATTAGTAATGTGTTAGCAACAGTTGCATTAACTATTTCAAAGGATTACTGCCTTTAAAAGAAAAAAAAGGAGGGAAAAAACCTCACGTTATATTTGTATCCATATTTAACATCTTATTGGATTTCTGTTTGATGCATTGTTTGAAAAATTTGCAATACAAACTGGCATAAGAATTCCTTATATTGATGCACTTTTATGTATTTTTTATTAGAAAGTAGAACTAATTTTTAGATCTTGAGCTTGATGCATTTTTATTTTTTCCTGAAGTTTCTTCATCATTATTCTATAAATTGGATAACATTGTACAGTGGTTATACTATTGTACTTGAGACAAATGATAAGGGTACATCTAATTCAGTCCCATTGAAGTAGCCATAACCCTTGAAAAATCAAATGTTAAAACTTGGGTTATGTGACAGATTAAAAGAATAATTGGGAAATAGTTGGTTTTGAATGGGACATGATTAAGAAGTAGTTTATTGGTTTTATTTATAAAGTTTTATAGTGCATACAAATCAGCGATCAAACAAGCCAATATTTTTTCCTTTGAGCTAACAAAGCTCCATTCTTCTCCCTTGCCTTCAATCTTTTCTCTTTGAAAACAGCTTTTAAAAGGTTCCTTTTTTCAGTTAGTATGCACACAAATAGGAATAATTTCATCAAAAATTAATGCCAGTATTTACTTAAGCCATGATGTGAAACAAAACACCCTGTGGCCACATGGCACAAAACACCAGATTTAGGTCTTAGATGCTTCAAACTTTGGGGTGACTAAAGTGGTGCCTGTAAAGCATAACATCTCCCGGGATGGCCATTTGATCACTAACATAAAAAAGTTTTGTATGTACACTCCATAGATTTCCTGCTGCAGCCAAGTAAAACATTTCAAATTTTGAACATAAAGGCAAAGCTATTTTCTCCAAGAATTTAAAAACTAATTTTTATTTTTAGATGGCTCACCAAAAATTGCCAGTCAATTTTAGATAGAAAAAAAGCATACTTAAAAAAATCATTTCTAGCAAGCACTTGACATCTAGTCAGCTCTCTTTACTCCTTTTTGTTTTATTCTTCAGTCCTATCACAAAGACCTAGGAGCTCCTTTCTTTGAAAGGAATTTTAAAACCCTTCCTGATTGCAACAGAATACCAGTATCTAGAAAATGTGAGGGATACCAGATGTAGATAGCAAACTTTACACTTAGTTCCTTATTCTTAATCTGGGGGGAAAAAAGCAAAACCAACAAGAACCTTCCCATATTTTCTGATTCGCATGTTTTATGAATCCCCCATTGTGCTCCATCTTATTACATGTGCATTTCTCATGTTAAACTGCAATTACTTACACTCTTCCACTGTCCTTCTAAATTAATTTTATAAAGTCGGAGTGTAGTTTCTTTTCCCCCTTAGGCTATGCAGTAATTGAGGCTTTCTTTTCACCGTTTCTTTAAGATGTCTAGTATACAGTATTTCTCTTTCCCTTATCTTCTGCCCTGTGCAGCCACCTTGCCCTCCCTTTCTACCACCTCTGAAAAGCTGATTATACTAACAGTTGAAGCGTACAAGGTGTCTGTGTATTTTGTGTAGCTATGGAGTTTAGATCGAAATTGCCAGGCACAAATTTAGTCTTGTCATTTTGTTTACACATTGGGGAAAAGAAAATTCAGTTTATTAAACGTTTCATGTTACTGCACCCAAGTTCTTCCAAGCAGGAAACTTGGAATTTTTCTGTATAGTGACTTTTTAATTCTAGTTTTCATAATCTGGAGATCAGACTGTTGCTTTCGCATGATGTATGTAGTGTCTCATGACTGGAGTTTGCTTTGTTTTATAGTATCTGTACTCCTTGTATTTTTCAAGAGCTATTTTGTAAACAGATGATGTATTTCTCCATTGAAAACACAATAAAAAACAGCACAATCCCACACTTGCCTGATTTCTTTTGACTGACTTAAATGACTTTTTTCTCTTCATTTTCTATTACATTTTTACTTAATTGTTTACACTAGTATAAGATGTGTAGTAGTGCATAAAGCAGCATTCCATGGAACAGAATCTGTTAGCTAATCTTTAACATGTTAGACATTCTATGATAGCTGGAGTCCTTTAGTGATTTTGTTATGCCTGGGAAAATAGGGTTGTTAAAGTAAATCTGTCTTAATTGATATCTTCCATTACTCGTCAGGTATTTGTTTTCGACCATTCTGCTTCCTACATGTCGAGGAAGAGTGTAGTTAATTGGGGAGTTCACTTGAAAATAACCCATTCCAGAAGTGGCAATGCAGCCAGTGTTGGTTGTGACTAGCTTCATTTTTTTGAGTTAGCACTGCTGTTTTTCTTTGGTGTCGGCAGGTGGCACTGTTGCTTTATTTTCAGCAGTGATTTCTGCATTTTTTTTTTTTTTAAGCTTATAGGCAGAAGTAACCAGCAGAGTACAGCATTTATTATTCATTATTGAAAACTAGTTAGGGAGGCATACTTTCTCTTCTTTACAAGATACCAGATCATTTAGCATTACACACTAAGTTCTTTTGGGTAAGGGGGAAGGATGTATTCCTGTTAGTGTTTTGTTAATTCATCTATTCTGCTTAGATGTCCCAGGCTGCTTGTTCTGGGTTGTTTTTGGTTTTTTTTTTTAAAGGATTGAGTATTGTGCAAAAGCCTTTATTATAAATAAAAGCACTTGAATATTCAAATTGCAAATTTAGAAGTTAGAAATCACTTAAGCTAAGTATATATAACACATGATTAAAAGGCAAAAGTAATTGTAATCGAAACAAACTTTATTTTTGGGCTCTTTGTAGTTTAATCTCAACTAGCATATTAAACTGATTAATCTTGCCATTATCTGCCTTCCAAATTGACTTGTACTTGTGGGGTAGAGATTTAAAAAAAAAATACTATACCTATGAATTTCAGTAAACTGGCACTTAACCTTTTTATCGATTTAGTATGAGACTCTTAAAATAATGGAAAATTATGTGTTATGTGGAACAGGGTGTATTCTAGAATACAGTTTTGCACCTTTCTAATTAAAACCTTTGTTTTTCTCTCCACACAGAAAAATGTTTAGAGTTCTTCGTAGCATTAATTCTGGCTGCACTCACGGTGGCAATAAATGATCAGCAGCTCCAAGTAGTAATTGTCATATGAAAGGATAAATCACTAAATACACAAACTTGTAGAACAAGCCCTGGAAATCTAAACCGTTAGAGCACTTAAATGCTTCATTTAAACCAAAAGAGAAATTGTTGACTTAAAAAGGCATTGAACATTCCTTTGCATATACTTTTGCTTATTTTACTCTTAATAAAAATGAACAGTACGAGGAAAATTAGTTGCCTGTTAGCTTGAATTGTATTTTTCGGGGTTTTCCATTTCCCTTCCCTTTTCCCCCCCAAACTTTCTCCTCTGCTGTTTAGTTACAATACTTTCTTAAGATGTGACTAAAAATAGGGTGCTATCTTAACTCAGGTTTGAACCTAGTAAATGAAGTAATAAGGGTTTTCGATTAGGATTATGAACTTCAGTTACATAGAGGCAAATGGTCTGCTTAATTCTGCAGGATCGTTGCCTCAAATATTTGCTGATTCAATATTTTAGCCATAGCTTGTTGCATAATTATCAGACTAAAGTTCCTTTCAAATTAATACCCAAATTGGCTTTAAATAATTGAGAGCCGGCACGACCATTTCTCACTATACGGCGGAGTTGTCTTTCATTTTAGAAACAATTTCATGAACTTAAATGGCATTTCAGCTTGTTTTTGTCTCTCCCTCTCCCTGTGAGACATTTGTCTCATCATTCTGGAAACATCTCCACAATTGAGTAAACCATACTGGTATTCTGTTCTAAGTGATGAAATTTTAAGTACCTTTCTTTTTTCATTCCTTTCCAATTCACAAGCTTTCCCTTGAAAGGATGGGATTGAGGGAACACTCAAGTTCACATTTCAGAGGCCTCTGTGTCCATGTGGAAAGATGAAGTGCTAATTGTTATACTTTCTACCTTAATTATCCTTTAAAGACTTGTTCCACAAAAAGCATAAAGCTATTTTCGACAGTTGAAAATTATATCTACAGAAGTCACAGTACAGTTTGAAATACACAGATTCCAGTTACTGGTTAAAATGTTAGCTTTTAAAATACTTGTATATAAATTTAAGTGGTATTCAATTCAGTAAGTATTTATTAAGTACCTAATTGAGAAGATGATCTCTGTCCATTTTATTGGGAGGATCTTTCAATTTTAGTAATATGGCAAGAGATATTTGCATTAAATGATGAATAAACTTTTTTGACCTAGTTTTTATGGGGATATTCTTTTTTATACTTTTAAAATTTAATCATGGTGTTTTTCTTAGATTCTAGGTTGGTATTGCAGGAACTTTTAAGGTTTTTGTTGGTGGGGGTGGGGAGGGAGTTAAGGAGGAGAATTTGAATTGTGTTGATGAATTGACACAGATTCTCACACATTTATTTGCCTGGTGCCCATTTTGTGACCATGTACTACATTTTTTGACTGAAGTTAGGAATGCAGTATGTGGTCTGGAAACAGGCCAGAACTAATAGGCCCATGTAAGAACTACTTTTAATCATGGTTTCATTAGCTAGCACAGTCCCATGCTTTAGCTATCTGAACTAACCAGCTGCAGATTTGAAACAGCATAATTTGTTATATACCAGTACTTAATGTTTAATTTTGTTAAAAAAAAGATAAGTTCATTTTTAGTAATGTCCTAATTAATTTTTGAATAAAGATTTAAATATTTCTTAAGTTTTTAAAATTATCAAATAGTATTTTTGACAAAATTGTTCTGAAATATAATTGTCTTAATAGATTTAAATGGAAAGCAGAGTACAAGGGAAAAGAAGCCCTGGACAAAATCTGCCCTGTTTTTAAGTTATTTTAGGTTGTTTAAAGGATTAGAAACATTCAGATGAGAAGGGTCATCAAAGACTTGGTATTTTAATAGTCTCATTTGAATCACTTTTCATCTTAACTTATGTCAAATAATAATAGGAATATCCATTTCTATAGCACTTGTTTCACTATCCCTGTAGGGGTCAGTGGTAAGTAGTAATAAATACACTCATTTTATAGAAGCTTCAGAAATTGCAAATTGACCAAGGTCAGATGTCTAAGCGTCAATGTCAGGACTTGAATCCAAGTCTTCTGACACAGACTTCATGCTCTCTGTATTATAACACATTGAATTCGTAGCTGTATGATTTTATTTTCTTAACTTTTAGCATGTCTGGCATGTCACTAGTTCTTGAGAATCCTCTAAAACAGAGATGTCCAATTCTCAGTCCATAAAACTCCAGAGTACTGCCTGAAATAGATGAAAATGTTAATTGGGAAATGTTTAAAAGTAAATAAAAATGGAATGCAGCATAGAGTTTGACGTCGATTATATGTGGTGGTATGTTTGAATTTTGACACCACCGCTCTGAAAGACCTAGTTTTTCCACCTTATATCTCTGCAAGCTTTGGTTTTGTTGTTTTTGGTTGCTTGTATTAGTCTAATGAAACTTTCAGAGTTTGGTAGAAACAGATAAGTTTATGTTTTTCATTGATCTGACCCTGTTTGGAGATTTTTAAAAACCCATTGAAGGTAGTCACCTCTGTGCTTCTTGGGTATAAGATTTCATTCCTGAGACAATTAAAACTTTTTTGTATAAAAAGTGAATTTTTTTTATTAATGCTGAATGGTATGTTATAGACCCCCGTACTCCTGACTAATGCAGCTTTTCAAATGGAAGTGCACAATGAAGCCAAGTGAAACAGTCTTCAAAATTAATTTCCTTCTACCCTTCAAAATTAGTGGAAATTCAGAGCACTTTTAAATAAAGACCTTAGGCATGAGAAAATGGATATGATTATTATAAAACAATTACTTGAAAGTCCCCAACTTTTTGCTTTATTTCTTATGGATGCTGTGTTTTTCCTGGCACAACACCCTCCTTACAAACTTTCGCACTGTATGGTGCCTGGTGCTATGTGATTTCCAGAAATCTGGCATGAGAATTGGTCCTTGTTTGCGTTTTCTGTCTGCAGTGGAGCTGTTAATAAAGAGATTGATGATAAAGTTGTCGGAAAGAGACAGTTGGACAGAACTACTCCCCATGAATGACAGAGGCCATGATCTGCCTTCACAGCCAAGAAAACCGCCCCCAGCAGAGAGCCGACCGTGCCTGGACACTGTGCCAAGACTGTTAGAAGAAGCTCTTTTACACTATTAGCCTACTACATGACATGTATTTATTTATTTATTTTGAAATCTAGGCTCTCTTCACACTTTTTCATCGTTCAGTTTGACATGCTCTGAACAAATACATTTACGGGTAGGACACCTGTGCATTTCCACATGAAAAAAACCTTGAATATTTTTTGAGGGGAGGGGGGATAGAAAGTTGTGACTTTTTAAAAGTAGCAACAAAATTCATTGTGATCTGGTCATGTTTTAGTAAAAGTCTTTAAAGTCCTTAAATTCTTAAATGGAGTTTTCACGTGAATGCATTTATTCTCTTTGGACATGAGCTTCCTAAAACATCTAAATTCTGGGATGGCTTATGATTAAGTAAGTGTTGGCTGGATGGGAAGAAGTTTTATTTGTATCAAAATGCTTGCACAGTGTTAGCCTTTCATTCCTTGCAGCTAATCAGAAGAAAAAATTTGACATCCATGGAGTAGTTGGTCCGTCTGTTTTCTATGGACTCCATGTAGGCCGTTAGGAATTCTGTTACTATAAATGATTTTAAAGGTTTGGATTTTGAAGAGGAAGACCTACAAAGTTTACAAGTTTTATATTTTCACTTAAAAATGGAAAAAAAAATTTATTTTCTAAGCCCCCTTTCTAAGTAACAGTTTATCAGCGAGGTCTTGATCAGATTATCCAAATCCTGGGAATGGTTTTACCATTGATAATGGGGTGACATCTGACTTTTTAAGGACTATGGTCACAGTTCAGCCACCACCCCTTTCCTAAAAATCAAGGAATGTTGGGGTGAAAGAGTGGAGGCGGCTTTTGAAATATTTGAGGCTTTTATCTCTGCCCAGAGCTCTAGTTTTGTACCAGGAACTACTACATCTCTGGCTGGATGTATTTCTCTACATGTCCAAAAGTTAATTGTTATGTTCCCGCTCCTCCCAACTTCCCTATTTCTATCAAGGCATTATTATTGTTGTAGTGTCAGGTGCTTCTTCCTCAGTTGCCAAGTCTTATCTATTCTACTTTTATCTTTAATCTTCACTCAAGTGCTACTCACTTTAGTTGGGGCTATCCTTGTCCCTTACCTGGAGCATTGCAACATCCTGCTAAACTGCACTGCCTCATCGGGTTTTACTTCTCCAAGCTATTATGCACAGCTTCCAAGTTCCTAAAAAACTAAACACTGTCCCCCCCAAGCCCCCCCAAACAACTTTATTGAGACTTTTACATTTTGGTCACTGAACATTAAACACCAGTGGGTGTTTTGTGTGTGCAAGCGTGTGTGTGTGTGTGTGTGTGTGTGTGTGTGTGTGTGTGTGTGTGTGTAAATAATTACATGTATACATAATAAGCACCTATTAGGTGCTAGGTGCTGGGGATAAAACTAAAAAGCATGAAACGATCCCTCACTGAAGCTGTGTTCTGCTGGATGAGATAATAAGGACATAAAAGAATAGAGGGAGTAAAGTAGTTAAATGCAAAGTAGTTTGGAAAGAAGGCACTAGAATCTGGTGGGGGGATCACAGGATTCACATAGGTGGTACATGAGATGCTTGAAGGAAGGTGGAGAGTGGTGCATTCTAGGCCTCGGACGATTAGTCCGAAGGAATGGAGACAGGTGATAGAATATGAGAAGGCAAATTTAGGTGCGTGCAGTGCAGGATTAGAAGTAATATATAATAAGACTGGAGAGAGGTTATACAGTGAACAGTTTATATTTTATATCAGAAGAACTTAGGAAACCTTTGGAATAGGGAGTGATGTCAGGTCTCCATAAAGAAATGAACTTGAAAATTGGAAGATTCCTCAGACCAACTAGTGCAGTTTTACAGATGAGGAACTTAAAAGTTCAGCTAGGTTGTGACTCGTCCAAGATCACACAAACATTACGGGCAGAATTTGAACCCAGGACTAATGACTGCGTATCCCGTGTTCTCCCTTATTTCCTTCCTTCCACCAACTACTTGGACCATTTACAGCATCTTCATAATTATCCTTTCTTCGCAATCTTTTCTGTTTCTCCAAGTTACTCTCCAAACAACTGTCCAATTGATTTTCCTTTGGGGGAAAATAAGATTTACCAGTACTTTTACATTGCTGTCACTTCCCAATCACACAACAAATGGTTAATTAAACAGGCGCATTGCAGGCTGGGAATGAAAATACAAGGAAGGAAACACTTTTCCTCCCAAGCTATGGAATCCAACCAAACTACGCTGTCCTCACTCCCTCTTTCATGGTTTTCCATTGACCATCCCCATGCCTGGGGTGTATTCCTTCTTCACCTCCATTTCATAGAGTTCCTGTCCCAATTTCTGGTGCCCTTTCTGCCAAACTATTTAACTAATATAATTTGTTTATTTAGATAAACCCACCAATAGAATTTCCCCTTGTATTGAAGTATAAATAAAATAAATGAACACTTTGACCATGTTTGACTGCATTTGCTTCATTTCATATATATTTTTCATCACTTCTGCTAAGAATAGGGAAATATTGTTTTACCCTCAATCCTTGAGTAAAAATTAGTTATGGTATTGATCCAAGTTCTGATAACTTTGTTGTTTTCTTTTTATTGTGTTCATTTTGTTCATTGTTCTCTTGACTCTACTTAATTTGCTCCGTGGCAGTCTGGACAAGGCTAGCCAAATTTCTCTGAATTCTTCATATTTTACATTTTTAAAGATGCAATTACTTTCAATTATTTTCATGTAGCACAATTTGTTTATTCCTTTCTCTGGTTTTAGTTTCTTCTAACAGCAAAAAGTACTAGAAATATTTTTTTATGTATGGGATCTTTTCTCAGGTTATATGCTTAGAAGTGTATCAAAGGGTATTTAAAATTTTTTCTAGTATAGTTCCAAATTATTTTCCAGAATAGTTGGACTAATTTACAGGTTCATGGATAGTGGAGTAATATGTGAATTAGAAAGTAAATAGAAAGTGTTTTGAGACAACCACAACAACCACAAAAAAAAGTAGAATTTACCTCATTTTAATATACTAGATCAGGGGGATACTGCTCTGGCCAAAAAACTAACACCACTGCCTTTTGTGCTGTGCAGACCAAGGCTGGAACTGTGCAGACAAAGATCCTTCTGTGCCAAGTTTCACCATGACTAATCTTAGCATGACGATGATTCCTGCATCTTGATGGTTCTTAATGTTACTGTGCCTGGAGGAAGTCATCCATTGCTGGCAGCTAGGGGTTGTAGTGGATAGAGCACTGGCCCTGGAGTCAGGAAGACAGTTTAAATCCTTTCTTACCAGCTGTGTGATGCTGGACAAGCCCTTCACCTTGGTCTGCTTCCGTTTCTTCATCTATAGAATGGAGGTAGTAATAGCACCTACTTCCCAGGGTTGTCATGAGGATAAAATGAGCTAATATTTGTACAGTGCTTTACAAATCTTAAATCACTGCAAGAATGCTGTTGCTTTTGTTGTTGTTCTCTCTTCCCACCTCCTCACCCCATTCAGCATCTGATGGCAATCGCAACATCACACTGAGATTCCAAGTAAGCACTTAAAAAATGGAAATAAAGAGGGAGAAGCTCAACCTTGTACAAAACAGTATATATTGATGCCAAAATGGTTCAATCAACCTTTAGAGAACAGTGCTTGGACTCAGCTGGGATTTATGATTTTCTACTACCTGAGATGAACTGCCATTAAAAAAAATGACATTTGTAGGAAAGGAGAGGAAGGAGAGGAAAAAAAAAAGCTGAATGGGCCAGAGGCATTTAATAGAGAGAGGAAAAACTTAAAGAAATTATGCATGCAGCTTTTTGGGTATTATTATTCTCCAAATAAAAATAATTAGCTCCTTCTAAATGCCTCTGCTTTTTGAAAGCAGACAGTATGAATTTATGCCTTTTGGATAAGGTATGTGCTGAGTATGAACATTAAGGGAAGAGGGGAAAATTAAACTTTTTCCTAAAAGGAGAAATGGGAAGAGCCTTTAATTCTGATTAGAACATTTCCTCCATTTCTTAGAAGGTGAACATATGATTTATGTATTCTCAAGATGGTACCCTTTGGGGGAATATTGTTGGTTCTTCCACCCAGGTTGGATAAGTCCCTTTACCATTCAGCTCAATTTTCTACTAAGCTGTATCCTTCAGGAGAGGCAGAGTAGGGGGGAGAGAGGGACAGACTAAGACAACCTAATTTATATATCTTTCCTACCCTATCGTGTTGCATACTACATACAGTGGGTGTATAATAACTAGTCGAATTAATAAAGCAGTTCAATTCAGCAAGCGCTAAAGGATTAATATATGAACTCTTATGCTAGGTCTTGAAAATAAAAAAAAGTTTTAAGAAGGTCATAAGTATTATTGTCCTTGAAGAGCTTGCAAGCCAATCATTTTAAGATGTTGATATAGAAAGTATTGGATCTGGTGTCTGAAGACCTGGTTTTATATTTTGCCTCTGCTGCTGGACTAAGTGTGTGACTTTAGGCAAATTACTTCACCTGTGGTCAGCTTTCTCTTATTTAAAACGGGAATGATAATACTTGCATTGAGCTGCGGCTTGACTTAATTGGAGGAAACATTGGCCTTGGAGTCAGAGAGACCTGAGTCCAAGTACCGTCTCTGACACATATTACCTGTGTGACCATTAACAAGTCTCAATTTCTCTGTCCCAGGAAAACGTCTAAAGACCACAAGTTCCAGAGGAGATGCTGATCTACATCTTGCCCATGCCAATGAAATCACAGCTAGACCAATTATAATAACAACAGTAAAAATCCCAACCTCTAGTTAGCTACTATACAGGGTAGTCATGAGAAAAAATACTTTGTAAAACTTGTAGAAATTAGACCTGTAATTTTTGTAACCTTTGTGTTTGTACCAGTAAGATGAGGGGAATTTATAGAGCTCTAGCCTTTCTTTTGTGCTTTAAAGTTTCCACAATGTTCTGCATATGTTAGGTGAACATATGTTATTATATGGCTTCTGAGGTCCCTTCTGGCTCTAGATCTATGATTCTGATAAGCAGCAGAGAAGCAAGAAAGAGGAACAGAGCTTATATCTCTTAAAATGTAAATAGTGGTGATGGTTCCTTGGAACAAGTCTAATTTTCTGTTACATTAGGATTGGAAGATCATTCATAGGCAACCAGGGAATCTATTGACATAATTACCTTAGAAACCTACTATATTATGGTCAGAGGAAGTCTGGCTAAATTAGGAAAAGACAAATCATAAATTTTCATTAATGGAATTTTTATAGCCCAATAGTACTGAGAGTGCTAAGAATCACTTAATTTTTAGGTGATCTACAAACATAAATTTGACTTTCTTAAATATAAGATTCTTGTCCAGTGACTAATGAGTAGACATAACCTACTAGAGGAGTTGAATCAGATAAAAATTGCTATAAATGAAGTCAGAAGAGAGAAGGAAGTTGTAGTTAAATGGAAGGATGATGGGTCACAGGTACTCTTTGGAGAGATGAAGAAAATAATTGGTGGAGTTGGTTTTGCTGCTGTCTGGTCATCTTGTATTACAGTACTGATGACAGATATTTGTAAATAGATCACTATGAGAATAATTGCAGGTTATGCACCAAAATCCATTGTTAAAAATGAAAGATTAGAGAAATTCTTATGAAGAACTTGATAAAACCCTAAAAATTAAACCACTATACACGGTGGTATTTGGTGACTCCAATGCAAAGGTGGGAAAAGTCAACAATAGTGGGAAATTTATGAGAAAACATGGTTCAAGTAAAAGGACTGAGAGAAGTGAAAGACTTGGAGACTACACAGAAGCCTCATGCCTTTATAGCATGACTACTTTTTTCAAGAAAAGAGTTGGTAGGCACCAATGGATGTGGTGAGCACCAAATAACAGCACCACAAGTGAAAAAGATTGTGACAGGAGAAGACTTGCTATTGATTCAATTCACTCCAGTAACCATTTATTAAGCACTTTTGATGTGCTAGATGCTGTGCTAAGCACTGGTGATACAAATAAGAAAAAAAAGACAGTCTTTTTCCTCAAGGACTTTGCAATCTAATGGGAGAATGTGACCCACAAAAGACAGCTGTAAAGTGGGGGGATAGGGATGGAAGGAGGGGCCACCAGGGGCTATAATGTTTCATGGAGTCAAAACTAAGCAGAGTTGCTGATGGAGAATGGAGAGCTACCTGCAAAGTTCTGAAAGATCAGAGCCCTCTATACAGGAAGAAATTGGGAGACACTTACTGCTCCACCCTCCAGGCCTCCAGTCAGAGGGGAGTGTAGCTGAGGGAATCGACAAGGTATTGAGTATTCAAAACTGAGTCAATCAATATGTTGAGGAGATGTCAGGTGATTTGCTTAATCCGAGGAAAGACAGGATGTTCTAAGATTTACAACGTGGATTGTAAGTGGGGGATCCTGGCCCCTGGGGGTCACTGGAATTATCCAGGTGAACGGGAGTAACCTTAGGTGCAATTGGGGGGTATTGAATAAAAATAAGAGGGTGGTGGAAGCATAAGGAAAGAAAAGAAGAGATGAGAAGAAAATTTTGAAAAACTCCATATATGTTTCATCTGTTGTGTGACAGAGTTACAGAATTAAACAGAGTTAAAATTGTAGTGATTATATTATTTTCCAAATAAACACCCAAAATGCAAGTTATAACTGATCAGTGGTCAAGTCCCTCGACAGGTCATAACAAACAAGTGTTGGCAGGCGAGCATGTAAGCGCATTGCCAGGAAGTCCAGTATGAATGAGTAGGAATACTTGCATGTCATTGGCTTGTTTACAATATGATACTGTGTGGTTATATGATGCAATATTGCATCATCAAAATTTCAATGCAGGAAAACCCCCAAAATTTACAATAAATTATTAAATTTAATATGTGTCATTTAATAATATATTTTACATTTTTTGAGATGATGCAAATTTAAAAAAAAACATTAAACAGTTAAAGAAAGTAGATTTCCAGGGGAGTGCTGAGTAAATATTTTTTTTTGAAAAGGGGGCAGTGGGCCAAGTAAGTTTGGGAATCTCTGTTCTAAATCAAAACTAAGAAGATCTGCTGATAGAGTTATGTCCAAGTAAGCTCTCTGTGTGCAATCATGCTACCATTTTGTGAGGGCAAACATCAAAATGGTAGAAAGGAAGAAGAATAACAATGAAGAAAAGACATGGTGTAAAACCAAAACAATTGTACTGAACAATGAGAAATGGGAAACGAACATGAGAAATGACGCTTAATACTGATGTCATTTAATTTCCTTTCTACAAATGTTTATTGTTATAAATCTATTAACACACAGGAAAACCAGACACTAGAAAAGTACCTTAGTCAGCAAACATTTGTCTTCTTTGCAAAGGATGGGTGGAGTGGGATGGGTTGGGGGTAGCCAAAGACAATACTGGTTTAGAATAAAAATTCATTTGCAAAATCTTATGAAGAAGGAAGATAATTATGATTAACATTATATCACAAAGGAAAGAGAAAGACTAGAAGGTAGAACTAATTTTAAAAATCTTGGCAAGAGATCCAACTAAACAAATTTAAGGATCCAAATTCATTCGTTCAGTTGTGTTCAATTCTTTGTGATCCCATACAGAAGTCTGTCCAAGCTCACATTTCTTGCTTCCATGACACTCTCTATCTATCTTGTACTCTCCTGTCCCCTTTTCCTTTTGCTGTCAATCTTTCCCAACACCAGGGTCTTTTCCAATGAGTCCTGTCTTCTCATTATGTGGCCAAAATATTTAAGCTCCAGCTTCAATATTTCTCTTTCCAATAAGTATTCTGAATTAATTTCTTTAAGTATTGATTGTTTTGATGTCCTTGCTGTCCAAGGAACTCTCAAAAGTCTTCTCCAGCATCACAATTTGAAAAATGATCCAGCAGTGCTCAGCTTTCCTTATAGTCCAATTCTCAGAACCATGCATTACTAAAAACCATACCTTTGACTCTATGAACCTTTGTTGGCAAAGTGGTACCTCTGCCTTTTAGTATGCTGTCCAGATTTGTCAAGGAGCAAGTGTCTTTTTTGAAATTTTTTTTATTAGTTATTTTTTAAAATTAATTTTAATTTACATCATCCATTTCCATGAGATTTTGAGTTACAAATTTTCTCCCCATCTTTCCCCTACCCACCACTCCAAAACAGCCATCCCATTGTATAACCCCTCCCCCAATCTATTCTCTCCTATGTCCACCCCCATCACCCCTCTGACTTTCCGGTAGGGCAGGATGGATCTCCCTACCACAATGCCTATATATCTTAAGTCCCAGTTGGATGTAGTTAACAATAATGATAATAATAATTGTATACATATATATACATATGTATGTTTAACATTTGATTATAGAACTTTAAATTCTAGATTTTTTCTCTTCCTCCCTCATCACCCATCCCCACTGGAAGGACAAGCAATTAAATACAGGCTGTACATGTGTAATTATGCAGAACCTCTACACAGTGGGCATATTGTGAGAGACT
>CM053585.1:323899168-323948155 GCA_028646515.1 Pseudochirops corinnae | reverse complement strand
TTTGAGTTAATCTATTCTTTAAGGTGTTAATTTCTTCAGTCAGGTTGTTGACTCTCTTTTCATGATTTTCTTGCATCATTCTTATTTCTCTTCCCAATTTTTCTTCCACTTCTCTCATTTGGTTTTCAAAATCCTTCTCAAGCTGATCTCTAGCTTTTAAGCAATCTTCGTGTTTCTTGGAAGCTTTTGGTGTGGGAGTTCTGACTGTGTTGTCTTCCTCCCATTCCCTGCTTTGATCCTTCTTGTTCCCAAAGAAGGATTCTAGAGTTTGGTTGCTACTCTTACTTTGCTTCTTTTGCCTGTTTATGGTAGCCAGCCAATGATTTTTTAGCTCTGTGGAGCTCTGCTTCCAGAGGGGAAAGCTCTGTCCCAAATCGCTGGGGTTTTCCCAGCTGCCGGAGCTTTTAGGAGGCTACTGCAGCCCTCACCAGCTTTGGCTCACTGAAAACACACCCCAGGACAACCACCCAAGACCACAATCCAGATCCAGATTGTTCAACGCAAGAGCACTTTGCCTCTGAACAATCGCTTGGCCCCCCTGAAGTCTGCAGGCAGGGAGCTCTGAAGCAGCAATGTGAAGGTGACTGCAGGGCCTCCGCTTCTGCTGCTTCCTTGCCCTGGAGGCAGTTTGGCTGGACCCTCTTTTCTCCCCCAATTTTAGCCAAGTTCCATTGACCTTTCACTTAAGTCCTTTTTTCTTATGACTTGATTATTCTGGAAAGTGCCATACCTGCCGCAGATCCACTCTCCTGAAGCTCCAGCTGCGGCTCAGCTCAGCTTGTCCAGCAGCCCCTGGGGCAAAGCCGTGGTTTCAGGCTGGGCTGGCTTCAGCTCCCAGAGCTGAGAAGGTCCCTTTGAACCAAGCTGCCTTCAGCAGGAGATATATCTGTGTGTGTTTTAGAGCCCTAGAATTTGTTTAGAGTCATATTTTTGCAGTATTTGATGTGGCTGTGTGGGAGCTGTGGTACCTTGCTGCTCCTACACTGCCATCTTCACTACGTCCGAGCATGTATCTTTTAATTTAATGACTGCAGTTGCTGTCTGTAGTGATCTTTGAGCTCAAGAATGTAAAATGTGATATTACTTCCATTTTTTCTCCTCTGTTTGCCAGGAAGTGATTGGGAACAGCTGCCAAGATCTTAGGTTTTTTTTTTTAATGTTAAACTTTAAGTCAGCTTTTAAGCTCTCCTCTTTTACCCTCATCAAGAGGCTTTTTCCATTCATTTTCAACTTTCTTCCATGAAAGTGGTATCAACTGCATATCTAACATTATTGATATTTCTCCCAGCAATCTTAATTCCAGCTTTTGATTTGTCCAGCCTGTCATTTCACATGATGCACTCTACATAAGTTAAATAAATAAGGTGACAATATATAGTCTTGTTGTACTTTTTTTTCCCCCAATCTTAAACTAATTGATTGTTCCGTGTTCAGTTTTAACTGTTCTTCCTTGGTCTACCTACTTATGTTTCTCAAGAGACAAGTAAGATGATCTGATATTTCCATTTCTTTGAGGACTTGCTATATTTTGTTGTGATCCATATGGTCAAAGGCTTTAGTGTAGTTAATGAAGCAGAAGTAGATATTTTTTGGAACTCTTGCTTTCTCCACAATCCAGGGAATGTTGGCAATTTGGTCTCTAGTTCCTCTGTCTCTTTGAAAACCAGTCTGCACTTCTAGTAATTCTTGGTTCACATATTGCTGAAGCCTAGCTTGCAGAATCTTAAGCATAACCTTGCTTGCATGTGAAATGAGTGCAATTGCTTGGTAATTCAAACATTATTTGACATTGCCCTTTTTTAGGGTCAGGATGCAAGCTTATCTTTTGCAATCTAGTGATCACTGTTGAATATTCCAAATTTGCAGGCATATTGAGTACAGCACTTTAACAATATCATCTTTTAGGATTTAAATAGCTCAGCTGGAATTCTGTCACCTCCACTAATCTTATTGTTAGCAATGCTTTCTATGGCCCACTTGACTTCATTGTCCAGGATGTATGACTTTAGATCAGTAACCAAACCATTATGGTTATTGATGATGTTACTATCTTTTTGGCATAGTGCTGTATTATTTTTGCCTCCTTTTCTGTATCTCTTCTACTTCTGTTAAATCCCCATCATTTTTATTTTTTATTATGCCCATTTTTACATGAAATGTTCCCTTGATATCTCTAATTTTTTGAAGAAATTTTTTGTCTTTCCCATTCTATTGTTTTTTTTCTCTATTTGTTTGCTCCTTTAAGAAAATTTTATCTCTGCTTGTTATTCTCCAGAATTCTCCATTCAGTTGTACATATTTTTCCATCTTTACTTTTCCTTTTCGCTTTCTCTTTCTATCTTTCCTCAGCTATTTGTAAAGCCTCATAAGATAGCCATTTTGATTTCTTGCTCTTCTTTTTCTTTGGAATGTTTTTTGTTGCTGGCTCCTGTACAATATTGTGACCCTCTAACCATAACTCTTCAGACACTCGACCTACCAGATCTAAGCCCTTAGATCCATTCAACACTTCCATTTCTCATTCATAAGGGATGTTTTTTAAGGTCATAATTATATGGTCTGATAGTTTTCCAGACTTTCTGAAATTTAAGTTTTGATTTTGCAATAAGAAGTTCATGATCTAAGCCATAGTCAGCTCCAGGCCTTATTTTAACTGGCTGTATAGAGCTTCTCCACCTTTATCTGCAGTGTGTAATCAATCTGATTTTGATATTGACCATCCGGTGACATCTGTGTATAGAGTTGCCTTTTGGGTTGTTGAAAAAAGACTGTTTGCTATGACCAGCAAGTTACCTTGACAAAACTGTATTAATATCTGTCCTGCCTCATTTTATATTCCAAGGCCAGACTTGCCTGTTATTTCTGTTATCTTTTGATTTCCTACTTTTGTATTCCTGTCCCTTATGATGAATGTAACACTTTTTTTGATGTTATTTCTAGAAGATGTTGTAGGTCTTCATAGAACTGATCAACTTTGGCCTCTTTGGCATTAATTGTTGGGGAACAGACTTGTATTGCTGTGATATTAAACAGTTTGCCTTGGGTTCAAACAGATATCATTCTGTCATTTTTTTTTGGAGGGGGGAAGATAAGGAAATTAGGGTTAAGTCACACGGCTAGTAAGTGTGTCAAGTGCCTGAAGTCGAATTTGAACTCAGGTCCTCTTGACTCCAGGGTTGGTTCTTTATTCACTGTGCCACCTAGTGGCCCCTCATTATGTCATTTTTGAAATTATATTCCAGTACTGCTTTTCTCACTTTTTTATTGATTATAAGCACTAGTCCATTTCTTCTAAGGGATTTTTGCCTACAGTAGTATATGTAGTGATTACTTGAATTAATCTATTTCTATCCACTTAAGTTCACTGACATTCAAGATGTCAATGATTAATCTTTCCATTTCCTGTTTGACCATGTCCAGCCTACCTTGGCTCATAGATCTTACATTTCAGGTTCTTATGCAATATTGATCTTTAAGACATCAGACTTTACTTTTGTCACAAAACACAAGCACAGCTGGACTTCTTTTTAGATTTGGCCCAGCCTCTTCATTTTTTCTGGAGCTACTTGCAGTTGTCCTTCATTCTTCCCTAGTGACATGTTGGACACTTTATGAACTGAGGGGTTCTTCTTCTGGTGTCATACCTTTTATCATTTTAATGCTGTCCGTGGATTTTTTTTTTAACTTTTTGCAAAAAAATACTAGGGTGGTTTGCCATTTCCTTCTCTAGTAGATCACCTTTTGTCAGAACTCTCCACTGTGACCTGTCCATTTTGGGTAACCCTGCACAGCATAGCTCATAGTTTTGTTGAAGTGCATAAACCCCTCCACTATGACAAGGCAGTGATCCCGGAGGGGAGGGATACAAATAAAAGATGATAAATAGCATAAAAAAAAGGAAAAGATCTATAAATATCACTTTAACAAACTTTTGAGCATTAAGGATAACATTAAGGACTCATTTGGACCCTGACCTCATTATCCTGGATGTGTTTATATGAGTTGTAGAAATGGCACAAAAGAGAACAATGGGAAGGGATATTGGATGGGACCAAATGTATATAGAAGTGATCAATTGTGGAGGAGACACAATTTTGAGGAATCTGAGGGAGGGAAAGATACTAAACACATTAAAAATCCCTTAAGATCTTAGGCAAAAAATAGGCAACCTAGAAAATATCAACATCTATTGACCCACATACCTACTCTTCCACCTGTACAAAATCTATGTGCAAGTCATCCTTACATGAACCAAGAACATCTTTGAGTATTAGTAGGAAACACATAGGCTTTTGCAAGTGATGTTAGATAGATTATGTATTTTCAGTCTCACGATCTGTGATTTGGAACAGTTTCATACTATTGCTAACAGCTTAGATTTCTTCCTCTGGAAAATTTCCATTCATATCCTTTGACAATTTATCAGTTGGGGAAATGACTATTAGTCTTAAAAATTTGAATCAGTTTTTTATATATCTTGGATATGAGATTTTTATCAGAGAAACTTACTGCAAAGATTGTTTTCCCAATTTCCTGGCCCCTTTCTAATTTTCACTACATTAGACTTATTTGTGCAATAATTTTTAAATTTTATATAGTAAAAATTATTTTATTGTTTCTAGGACATATGTGCTGAACCTGTTTCATATACAAACTTTTATGTGTTTATTTCTATGTTCTGATACAAACTTCTCTATGTTTTAATAAGTGCCAAAGAAAATTTTGGTGATTACTTTTTTGTAGTATGTTTTGAGATCTGTTATAGCAAGGCACCCTTCTATCTCACTTAAAAAGTTTTTCCCTTGAGATTCCTGACTTTTTGTTTTTCTAGATGAATTTTGTTATTATTTTTCTAATTCTATAAAGTAACAATTTGGCAGTTTGGTATGGCATTGATTTGCAAATTAAATTAAATAGCATTTTTATTTTTTATTAGGCTGACACAGCCCAACTATGAGGAATTAATATCTTCCTAATTACTTAAGTCTGATTTTGTTTCTGTTGAGATCTTAGCAAAATTAAAGATCTTCAGGGGCAAATACCAATACAAAAGACCTATATAAAGACCAGTGAAATATAATCATGATGTACTTTAATATGTAAATGAAACTTTCTATACATTAGAAAGGACACTGAGTCTTTGAGTAATTCAACTGCATAGCAAAAGATCAACACAGTCCTCCTACCCTCACCATTTCTCTTGCAATCTGACTAAGGGTCTGCAATCTGACTTTCCCCCTCATTACTCTTTCCCATTCTGGCCCCATTTTCCTGATCAGCTCTATGATGGCCAAGAAACTAATTCAGTTCTGAATATTAATTTTCTATGAAGACCAGAAACCAATTCAGATAAAATTCTAAATATTAATTTTCAACTGAATATTAGCTTATTAATTAAACCCCAACCAGATCATGGGCTCTGACTTTACCTAGATCAAAGGTGTGAAGATACTGCAGGAACTGGACATAAATGACTCTGAAGTGTAGTTTAAGACCATGTTTCAGGGTCCTTCCTTGGATTTGAGTGCCAAAAAGCACATAAAGCCTTCATTGAAATGACTCACTGAGAACAACCAAGATAAGAATTTATCTATCACCTTTTGTAAAAGCAACTTGAGCCCATACTTTATCTGCCAGACTAAAGAAATATATGATTTATAGGCCCTCAGTCTGGGCTTCTTGGAGATGCTGACTTGATTCTCCCCATTGAGTAGCTGCCTCTATCAGTTTTGTTGACATATAATTGGGGAAAATAGTTTTTAATAATTTCCTGAGGTTAGAAGTTGTGAATACTAAAGTTACCTATCAAAGAGCAAGTTGAGGAAATCTAAAAGATTGATCCTTCCAGTGAGGAGCCAGCTTAGTCCCTGATAAACCTGTCTAGCCCAACACAGCAGCAGTTACCCCCTATAAGAAACCAGACTATCAAATAAGTGCTTTTCTTGACTTAACTTGACAGCAGTCATTTTTTGTGATGAACCAGCCCAGGGAGTGAGTGAATTTCCCAGTCCAACACATGCAGCAGAGATTATGTATATTGTGAGAAGCCAGCCCAATAGCCTGATGACTTGCTCAGTTGTGCCCTGCAGCAGATCAACCCAGTCACCATTAACCCCAATGTACCCCCCACCCAACACACACACAACCTGTGTGTGTGTGTGTGTGTGTGTGTGTGTGTGTGTGTGCATATGAGAGAGACAGAGAAGCAGGGAGAGAAAGACACAGAGAGAGATGAAAAGAAAGCGAGGGATGAGGAGCAAGAAAGAGAGAGAAACAGAGAGTGCTTCAATTTTGTTTATTTTTCAGAATTTTTATTTTGGTTTTTAGTCATAATTTTTTAATTTGTTGCTTTTCTAATTATTTTGGGGCATTCCCAATTCATTGGTTTCTTTTGTTGGTGAAAATATTTGGAGATATTCATTAATCCCTGAAGGATTGCTTGACTATCAAAATCTTTATTTAGTATGTTGTCTCACTGTAATTTTAAAAAATTAATTTATTAAAAAATAAATTAATTTATGTTTAGCTTTCAACATTCATTTCTATAAACTTTTGAATTCCAAATTTTCTCCCCATCTTTCTCCTCCCCCCCACCTTGAGATGGTATGCATTCTGATTACCTTTTCCTTTAGTCTGCCCTCCCTTCTATCACCCTCCCCACCTCTTATCCCTTTCCCCTTGTCACTTTCTTTAATAAAATTATCTGTTGTTTCTATGATTTGTTCTTTGATCCATCAATTCTTTAGGATTAAATTATTTCATTTCCATTTAAGTTTGAATCCTTTCTACAAATGCTCTTTTTTGACTATAATTTCATTATCTTGTTATCAGTAAGGGATGTGGCTAATTTTTCTGCTTTTGTACATTTATGAGGTTTTTATGCGCTGGAACATAATTAATTTTTGTAAAAATGTCATACATAGCTTAGTAATATGTATATTCCTTTTTATTTCCATTTAGTAACTTGCAGAGATGTATCACATTCAACTTTTCTAAAATTCTATTCAGATTCTTAAATTCTTCATTTTTTTTTCTTTTTGGAAAGATGAAGGGAGGGAAATTGGGGTTAAGTGACTTGCCCAAGGTCACATAGCTAATAAGTGTGTCAAGTATCCGAGGCTGGATTTGAACTCAGGTCCTCCTGCCTTCAGGGCTGGTGCTCTATTCACTGCACCACCTAGCTACCCAAAATTCTTCATTGTTTCCATTTTTGGTAGCATGATCTAATTCTGAAATGGACTTATGTGCAGCAATAAAGGATTTACATTGTTTCATTATTTATGATGTCTTTGAGGATAATGTAGTTTCATTATTTATCTCTATTTCTTCCTCTCTTCTGTTTGTTTTTTATTGTTGCTTTGAATCATAATTGCATACTTTTAAAAATTTGATTGAACCAAAATAAACTATGGTTCCTTAATTTAACTTGGTCTGAATCTTCATGTTTCATTTGTGTTTCTTGTAAGCAGTTTATTGTTGGATTATACTAATCCAGTTTGCTATGCTTCTATGTTTTATGAGTGAATTAATTTCATTGACATTATTATTAATTTAATTGTGCATTTCCCTCCCTCATAACTTCTTATACTTTTTTCTCTATTTTCCTTCTGTCCCACAAAAAGGATAAAGAATAAAGTGGTGGAGAAAAGAGAAGTAATCTGATCACCACTAGTAATTTATAATTGAAGTGGTCTATTCTTACTCCTCTGTCCCTCCTCTCTTTGTCAAGTCTAGACTCCTATCTCTTTTTCTTATACTTACTTTCTCTTTTTAATCCTCCCTTATGATAAACTTTCCAAAGTTTTGCTTTTGTTCACTTTGTCCCCCAATTCTACTCCCCTTATCTCCTTTCCCTGTACTTGTCTTTTTCTTGTTGAGTTAATGAATTCATCTACACTTCTTTCTCTCTCTCTCTCTCTCTCTCTTTCTCTCTCTCTCTCTCCCTCTCTCTCTCTCTCTCTCCCTCTCTCTCTCTCTCTCTCTCTCTCTTTCTCTCTCTCTCTCTCCAAAACTAGGTCATTAGTTAGATATACACTTCTCCCATCCCTTTCTTTATGTTTTTGCACTCTTCTTAGCACATGATTAATGCATAATAATACATTCCTTCTTGTCTTCTCTATTTCTTAGTGAATTCTTCTTCTCCTTCCTGTTAATTCTTATTTTACAACTAATGAAACAGGATAAAACTATACATAGGCCCCATGTCCTTTATTTTTCTTTCATTTTATTACAATTAAGTTTAACAGTACAGAAAAATCACACAACATTTAGTGGGTCAGTTTTTTTTTTTAAACCATGCAGCATGAGCAGTTCCAAGTACATTAAATATTGTTACACATTCAGACTTCCAATGTACAGATACTTGGGAACAGTTACAGCCCTTACCAAGCTTTGTTGGGGACATAAAGTCCAACAAGCATATGAAATGCTACAAAGGCACAACTTTACAAATAGCAACAAAAGTTACAAAATTTGCCTTTAAGGTGGGATGTTCATGTAATTCTGGTGCCTTCACAATTTAACAAACCATATTTACTATACTTCACTTCCAAAAACCTATTGACAAAAGCTTGGCTATCTAAACAGCACAAGATGAGAAAAGTTTAATCTCCAAACCTACCTGATTATACTAAATTACTGTAGCACCAATGCAATATTTACAGTGCCCATGATCATGATAAAGACCATGACTATAAGTGTTGCATGATGTTGAATAGCAAAATATACCAGTTCTCCAGGCAGAGGACAAAACTGAAATGTTTTTTTAGACACCAGAAAACTGAATCCCAGAACCAGTAAGCTGATTCCATCACAGTACCAAGATATTCAGAAGCCAAAATAACACTGAGAGCCACAGCATCCTTCAGTCTTCCCACAAACCAATATGCCTTCCCACAAACCAATATGCCTTCCCACAAACCAATACGAGATCAATATTTACTCACAAACGTCTCTGTCTCCTTAATGAGCATCTTCTCCCCCCAGCGTCTAGCTAGCTCTGAACCAGCTTCCTGTGGGCTCTGCTTCCCTTCAGCAAAACTCCTCCCACCACAGGCTCCATGTGACTACATTCAGTGTATCAGGGGGCAGAGTTTATCTTCAAAGCAGGGAAGCTTCCTGTGGGCTCTGCTCCACCCTTCAGCAAATTCCTTCCATCATAGGCTCCATGTGATTACATTCAGCCTATTAGGGGGCAGAGTTTACTTTCAAAGCCGGGGAGGTCTTCAAACTCCCCCCTAGGTCTACTAAGGGGCAGGGAAGATCTTCAAATCCCCATTCCCATTACATTTGGCCCCAAGATCTTTCATGTCCTTTACATAGCAAAAATACCTTAACAACAAATGAGAGTTTAGGTATAACTGGTGGAAAAACTGGTGTCAACAGAACTTTGCAACAATATAACAGGAATAATAGAAAAACTTTGCACATAAAACAATGGCTTAGGGTGGGGACTTGGACACAAGTGTCCCATCCTTCCCCCCTCCAAAGAATGGGGCTCAAAATCTTGGGGTAAGGGATGAAGGTCTCTTCTCCAAAACTACTTCAAGCTGAAATTAGACATAGAGCTGTTCCTGACCCAAGAGGTCTCATTTGAGAGTTTAGTTCTTTAGCTGTCATCTGGAGCTTGATTGATAACAGGTGCAAAAGTGGCACATTACAGTCATGGACAGGGGCTGACATCTGGCTTAAGCAATCAGGCATCCGCAGGTGGAGGATACCAATCCTGCAGAAAACAAATCTCACAAACAAGTTTAATAGACAAAAAGTAAAAAAGAAACAAATATAGGGTCAGCTATGCCTCTGGAATCCATGAACTCACTATCATAACCTCATTCGCAGCAGAATATATGACACTGTTCTCTTTGCTCTATTCTGATGACTTGATACCCTGCCACAAATTCAGCACATTGACCACTTTCACCTATCCCAGCACACCCTGAAGGTGTGACAAACTTGGATACAATGGTTCAGGAGCAACTGTAGGGGCAGTTCTCACTTCTCTATTCTGTCTAACATCAAGCCCATTTTCTTGATACATTTTGTATAGTTCATTATTTGGAATATCATCAATTTTTCTAAAATCAACCCCTGCTCTCAATAGAGCAGTAAACAATTCTTTTCTTGGCAATCTATTCTGACTTTGAATCTGCTGACCATTTACTTTTCTCTCACGAGGAAATTTATCTTTTTCCCATTCTCCTAAGTCACTTAACTGTGAAATCTTACCCAGCACCTCTGACAGAGAGTGTCCTATTTCACCAATTAATAGAGTCAGAAGTAGGTGCTTATAAGCAGAACAGCTGTCTTCCCCATGATGTTTCTATGAGGAACTGCTAAGGAGATTTCATGATATGTATCTGCATCTCCAATCATGGTAGCAGTTTTCATTACTTCTTCTTTCAACTTTCTCATGCAGTCTCTAAGTGAGTACCAGGGTCTGTCTCCACTAGGCCACATAGAATCAGTGGGATACATTCTATTGCATCCAGCAGCAGCTAAAGCTAACAGATTGGTCGTGTTCTTACCTCCTGTCAAATGAAAGTCTCTAAAAGCTTGCTGGACAAAAGGATTCTGGCAAATACTTATACATTTCAAGCAGTCCACTTTATCTAGCATTATCCCAGCAGCTCCTTCATCAGTGATTCTCACCATCTAAGGCACTAAGGATTCTCCCATCCTTTGGGTGAATCTACTCAAAATACCAGTAATCTCCTGTTGAGTGAAATCCTCAAGTATCCACTTAAACACTCCTTGTCTTCCCTGACTTTCCTGCCTTCTCAGTATGGGGCGAGCTTCTGCCTCTGTAAAAGCTTCACCATGAAACAGTGTATCACCCTGTAATATTGTATCACTCTCTGGGCAGTCATTGTCATAGCAACTAGGCTCAGACTCTACCAAAGCTGTAGGAACTTTCCTTCTGTTACTTTTTTTCTTCTTTTTCTGAACCAAATTTACAACAGCCCTCTCTGCTTCCACAGACTCTTCAGTACTCTCTCCTTCCACTGAGACTCTCCAGGTTGCTCTTCTAAAGGAGGGTGCGAATGCTGGCACTTCCAACTCTTGCAACAGCTTGTCTCTGCTTTTACACACAATACGGTAGCCTGTTAGCAAAACCCAGCCTCTTCTACTCTCTTCCTTCAGCTCTCTCCCAGGTTTTATTGGTATTCTTTGCAAACATGTTTCTAAAGCTCTAGGTCAGTGGTTTTCAGCCTTCCTAATTCCATGACCCTTTCATACAGTTCCTCATGTTGTGGTGAGCCCCAACCATAAAAGTATTTTTGTTGCCACTTCATAACTGTAATTTTGCTACTGTTAAGAATTGTAATGTAAATATCTGATATGCGGGATGTATTTTCATTGTTACAAATTTAACACAACCCACAGGTTGAGAACTGCTGCTCTAGGTTCTTCCTGCTGCAGCCTCTGTTCCCAGTTTTCAGAGATAGCCCTGTACTTTTAGACCACATTCTTGCTAGGAAGACATAAGGCAAATCCTCCTATCCTGGGATAGCCATTTTTTCATCTAAATCCCTTCTGCCTCCAACTAGAGGTCTGATATTTCGCGATCCCATCCTCACCGCCAAATGTAGCGCCAATGCAGTATTTATAGTGCCCACGATCACAATAAAGACCATGACTATAAGTATCGCATGATGTTTGATCACAAAATATACCAGACTCTCCAGGTAGAGAACAAAACTGAAGCATTTATTTAGATACCAGAAAACTGAATCCCAAAACCAGTAAGCTGATTCCATTATAGTGCCAAAGATATTCAGAAGCCATAATAATGCTGAGAGCCACAGCATCCTTCAGCCTTCCCACAAACCAATACAAGATCAATATTTACTTATAAACCTCTCTATCTCCTTAATGAGCATCCTCTCCCCATAGAGTCTGGCTAGCTCTGAACCAGCTTCCTGTGGTCTCTGCTTCCCTTCAGCAAAACTCTTCCCAGCACAGGCTCCATATGACTACAGTCAGCCTATTAGGAGGCAGAGTTTATCTTCACAGCAGGGAAGCTTCCTGTGGGTTCTGTTCCACCCTTTAGCAAATTCCCTCCATCACAGGCTCCATGAGATTACATTTAGCTTATTAGGGGGCAGAGCTTACTTTCAAAAGCTGGGGAGGTCTTCAAACTTCCCCCTAGGTCTGCTAAGGGGCAGGGAAAATCTTCAAATTCCTATTCCCATTATAGTAACATCAGTAATGGCCACCTTGTGACATTACAGGTGGTCTCATTCCCATCAGAGGTCAAGGGGGTACCATTGGAGGTCCCTGCCTATATGGAGGCATAGCCCCAGGAAGGTAACCTGGGATGTCTTGATGATGACCACCATATTGACCATGAGGAGGCAATGGTAGTCTCATTCCTGTCTGCTATGGAAGAATTCCTGGCTGTGGTAGACCCTATGTCCTTTTTAACTCCTTCTGCCATTTGAATACATTAGAATTCTGAAAGGACATTTGTTTCTTCCCCTATCAGAATGTATGGATTTCACTGTCATTTTATTGTTTCCATTTGCTCAAATGTATTTCTCTTCCTAGGTTTCTCTCGACTCTTGTATTTGCATTTCAGAATTTCTACTCAGTTTTGATCTTTTCACCAGGAATGTTTGAAATTTCTCAATTCTAATTAAGTTTCAATTTTTCTTCTGTAGGATTATACTCATTTGTCCAGGTTGAGCTCTTTGTTTTAAATCTCTCTCTCTCTCTCTCTCTCTCTCTCTTTCCCTGAGGGGATGGGGGTGGGAGATACTGTTTTGGCATACCAATATCTCAAAATTTTCTTTTTTTTATGCAAATGCTAAGTCTTATGTGATCCTGACTTTGGCTCCTTAGGACTTGCAATATTTCTGTCTGACTTCTTGCAGTATTTTTTTCTCTGACATGGAAGCTCTGGATTTTGGCTATGACATTCCTGGGTGTTCTCAGTTTGAGGTTTCTTTCTTAGGGAGACTTATGAATTCTTTCTATTTTTTTTTTTTACTTTGCCCTATGGTTCTGGAATGTTTTCATCTATGATTTTTTTTTTGAAATATGATTTTCAGGGAATCTGATGATTTTTAAGTTTTTTTTTCGTCAATTAGTTTTCTGTAAGGTATTTTTTCCAGTAGATACTTTACATTTTTTTAAAATTTAAAACTTTTTTGAGATTATTCTAATATTTCTTATTGTCTCATGTTGGGATTTTGAGAATTGAGTTCTGTTTGCTCTATTTCTTTTTTCAAAATATTGACTACTTGGATAAGGTTTCCCCCTTACTTGTCTAAGTTATGAATTCTCCTTTCATTTTTAGCTCCTACTCTTTATTTAATTTCTAGTTGCATTTATCCTCCTACTTCATTTCTTGAAGTCAATCTTGTATTCCTTCTGTCTAAGCTATTTTTTTTTTTGGCTTTGGAGCTCTTCTTTTAATTGTTGTGTAGTTACTCTCTTCTTCTAGGTTTCTGTCTTGGGTTTCTTTTAACTCTTGTTATTTATTACGTTCAACATGGATAAAATCTAGAGTTGAAGTGAAGAACTGGATTAAAATCTTGCCCTAGGCATTTATTAATGTGATCTTGGACAAATCACTTAACTTCTCTGTTCCTGTTTTCTTCTCTGTAAAATGAGGAGGCTAGACTCAGTGACCTCTTTGCAGGTCCATTACAGCTCTAAATCTATAATTCTATTGTTCCATTTAGATTTTCAGCCTTAGTTCTTGGATTGAGGTTTTGTACTTAGACCACTTCCCTCTGGTCAGGTAGGATGGTTTGGGTAGTTATCGTTTGGTCTTATTCTCTTTGTAGTGTTAATGCTGCTGCTGATCTGATTAGGTAGGCCCAGCTCTCTTCCTTAATTCTTGGCTTCTGTCTCTCTCCTGGTGACTCCCTGTGGCTTCTTGTCTCAACCCTGTCCTCCTATGATCACCAATTAGAAATGGGTTCTATCCCTTGCTATGGCCGTGAAAGGCCCCACTGGTATGTTGGAATTTATGCTGTCCTTCTGCACAGCAACCACCAGTACTAACACCTAGGAACTGAGTTGTCCTTGTCTCCTTCTATGGGCCCCAGTGCTCTGAAGACTGAGTGTCTTGACCTGCTTACCTGTATAGTGACCTATGGGAGCTGGTTCTGTCTCCTTCTTCTGTTCTGACAAGTCAGTGCCAGCATATGACTTCAGGTCCTTATTACTGGAGGTTCTCCTGGCTTATGATATTCTCTGTTGCCTGCTCCCTCTCCCTACCCACCTTGACTCCCCACATTTCAGAATAATTCATGTACTTGTGTAGAAACTCATATAGGCTTTCTTATCTCAGCTCCAGTTTCCACACTGACCTGAACTCACATTAGCTCTTGTGACCTGGCTCCTTATGCCTGTAAGGTCTTTCTGGGCAGTTCTGTATTGCATTAAGAAACTTATTTGTGTTTCTTTTTGGTTTTCTTTATCAATGGCCTTTAGGGGCTCCTTTTCAGATATTTTCTAAATTTTATGTAGGAGAGATAGCCTTCTCTGAGACTTTTTGCACCACCATATTAACTAAAAGCCCCTTTTTTTTTCCTTTGGTGAAGCAGTCAGGGTTAAGTGACTTGCCCAGGGTCACACAGTAAGTGTCAAGTGTCTGAGGCCAGATTTGACTCAGGTCCTCCTGACTCCAGGGCTGGTGCTCTATCCACTGTGCTACCCGGTTGCTCTAAGTACTTTGTATAATAATAATTACAGTATGATAGCTAGCATTTATGTAGTGCCTGCTTTGTGCCAAATAGCATGCTAAGTACTTTACAAAATGTTTTCTCAAGTAAACCTGGCAACAATGCTGGGAGGCAGGTGCTATTATCACCAACCCCATTTTACAGTTACAGAACCTGAGGTAACTAGAGATTGGCTTTCCCTATACAGCTAGTAAGTGCTTGACTTAGGGACAATGCTCAATCTACTGTGTTACTTAGCTTCCAGTTCTGTGGATTCCCTTTGTGTGTGTATGTGCATACATAGACATACATATGTAAATACACCATATATACACATCCATATTTCCATACACACACAATTGTATCTGCTTACATAAGCACATGTTTCCTTTGATGAAATGTCAACTCTTTGAAGTCAGGGACTATTTTCTTTTTGTCTTGGTAAGCCCAGTGCTCTTATATGGTAGGCTCTCAATAAATGTTGGTTGATTATTTGATAAATCAACATCATAAGAGGAGCATTGCTATTAAAAAGATGAATATTTGTTCCAGGGAGAAATTTGGAGTGATTAAAGTCACTAAGTAATTTCTTAGATTCCATCCAATTCATTCTCTACCTTATTGAATTCTTCATCGTTTACCCATAATAATGGTGTATTATTAATAGCCCTTACTAATAAGCATTAACTATTAATCAGTATATTGTTAACAATCCCTATTAATACGAATGGCAATAATTTCAGTACTAAAGTTTCTTACACAGTTTTCTATGAATGATCTTTATCTCTTCAGGGAATCCATAATTTAAAAAGCAAAACAAAATCCTTATCATACTTTTGACAATTCATTTGCCTTTGGATTTCCCCCCCTCTGTTTGTTGTAACAGGAAGTTCAGGGCTCTGAAAACTAACATGTGTCTTTTAGAGCTGCTTAGATCAGCATTAGCACCAAAAAACTTGAGTAGAGAAGGGAGCAGTTTTCTCCATGCTACTCCAAGGACTACAGAGCCTAAGTCTACCAAACACAGTTTGCATTTGGTTTCCAAGGCATGTTAAGAGTAAAAATGGGTCACTGAAGCCAGCAAAAATGCTGAGTAAGAGGATACTGTTTCCATGCAGTCACTCTTTGGATCACTATTTAACCTATTAAGGTAGAGGAATATATCTTGTTGAAGACTGTACTTGAAAGCCTTTCTAGTTCTGTGGAGATCCATCAAATGCTGTACACAGTTGAATATTTATGAAGCCTTATTTAATTAGGACTAGAAACATAGCCCTTTATATTTTCACTGATAAACCAGCAACTGAAATATGGACAGTACTGATACATGAAACTACTAGTCCCGAGGCAATGCTTGGCATTTATCCATATTCTCCTTTATCATTTCTCTTGTTCCCGTAGGGAGTTGGCAGCTGATCTCCTGCCCTACTATGCAGAAAGTTGGACAAAGCTGGGAACTGGATTTCTCTCTGTTCCACCAACTCACTAAGGTAAAAAAGAAGTATGTACCCTAGGTCCCTAGATCTTCATCTTTATAATATAGTAACAGGAGTCCACCTCCATGATATTTGACACTCTTTGTGAAACAACTTTAGGAGAAGGGAAAAACACATCTAACAGACAGCTTTGGGAAGAGTTTGCTCTTTTCACATTGCTTGTCAGTATTCTGTTCCTAATTATAACCTTCACTGAAAGCTGAAAAGTTACATACAGTAGTTAATAATAAATATTTTCTCAGATAGGAATTGAGGTAGGGGGGATAGGGTATAGTATAGGAGAAGAAAAAGATGAGAAGAAGTGAAGACAGATATGCAACCTGACAGGGATAGGTCGAGTATTGAGGGGGCAAAGCTCTAGATTTGGCAGGGGGATTTCCAGAGGATCTGGGTTTGAATTCTGGTTCTGCCACATACTAATTGTATATAAAACCTTCAGCAAGTCACTTAACCTTTTTGGGTCTCATTTTGCTCGTTATAAAGTGAGGAGGTTGAATCAGATAGCCTCTGAATTCCCTGCTACTTCTAAATCCATCACTTATATTTTAAAGCTATCTCTTAGGGCCATTAGGTGTGAGATAACTAAGCAAATATCCCTTCTGGAAGGATAATTTCTGACTCCGGGAAGAGAGGACAGGCCTGTAATAGGACACGAGCAAGTATTAACTGAGAAGCCGGGTCAGGTTTGTGCCAGAGGGTCTTGGGAACAGAGATTCAAAAAACTGAGAGAAAGGGAATCAAGGTGCTGAAGCAGAGACATGGGAATGAGCAGAACAGGAGTGATAACTAAGTCAGGAAGCAAGATGCACTTTATCCAATGTGATCTGTCCTCTTGAAGTCTTAGTCTTTTCTATGGCAGCTGCCAACTGCTGCTCCTCACCTTCACCCACCCTACCTCCACCTCCCCCAGCACTGGTATGCCAACATGGTACAGGGTCTGACGTATCTCCTTCTCACTTGGTTATGCCTATTTGGAAGTGGAACTGTGTGCTGGATCTGTCATCTTTCACTTACTAACTAGGATGACCTTAATCAGTCACTTTAACATTTTAAAACTCAATTTCTTCATCTGTAACATGGAAAAATAATACCTGTACTATTGAATTCCCACGGCAGCTGTAAAGCGCAAAGCGTTATGGAAACGCGAACTGTTGTTTTTTAAAGGTATTTTGAAAGGACTCTAAAGAGACAAACGGTATTTCCTCAAATCAATGGACCTTTCGTAGCTTCGTGAAAATCAGATGCCACCAGCTGTTCTTCTTCCTTATGCTGGCTTTGAGTCCTAGCTCTACTAATAATTCATTATGCTTCTGAGCAGGTCACTTCTTCTCTTTGGGGTCTTTGTTTCCTCATCCATTAAATAAGAGGATTAGGTTAGACAATTTTTCAGTTCCTTCTAGGGCTGGCAAACACAATTGTGGTTGGAAAAGTTTCCAGTATCAGAATGACAAAGTTTACTTCAAATAGGAGATTATTGGGATTTAGGAGCCACTAGGGTCAACTCATGCAATTTCCTGAATTTAGAGATGATAGGATTAGTGCCTAGAGAAGTAAAATGATTTGTCCAAGGTCTCATAGCTGGCACATCTTCCAAAAATCAGGAATTGGACACAAGGTTGTCCAACTCCAAATTTAGTGCTTCTTCTACTATACCACATTGCCTATTCTAAGAAGCGATGAGGGCGAAGTTGGACATCAGCTAAGCTTCTCATGACAGCAAGGCAGATCCTGCAGAGGCAAATTCCCTATTCCTTTTTTTCTTTCTTCTTTCATAGGCGTTGTTTTGTCTGAGGAAAGGGCTTTAGAATTGTGAGCTATGGGGAGCTGTTCCCTTGTGGCAGTTCCGGTGGCTGGAAAGAAAATCCATTCAAGGACAGAAGCATTGCCTTCTTCATCTATAACCTTGCAAGGTAGTCTTTGACTCTGACTGTTCTTGTTATCAGATTTACACTGTATTACTTAGCATCGGTGTCTAAAGTTCCTTTATTAGATTAAAGCTAATTGCCTGTTAACCAAAGTCTTTCATCCCATCACCTGCCTAAGCACACTTCTAAGTGTTTGGAAATTAAATGGTAGCAGCAGAACACTTTTGTTTGTGCAAGAGTAGCTTTACTATTATTATTAGCAGATGAAATGGGTCTGTTACTAGTATAGTTTTAAGTTGCCTGATCTTGGGCCCAGGCTTCGGATCTATTTGATCCAAAATGATTACTGTATTATTGCATGAATTTCATTTTTTAAAAAAAGTTGATACAAATGGTATTATTCAAGCAAGCAATACCCCGTTAGTATAACAACTGATATTTCTGAGGGTCACAAACCTGTGTTTACTCTTCTTTATTTTCTCCATCACTAAAAATGAATTCAAAAGTTGAAATGAGTCAAAGGAAAACCCAGGAAACAAATGAGAGGCACAGAGCTACACTGAGTAGGAACCAAAGACTTAAGTAGGAATTCTGGGACCTGGGGCAAGTACAGGGTGGAATGGGGTAGGGAGACCTTGGGGAATGAGCTTGGACCTTGAGATACAAGGTCCCTGTGGACAGAGACCCTGGCATAACACCTCATGGTTGGGAGACAGGGACCCTGGGATACCTGGTCTATTGCTGTTAGAGGAGAGAAAAGGGTGGGGCCAGAAAAGAAATCTTTTGTGTTATAGAAAGGCCTTGGTATTTCTCAGTTAGGTTTATTTACCAGACCTGCTGTCTCAGCTGTTTGTGGGCAAGTGCAGGCCTGCCAGTGGAAAGGCAGTCCATCTCACAGGGAGTCTGGCCTCCTAACCTGCCATGTCACCCCCTTAACCCTTTCCCTTTGTCCCTGCTCCCTCCTCCACTCCTACTCCCCTTAGGAAGAGGTGGAGCATAGAGGTGTGAGAGCGATTCTGTCCCTCAAACAGTGCCTATAGTATAGTGAGTGGTTCACCAGCTTTTGGCTGGGTGAGGGGGTAGGGACAAACATACCACAGATGTGAAGGTGGGGATTATGGCAAGGAGGTGCAGATGACCACACAGGGGAGGACCATGGGTAAGAGGTAGTTTAGAAAGGATATCTTCTCACCTCTTGTATATCTCACACTTTGTGACAATGACCTGACCGCCCCACCTTGGTTATGGCTCTGGTAGGTACTCAAAAGTCATTTATTGGTGGATTTTTCCACCAATAGAATTTTCAAAGATCTCTTTGGTCCCTGAAATTTTTCACTTTTCCCCCTCCCATAAACTAAACTAACAGCAATTTGCTGTTTGATGTTGGACAAGTCACTTGCCCTCTCTGGATTTCAGTTCCCCACTTGGATTAAAACTAGTTGGTCTTAAAAGGATTAGACTAGATGGGTTCTAAGGCCTTCTTCTGTCTCTAACAGTTTATGTTCTATGCTCTAAAGTTCTTTTTTATAAGGAGACTGAGTCTGGTATCAGGAAGACCTGAGTTCTAATTTGGCCTCAGACACTTAGACAACCGTGTGATCCTAGGTGAGTCATTTGTCCTATCTGCCTCAGTTTCCTCAACTGTAAAATGGGAATAATAAGAGATCCTACTTCCCAAGGTTGTTGTGAGGATGAAATGAGATATTTGTAGAGTGATTAAGCAGTAGATTAAGTAGTAGATTAAGCAGACCACAATAAGTGGTCATTCTTCTTATTCATCTGCCATAACTGTTAAAAATCTATGAATCCCATATCCTCACTGGATTTTTTTCTGAAACTCCTTAACTGAAGCTCAGAATATCCTTCACACAACAAGTCGAAGGGTCACACTCTCCTCCATAGAAGAGTTGCCTTCTAGAGAGTGAGTGCCCTGATACCACGCTTCTTTTCGCTCCTGACCATGAGCACAGCTTCCTTTTGTTTACTCTTCAGCAGAATTAAAGAGAGAGGAACCAGGTGCCCTCCTGGTATTTCATAAACAAGTCATTATGAATACAGATACTACAGTTTGCAAATTAGCATATGTGCCAATCTAAACCCAGCTGTGTGCGCCATAAAGTGAAATATAGATTTCCCAAACTAGGCCACAGCTTTTCTATGAGTGTAATCGAAAAGCCTTTGAATCTGAGTATTGCATATGCATTAGCTCTTTCTTTTAACTGTGGTAGTGCTTGAGAAGGGATTTTTTGGGAAGGGGGGCATGTGGTTTGTTTTTCACTGCGCCCCCATTAAATTTAGGGAACTCCCAGGGCTCTGACAAGGTCACATTACCATATGATTGAAAGAGTCCATAGAGATCACTTGGTTTAACTACTTCATTTTACAAAGTCGGAAAATAGGCCTTGAGAGGTGGAGGAATTTGTTTAAGGTCCAGCAAGTTGAGGCTGCAGAATTCAAACCTCATTCCACTGATGCCAAATCCAATACTTCTTCCACTACACCACATTGCCTTTTGAGAATCTAATCCTACCCAAACCTAGCTCAGGTTTGCACTGTGCTAGTGTCTCGGAATGACCATGCACTGGCTCTTCAGTCTGATCCTATCAGTCCACACAGTTAATCTTCTCATGAGACAGTATACTGTGAGTAAGCGCCCATCACTCTGGAGAAGCTTCCATGACCAGGGACAATCAGTTGCTGGGAACTGGAGCATAGACCAATGTCCAACTTTACTCACCTGGGAAAAAGCCTTTCCTGATTATGGTCCAAGTGATTCTTGGAGCTGCTTCTGCTATCAACCTTACCTTTTCTGTTCTTCTTGAAGAAATTTCCCATATTAAAGCCAATGTAACCAAGATTAGGAGGGAAGTGGAAAACTGGGAAAGAATTTTTACAACCAGTGTCTCTGATAAAAGTCTAATTTCTAAAATATACAGAGAATTGAGTTAAATTTATAAGAATGCAAGCCATTCCCCAATTGATAAATGATCAAAGGATATGAACAGGCAGTTTGCAGAGAAAGAAATTAAAGATATCTATAAGCATATGAAAAATTTCCCATAGATTCCACGTAAGGACTTGGTGTGAAAGAAAGTCACTGAATCTTTTGCTGATTCATTTTTCAAAGGTTGAAACTGAGAAGGTGCCAATGAAAATCCAGTAGGGCTATCCCAAAGTGGAATGGGCTACTCCAGGAGTAGAGAGGTTTCACCATGTCTGGAAGACTTCAAGATGAGTCTGGATTACCACTTTTTGGGAAGCGGTTGAGAGAATTCATGTTTTTGTATGCTTTGAATTAGCTGACCTCTGAGATTGTCTCCAAATCAGAGATTCTGAGATTCTTCTGTAGTTTTGTGGGCTTTTGTGGGAGGCACTCAAGAGACTGTAATGTGTGTGTGTGTGTAGGTGTGTGTCTACATATACATGCTTCTCCATATATATATATATTATATAGAAATTTATATAAGGCTTTAGGATTTATAAAGTGCTTTTACATACATTATTTCATTTGACCATCACAAGAATCCTATCAGGTAGATACTCTTATACCCTCATTTTATGGACAAGGAAACTGGAGTTTAGAGAAATTAAGCAATGTGTACAGGACTGCATGTCCAAGAAGTGTCTGGCCTGGGATTTGAATGTGTCCCATCTTCATCATCCTTCTTCTCTCCTCCTCCCCCAACCCTTCCAACATTACAAACTGATGAAGAGGGAAAAGATGGGGATGGAAAGAGAACTGGAAAGGAAGTCTAGAGAGATGAGTACTTTCCCTAGCATTTCCACCTTAATGAACTTGAGTCAGTCACTTCTTCTGTGGGCCTCAGTTTCCTCATCTGATAAATCAAAGGTTTGGATTAGATAACCTCAACGGTCTTTTCCTGCTCTAACATTCTGTGATGTAATACTCATGGATCTCTGTCTCTCTCTCTGTCTCTCTCTGTCTCTCTGTCTCTGTCTCTGTCTCTGTCTCTCTCTCCTATCTCCCCCCCATGAGAAAGCTTAAAATGATGGCAACTTACCCCCTCCTTTTTTTTTTTAAACCAAGAACTGGGGACTGATTGGCCTGACAGTGACAACCTAGGGAAGCAGAGGCTCTGGCACCTCGTAACATGCCACTTACAACTGGTGCAGAAAAGGCTTTGGTTAGGAGGCGAGACAACCCCACCCCCCATACACACACACTCCAAGCCTACCCAACTAGTATTTGACCCTAGGGCCCTCAGAGCTCCCTCTTTTCTTTATCCTTTGGCTTGCAATAACAGGTGCTTGGCTTTAACAATCTTCCTTCAGTCTTCAGTTCTGGTAGATTTAATAGCATAGTGGCTAAATTGAGTTTATATAGCTTATCCTGTATATATTTAGAGATAAGAAGTTCATTTAGGGATTAGGGGCTGTTTCTTGTATATGCATCATTAGGCAGAGCACATCTGCTACTGAACTAGCAATCAGCAGAATATTGAGAAAAGTTATAAAGAAATCTTTGCGTTGGTTCATTTTCACATACATCCACACTCACCCTGGCTTACAGACATTTATGTACAGGAGGAAATAGATTAGGGGCTTTTAAAGCAAAGCCATGCAGCCCACTGCACCAAATTCAGATTTGCAAAAATAATTGAACTTTGGCCGACAGCCTTTGTGTGGTTGTGAATGTGGGTGGAGAAGATTAACAGTTTGCTAAGGCAATCGGCACATTCTCCCAGCAGGGTAGTTGGTTTTCTCTGAGCAATGAAACCTCTTTGAAGATGTCCCAAAGTGGGGGGCAGTCTTTAAAGCAAATCATGTCACCTAGGACTCCAAGGACATGAAGTGGCAGACAGGAAGGGCAAAATCTACTTAACCTTAATAATCTGAGTTTAGTTATACTGTCTGTGCCAGAGAGACAAACATCATTCCCTCAAGGAAATACAATTGGACACTTCTATTATTAGGTGGATTTTTGTTTGTGAGTTTTCCTATGTTCCCAACCTACTTGCTGATGCAAAATCCAATATTTTAGACTTTAGGTTAAATTCTAAAATATTAAGATTTAACCTAACATTTTACTTATGGTACCACATGACTACACATCATGAAATGCCATTAGCTTCCCAAAAAAAGCCAACATAAGAAATGATGCTGTAAATGATATCACTGAGAACATGGAGGAATACAGAAGAAAGCACTGAGATCAAGGTCTAAAAGATGAGCAGCCATAGTACTATTCTGGCCTCTGGAAAGTACTGAAAGACCCAGTCCCAGAGGAAGACTTCCATCATAAAAGTGGACATCAGGTCTAGCAATGAGAGACTGCTAGTCTGGGCCTACAGTTTCTAGAGTACTGCATTTCTCCCTGTTTTTTATCCATCTAGGCACATGGCTTTGACTAGGTTTTAGACCAACCTGGCCTCTGGTTGGATGATGGTCCATTTTCTGACACTCCTCAGCTTGCTAAGTCCCCCAGTTGTGGCTCCTTGGGGGAAAATTTTAATTATAGTAAATTAGATTATGATTCACAAGTTTAAGGGCTTTCCCAAAGGGTAGCAGGGAAGAAGGTACTCAACATATAATGTGAATTGGGTATGGGACTGGTAATTTATTTCCAACATATAAGAAAGACTAGAGAAAAACAAAAACAAACCCCCTCACCAATGTGCAATAACACATCAGGGTTCAGTAACTTTGGAGAGTTCAGAAACTTAACAGAATCCTGTAACTTCCAACTCCTGTTTGCTCTGCTAGGATGCCAATCTTTAGACCTGTTCAGCACATAATTCTTTGCAAGACTGCTAATGGGAATTTTACATTTCTCCTTGGTTCTCTATTATTATTGTTGATTAGTCTGTACTCTAAATTCCAACTTTCTCTGAATTTTACACTGACCTGTTTCTATAGACAGCCTTTCAGGTGAATGCTTGATCTAACCTCTCTAGTGTATAGCATCCTGTGGGCACTTGCAGCTGCCCTGTTCTCAATCCTCTAAACCTCTTGAACTCAAAAAGGTTGTTGCTGATGTTGGATACATCTGTCTGGAGATTGGTACTGCTCAGGAAAGGAAATACAAAAGAGGCACAGTCTGCCAGGATTCCTGATGCAAGCTCAAGTCCATTCTCCATGTATGGAGCCCTGTGGGATTACTATGATATTAGAATGGAAGAGGATCCATCCTTCAGCACACCTCACTGAAATCACATCACACCACTTATAAATTGGCAATCAAGAGCCAGCCAAAAAGGAAGAGGAGGGTAATGGGTAGGTTGATTCCTTTTGTATATACAATGAGTCAACAACTCCTCCAACACAGCAGTCAGTTGAGAGGACTCTACTATTTCATTGTAGGCCCAGCCTGAAGCTAGCTACAAAGCTCTTATGCAGTAAACCAAAACCGGGAAGGGTGCTCTATGTGCACAATTGGAGGATGGAGTGGGGTTGGGTTGAGCGTGTCCCCAATATAGAAGGAAAGATGCAGACAAGAATCAGGATGTGATTGGGTTGCAATCTGAAATCACAACTGTATCCAGTCTAAGTTTTTTAATAGTGGAGCTAAACAAAGGTAGATTCCCAAGGCTAGGGATGACAGGGTATTTATACCCCTTGAGCAAGGTTTGAAAATCACAGTCCTAAGTCATGTTATTGTCTACTGGAGGCTGGGAGCCTTCACTGTGAGGCAGGCGGGTCTGACTCCTTCAATACTAAACGTTTGTGATTTCATATCCATCAGTATGGATTTGACTTATCACAAAATATCCATAAAAATGAGATATTCCTTCCATTGAAATCAGTGCATTTGTAAATACTCTGTGATATAGTGGAAAGGACACTGACTGTCAGAGTCAGTGGACCTGGGTTCAAATTCTGTCTCTGATGCTTACTACTTATATGATGATGGTCCAGTTGTTCAACTTTCCAGTTCTGGTCTTGACCTGGAAAGATTCAAAGACTTCATTTAAAAGAGCATCAAATAGTGCTGTTAGCAGAGTTTTCTCCTTTGCTGCTTCAGGATTCTTTCTACAAGTTATCGGGGGCTATGCCATTTTTTTTGGTTGTCCTCAGATTTCTTTAAAATGGGTGAATGTGGGCTGTAAGGCATCTCAGAATACCAAATCAGATGTTTCTTTTCTCTTTGTAGTCTCTATTCTACCTGGAACCAATGGGGAGGCACCAGTCCCTAAGGATAAATGGATAACCAGAGGTAAGGAGAGTTAATTTACCCACTTGGTCGAAACGGGGTAGGGCAGCTTGGCCCACGGAGGGGCTGCCTGATTGCTTCCTAAACCCCTTCCACTGTTCCTGCTGACCCAGTATGATATGATGATATGTGTTGGGCTAAACTGCAGGTGTCACTGTTAGATCTGAAATCAGGGTTTTGCTCTTTGACTGTGGCTGTCAATTTCAGGGGCTTTCAATGAAATCTTCACTTCTTCAGAGTCTCGAAGAGAGATAGAAAGAGACCAGAAAGTACCCAGAAATATAATTGCCTCCCCTTTGGTTCTTTCCCCTAACCCCCATAGATACATACACTAACCCCACGATCCAGCACTCCTGCTTCCTTCACCAACATAAATGTAAACACCTATCACTAAATCAGCACTTTCACAAGGAAAGCAAATGTCTCCCTAGGAAAGACTACAATTAGTCTACTACTTTTTGATCGAGAAATGCTCAAAATTCCAGTGCTCAGAGATTAGTATTTAGCTTCCACTGACCCTTTGCAAACTAGAAGCCAGAGCTGCAGCAGGGCTTAAGCAGGTGTAAACATTAGAAAGCTGATTTGATCCACCAGGTGCCGAACAGTTAAAATTATTTACAGTAATTTACAACAGCCTCGCAACTCAGCCAACATCCTTATGTATAAGAGATTTATTTTCTAGCCTTTCTTTTGTGGTTTCTTTATTTCCTGATCACACTATATCCTTTTTTGCTCGAGTTGGGCCCAGCAGAAGATATATATTTAAAGTGCTTTTCATTTAAAGGGAAAGAAAGAGAATGGGGGATTGTTATGGTAACTTTATTTGTTGGCTCTCAAATCATGGACCCAAGCATCGGTTTCCCTTTCCCCTTCCTTGGGTAATTACTACTTTGTTCTAGTTTAAGAGCTTAGAATTTGCAGAATACTTCTAGGAGTCATCATAGACTGAAAGCTTCCCATGCAAGGAATTTATATCAGAAATATAAGTTGTCCAATGTCCATCTCCATTGTCAACTATTCCTCTACCTGGATTGTCTAACTTCACAACCTGCTATATGGCACCAAAATGTAATAAAATGTGAACATTTACTCCTGCTCTCTCTCCCTGCCCCCTGTCCCCCTACTCTCTGCACACACACTACCTTTTGGTGCTTGGTATGTTTAAATGGTTAAACAATGAAACTGAACCAGGGCCAGACTGGGGTATTTAGTTATTTCTAACATTTATTTTTTCTCTAATCGAGGTTTTGGTCTTTTGAATCCCATGTTTCATTACATGCCAACCTCCCAGGGTCCACACAAAATCCTCAGGGAAGATTGCTTTGAGCTGTCCATAGATGAGGGGCAGCCCCTTCCTATTTTCCCCCAACAGGAAGAGGAAAGCATACCTTTCTTGCCCTGAAATAGACACAGGAAAGAAACAGCCTTCCTTGCTGGTTTGGTTCCTCCACACTTAGATCCCGTCTCCCCCTCCCAAGAACCCCAAACAAAACACTGCCTCGGAAGGAGGGGCGGGGAATATTTCCAGTCAAAAAAAAAAAAAAAGGGCAAATACATTTTTTGAATAAGAATGGTCCATGTTCTGTGACCAGAGGGCAAATGCAAATGGATGTTTTCAAACACAGACTCTTGAATTCTTATTAGGAGTTCGTGACTGTGCCTTCAAGCACATCATTACATATTCATAAGGGTGAGGGAAATGGGCTGCTTCCTTCCGGATTTCAGGTGTGTCCTTCCAAGCTAAGGGATAGCTCCCTTCCATTTTAGAACAAAACAAAACAAAATAACACACGCAGTCTCTCGGTCTCTCTTGCACACACACACACACACACACACACACACGCACGCACGCACGCACGCACACACACGCACACACACACAAAGAGTGAGCTTTGCAGTTGGTCTGTTTTCTTCAGTTCACAAAGTGTTAAAAGACCATGAGATAAAAGATGCTCTCTCTCCTAAAAAGCAGCCACGATGCTGCTCCACAAAGATCTTTTTAGTGTCAACTTAAATGTACACAAATAACAGATGATGATCTCTTTTATTGGACTAACATTTATCCAGTAATATCCACACACTTTTAAAACCATTGAGGCCTCCTCTTCAGGTGTTCATTTGAATGGAAATAGCTGAATGAGTGTTTTTATAATTGATCCCCTGAGTACTGAATGTCTAGTGCTGCATAACCAACATTTTCCCATTGCTGGGGATTTTTTTTTTCAAATTGCTACTCTGCAAAATTAGGATTTTGTACAGTTTTGATAAGAGAATTAACCTTCCACATGCCAAATTCCCTTAATGTGAACCACTAAACTGCACCAGAGTCCAGAGGAGGTTCCCTTTTCAAAAAACCAAACCAAACCAAACCCCAAAACAACCTTTAATTATCATCAACGGCATCATTGTTAGGTTTATCTAAAAGAAAACTTTACTTGATTCTAAAAGGCACTGGGAAAGTTGAGAGGGGGTATAGAGGACGAAGGAAAGAGGAATCTCATTGATAGATACACCTTTTTCTTTAAATTTTTGACAGAAAGACCTCCCTCACCCCACCTCCTCACCACTGAGGACCTGGAAACCGCCTTTTCCTCTACCTCACCTGTAAATTGGGTAGAAATTTCCCAAATTATTTGACTCTAGTCTCTGAGGGGAAATGTGAGACAACTTCTTTCTCTCTCTCTTTTCCTTTTCTTAAAGAAATGGTCCAGGATTTGGGTAGGAGTGAGAGAAAGTAGAAAGAATATTGACTGGGTTCAAACATTATATCTGATATTTACTACCTATGTGACCTTGGTTATGTCATTGAACCTTCTTGGGCCTCAGTTACCTTATCTGTAGAATGTGGTGAGATCTCTTCCAATTCTAGACTTAACAACCCTATGAATATTTCCAAGGGAAATAGCCATTGTTTTTCCTTCTCAGAGAAGAATTTGACTAAGTTCATTCATTCAACCAATATTAATTAAACAGTTAGTAGAAGTACAGAAGAAGAAGAAGAAGAAGAAGAAGAAGAAGAATTGAACTTACATTCTACTGGGGATATGATACATAAATAATTATATGTATATATATTATAAATTATTTTTATTTATTTCATTAAATATTTCCCAATTACATGTAAATTTTTTAAACAATCACTTAAAATATTTAATTACAATTTTCTCCCTGTCTCCTACCTCTCCCCTTTCCTTGAGAAAGCAAACACTTTGATTTTGATTATACATATAGGGTTATATCAAATATATTTCCATATTAGCTATGTTGCAACAGAAAAACAACCTCCAAAGAAAAAGATAAAGTTAAAAAAAGTATATTTCAATATGCATCAGAATTGATAAGTTCTCTCTCTGGAAGTGGATAGCATTTTTTATCATGGGTCCTTTGGAACTGTTATGGATCATTGTCTTGATAAGTCTTTCACAGTTGCTCATCCTTATACTATTGCTGTTAATGTGTACAGTGTTCGTCTGCTTCTTCTCTCTTCACTTTGCATGAATTCGTACAAGTCTTCCCTGGTTTCTCTGAAACCATCCTGCTTGTCATTTCTTATAGCACAATAGTATTCCATTACAGTCATATACCACAACTTGTTCAGTCATTGCCCAATTGATGGACATCCACCCTTTTGATTTAAAATTCTTTGTCACTACAAACAGAGCTGCTATAAATATCTTTGTACAAATAGGTTCTTTCCCCTTTGTTCTCTTTGGGATACAGACCTAGTAGTGATCTTGCTGGTTCAAAGGGTATGCAGAGTTTTATAGACCTTTGGTCATAGTTTCAAATTGTTTTCCAGAATGGTTGGAGTATCTTACAACTCTCCCGACAGCACAGTAGTGTCCCATTTTTTCCCCAATCTCTTCCAGAATTTGTTATTGTCTTTTTCTGTCATGTTAGCTAATATGATAGGTACGAGATGGTATCTCAGAGTGGTTTTAATTTGTATTTCTCTAATCAGTAGTGATTTAGAGCATTTTTTCCCCTGTGATTATTGATAGCTTTGATTTCTTTTTCTGAAAAATGTCTATTCATATCCTTTGACCACTTATCAACCAGGGGAATGGTTCTTATTTTTAATAAATTTGACTCAGTTCCCTATGTAGTTGAGAAATGATGCCTCTCTCAGAGAAACTTGTTGCAAACTTTTCCCCCAGTGTCCTGTTTTCCTTCTAATTTTGGCTGCATTAGTTTTGTATGTGCAAAAGCTTTTTAATTTCATGTAATCAAAATGATCTTTTTTGGTTCCTGTCATCTCCCCTGTCTTTCGTTTGGTCATAAACTCTTCCCTTATCCATAGATATGACAGGTACACCTTTCCATGGTCCCCTTTATGTCTAAATCATTTATCCATTTTGACCTTATCTCAGTATTCGATGTGAGATGTTGGTCATTGCCAGGGATGGGAAACCTGTGGTCTCAAGGCCCTCTGGGTCCTCAAGTATTACCCTTTGACTGAATCCAAACTTCACAGAGCAAAATCCCCTTCTCGGGGTCACCCACCAACTCAGTTCAAGCCTTTATGATCTCTTGCTTAGACCATTGTATTGGCTTCCTAACTGATCTACTTGCCTCAAGTCCCTCTCCACTTCAATTCATCCCTGCCTTAGGGTGTGACCATGTTACTGTCCTACTCAATCAATTCTAGTGGTTCCTTATTGACTTGGATAAAATATAAACTCTTCTGATTCCTTGAACCTCTCATAACCTCTCTTTTCCATCTTCGTGGTACATCACTCCCTTCCCATATTCTCTTATCCAGACACATTGACCTTGTGTGGGTTCTCACACATGACATTCCATCTCCTGTCTTAGTGTCTTCTACACAGACACTTCCTTGGTATGTACTGCTTCCTAAAAGGCACAACTCAAGTACTACCTTCTGATTGTACCCTGAAGTCTTTACTCTTGTCCCCAACTGCTAGTACCCCCTCTCCCTCATTGTTTGTATATATTCCACATATGTGCATGTTGTCTCCCCAATAGAGTTGAAATTCCTTGAGGGTAGGGATTGCTTATTTTGAAAAAACAATTGTATCCTAGGCACAGTGCATGCTGTATTACAGGCCCTTAATAAATGTGTGTTAATTCATTGATGGAGAAGGTAGCATTTGAATTGAACTTTATGGGATATTTTAGGAATTTTAGGAATAGGGAATAATATAAGCCAAACACAGAGGTGGGAAAGTGTGGCAAGTGAATGAAAGATATGGTTTGGTAGGAGAAAGAAGTATGTGGAGAGTAATACTATAAAATAAGAACTGTGAAGTCAGAGCAATCCCAGATTTTGAAAGGCCTTGAAGAGTTAGTCAATAAACAATGATAAGCTCCTACTTCACACCAGGCACAGTGCTAAGCCCTGAGGATGCAAAGAAAGGTAAAAGACAGTCCCTGCCCTCAAGGAGCTCACAGTCTAATAGAGGGGACAACATGCAAACCACCATATACAGGACAAATTGGAAATAGTCAACACAGAGAATGCATTAGAGTTAAGGGGAATGAGGAAAAGCATCCTGTAGGAGGTGGGAGTTTAGCTGGGACCTGAAGGAAGCCAGGGAAGCCAGGGGGCAAAGAGGAGGAGGGAGATCATTCCAGGCAGAGGAAACAGCCAATGAAAATGTCCAGAGTGCAGAGAGGAAGCGTCTTGGAGCAAGAGCAAGAAGGCCAGTGTCACTGGATTGCAGAGTAGGTGCTGCTGGAGGAAGAGAGTAAGATATAAAGAAGACGGGAAAGGTGGGAGGGGATAGGTGGTGGGTTATGAAAAGCTTTGAATGCCAAGCAGAAAATTTTACATTTGCTTCTGAAGGCTATAAGGAGTCACTGGAGTTTACAGAATAGCAAACCAGCTTGAATTTTAACCAGTGAGAAATAGGGAGTGATTGAAAGATTTTGTGTATAGTAGTGATAGGACCATGTCTATGCATGGAAGGCTTATTTGGCTTCATTGTAAAGGATTAATGAATGAAAGAAGGAAGGAATGTGTATTATGTGCCTTTATGTACCCTCCCACCATCGAGGAACTTGCATTCTAATAAGGAGATGTTCTCTATTATGGGGAATGGGGCCAGAAAGGGAGCTTTGATATGGGGAGTCCCAGGGATAGTGAGTGGAACCATAGGGAAGCTGATTGACACATATTTTCTGATATTGATGGTAGCATTAATTTGATGACTATTCCCAGAGCAAGAGTGAGAGGTAGAAAGTGGAGTAGGAGTAGGCAGATGGCAGGATGCCTGGACACGGTAAGATCTACTTTCCTGGTGCAATGCCAAAAGGAATGTGCAAGATTGTCTGGGGCAAGTTAGACATAATGAGTTAAATGATTTTTCTTTTGCTCACCCGCTACTCTGGGTAGCTCAGTTCCAGGGCAGAGTGGCAAAAGATAGATGTAGCGGGAAAAGAGTTGGGGAAGGAAAATCTTTTGGAAAACTATTACAAGAGATCATGTGAGTGGTACTGGGACTATAAGGGTACTGGTAGTCAAAATAGAGAAGAGACAAATTCCAGAGATGTTGTAGGAATAGAAACCAGAACTTGGTGATGGATTTTATGTGAGTGATGAGGGAGAGGAAAGGATCCCATAGACAACTGAAGATGGAATCAGAGGATTATGGGTTCTAACCATTTCGTTTTACAGATGAGAAAATGAGAGGTCAAGTGACTTATCTAAGGTCACATTGTGTCACAGACAAGATTTGAGCCTAGGTTTCTGACACCAAATTACCCGGGTTAATGATGGTGCCACATAGATAAATAGTGAAGTCAGAGAAAGGAATAGGCTTTGGGAAAGGGTGATAAACTTGATTTTGGACATAGTTTGGAATTTGATGAATACCTAGACTATATATTATGTATATATGTATAAAATATATATATAATATATATACATAGGTATTAGTAATGGATGAATATGAAACTAGAGGGAGGTCTCTAGTGCAGTAGCTTAGGAATTTGTTCTTGGTTTTGTGTTGGTCAGCACTTTTATCAATTGTGTGGAAGCTAAATGTCAAGCATCAAATATGATAACACAAAAGTAGGAGGGATATCTCATACTTTACATAATAGAAAAATGACCAATCAAAAAAAATCAATAGACAAGCATTAATTAAGCACCCACTATGTGCTAGGCATTTAGATATAAGAATAGTAAATGAAGTAAGAGGAAGGGTGGCAAAGGAGGGAACAGGTACTGAAGCACCTATGATGTTCCAGGGATTGTGCTGGGCACGCAAGATACTCAGTAAGTGAAACAAGGGGGAAGGGAATAAGCCTTCATTGAGCACCTACTCTGTGCTGGGTACTGTGCTAAGTAAGCACTTTATAAATATTATCTTATATGATCCTCATTGCAACCTGGGAGATAGGTGTTATTATTATCCACATTTTACAGTTGAAGCAACTGAGGCAAACTGGGGTTTTAAGTGACTTGCCCAGAGTCACACAGCTAGTAAGTGTCTGAGGTTGGATTTGAACTCAGGTCTTTCTGACTACCAATCCAGCGCTCTATCCACTGCACCACCAGTTGCCTCATAATCCCAACTCACAAAGAATACAATCCTTCATGGCTATCAATAGATTAGAAGGATTATCCAAATCAAGCAAGAAAAAATTTAATAATGATAAATATCAAATCCAGTTTTTTGGTTCACATGATCAATTACTTAAAAACGTAGTTGGGAGGCATGGCTAGATAATAGTTCATTTAAGAAAAACTTGGGAGTGTGAATGGACTTCATACTCAATATGAATGAACAGTATAACATGAAAACTCCCCTCTCACCAAAAACTTAAATGCAAAGTGAAGGTGGGGATGGTTTTGCTATACTCTGTCCTGGTCAGTTCACATTAATATACTATGTCTTATCCTGGCACTACCTTAATAAAATAACATTAATGAAGTAAAATGTTTCCAGGGTAGGGCCATAGTGATGGTGGAAATTGTACCATACGAAGATTTATTGAAAGATTGGAGTCCATCTAATTTGAAGAGGAGAAGACTTTCAGGGAGAAATGATTGCTGTCTTCAAGTATTTGAAGACAACAGTCATGTGAGAGAAGGTGTAACCAGACTCTGAAATGTAGTTGCACAGACTTATGTGAACTGTAGTTGATGGGGGCAACATGAATAGCCAGCTCTGAGCTGGGCACAATTACTGGAGCATTAGAGGTGAAAGATGGAGATGGAGAGATGGACTAAATTTTATTCCTTTGAATTGACATAGTCTCACCTGCCAGGACTCTGATGATAGAAGTTGCTACTGATGTCTGGAGATGATTAGGTCACTGTCTCATAGCTTCTAGGACTTTGAGCAGAGAAGCAACTGACTATTTCACTTTGAGAAAGCTGAGAAAGACTTGCATCTCTCTCATCGCTTTGCCTACAGATTAGATGATTCACCCCAAGATTTCCCCCCTGCCATTTGTCCTTTGAGTGTATGTGGAGGAGAATAGTATGAAATAAATTTGGAAAAGTAGGTAATTTCAGATTTTGAAGGGCTTTGAATAACCAGTTAGTAAAAAATAATTTAAAAACATTTATTAAGCTACTACGTGTCACTAATGTGTTTATAATTTGGGAGATGTACATGTATGATTGATTATAAACATACTATAACTAAAATCAATTAATTGCTTACATATAGGGATTGTGTGATAGAGGAAGTTAGTGACTAGTTCAGTGTACAAAGAGAGCAAGAGGACAGAGATGTACTGCTCTGTTAAAAGATTAGGATTTCCCCAACTGTTGGTGGAACCAAATAAGAGAGGGTCCTAAACTTTTGATTTTACTAATAACTCTTATAAGCTCTTAAATAGCAGAAATATGACTTTGTGTCCTTTTACTCTTAAGCTGTAGAATCACCAGTAAGTCAGATTCAGTTGGCATAAAGTGCCAGGGCCAGCTGCTGGCTCCAAAAGATTACATTTATTTCATTCCTCCTCCAAGGACAAAACTAGCACCAATAAGTGGAGACAGATTTTAGTTTGTAATAAAGAAAAGCTTCCTCAAATTAGGGCTACTTAAAAATTGAATGAATGGCCTTATACAAGAGTTCCCTGTTACAGGAGAGATCTTTAAAAAGAGATTAAATGATTACTTGTTTGGGTATGTTTTAGAGAAAAATCTCTTTTTAGGTCCAGGTGGGGATTGTACATGAAATTATGAATCTGTCATATATAGCTCATTCATTTTAGTATACATTAAATTTAAAGTGGTAATATCAACATTGTCCTTTTAGGCTGTCCACCCCTAAAACCTACTCTTACCTTTTCTGTTGTATTTCACAAATATTTCATGAATCCTTTTTCTTTCCTCTCCCCTGTTCTTTTTTGGTATCATTACTAACCCTTCTCTATCTCCCTCAATTTTTCTTCCACCAAATAAAAGTAGAGCCAAGCAAAACAAATTTGAGTTGCGATGGTCACATCTGGAAATGTACTTGTCGTTCTGTGCCTAGTTTATTACTTCTCTGTGCAGAGGTGGGATGCATATTTCATTATCAGTCTTCTGGAGTTAAGATTGGTTAATGCATTGATCAGAGTTCTTCAACCTTTTAAAGTTTTCCTTTAGGATTTTTTGGTCACCAGAGAAATTCTGGCTCTGCTCATGCTTCACTTAGCTATATAGTCCTTGAATACCGTATAAAATAAACTAGGTGGAAAAATAAGAACATTTCCCTGAATAATTTAATGGTGACGCTTCACCCTTCCACTATCACTTTCAAGTGCACAGGTAGATGAAGAAACAGAGGACGCTAAAAAGTCTTAGCGCCAAATTCTCATTTTGATATCATTGGACTGAAAGGAGATGGAGCTCTCAAGTCCTGGACCTTCTTAGGGAATGGGGGCTTTTCACTCAAGACCTACTGCTACATGTGAAGAAATTACCTATTTTGCCCTGCATTACTGAACAATAGGGGAAAACAGCAAAAATTCTTTACCTTTGTTTCATCATTAAGGGTCCTGAGAGATAATGGTAAGCTGCTGCAATGGAAGGCAGAACGTATCCTGCCCATGCCCATCCTTATCGTGTGAACCATCAACAATGTTTCAGTCTGCTCTAACCTCCCAGCTAGATGCAAACTGTTGCTGACACCAAGGCCCCTACCCTCCACTACCTTTGGCATCACCAGGATTCCAGTCCTGGCCTGTTTGAGGACTGGAAGGCCTCTAGACTATGGCCAAATGAAAAGGCTACTGAGAAGATGTTGTTTTCTCTGCCTTGTTTCACTGATCCATCTAAGAAAAACAATAATATTTAAGCTCTCCACAATCATTTGGCACCAAGACACTAGGCCTCTCTCCATTAGGAACCCATCCAGGATCAGAGTCTCAACCACTAAACCAAATCAGGAGCCAAGTGCATGTTTCATGTACAAGACCATACATCTAGATAAGGAGGGGACTTTGAAGATTATCCAGCCAAATCTCCCGTACTATAGATGGGGAAACTGAGGTCCAGAAAGGTTGTGGGAAGGGATAATAAGTCGTATAGTTTTCAAACTCAGGTCCTTTAATTCCAAATCCAGCATGCTGTCTAATGCACCACAATCCCTTCCCTTTGTGTAGTGCATCAGCCTCAACTATTTTGGGAAGGGACAGAAGTATATTGAGAGGGAGTTCATTCAAACCCCAGGGACGAGCTCTGTGGGTATTTACCATCAGACATCTTACCTGATCTTCCTGCAGCCTCAACCTTTTCCCCCTGGTGTTTGGAAACATAACAGAGTGGTGCTGCCTTCTTAACATCATAGGAACTTGGAGATGGGAAGTGGGGTAGAGATTAGGGGGTGAGGATGGAAATCCCAGTCTACTGATATTTCCCTCAGGCAAAATTCCATTTCCTCACCCCCCCCTCCACACTAAAATCAATCCCTTCGATTCAGAGTTACTATCTGCTGAGAAAAAAAAAATTAAAAGAGAAAAAATAATCCTTCTCCTACTATCATTTCCCACACTCCATCCCCCATCCAGTTCCATTGTATGGAACTTCCTAGTTCCTACCCTTCTCAACTCTTTTCATCATTTGTATGCTCTTGAATCTCTGTTTTGTATTTATACCTCTATCTTAGAACTCTTCATTTTTCAACTCATGGAAACCTGGCTGCCTTAGGAAGCCACTGCATCCTTGGACACCCTTTCCAGTACCTGGTACTCTTTCTCTCATGCCTCCCAATATACTTCCAGAAGGAGGGGTAGGCGTACTCCTTACTCATCACTATTGCTTTCAGACTCAAACTCTGCTGCCCTCACTCATCAATCTTTTCCACTGAGTTTCATTCTGTCTTTTTTACCCTGCCTTCCAGTTCATTCTCCTTCCTTTCTCAAAGAGTTCAACACCTGGATCCATATTCCTTTCCAAATAAGCTTTTCTATTCATGTCTATTTTTATGCATACTTTACTATTTTCTGTTGCACACTGACCTGGGAGTGTATAAGATTCCTCAGCTCCCACAACCTCTACCTTCCACTTCAACCACATAGAGGGATGATCATACTTTAGATCTCACCGCCACTTGTAATTATTCTGCCTTGAAAATGTGAGCTCTGAAATTTCTCTGTGATTATAATTTCTTATTTTTAAAAATCTCTTTTTCTGTCTCATGCCCTATTCTTCCTCTTCACTAAGACCTCCAGTCTCTTAAGCCCCTCCCCCTTTTCTCTCAGGACCTCTGTTCTGATTTAATTTTATCTCTTCATAGTCTTCAACCTATGAGTGCCCTGTTAAACTCTTCACCATTTTCTGCCTTTGAGTTTTTTGCCTCTCTCTTCTATCCACACCCACATCTTACTAAAACCCAACCCTGGCACACCTCTCCTATATGTGTCTTCTGTTTCTACTTGTTCTATTGAATGCCATTGAAGGAAGCCACCAAATATGCTAACTATGCTTGCTACAAATTAAATTATGCAACCTCAGCTACTGCCCAGCAATCTTTTTATTTTTCTCTTTTTAACTTTCTATCACATTTCCTGTGGCAGCTGTTTGAAACCACCTCTTTTCTCCTGAGATCTCATTCCAGTTTCAACTTTTCTCTCTCATCAGATGTCCCAGTTTCCTGTTTTACTGAGAAAATTGAGGCTATCTCTTCTGAGTTCTCTTTTCTACCCTATTCCATACCCACAAGCTTTTCTACGTTATCCTTCACATTTTCTCCTTTTACACCAATTACTGAGGAAATAGTAGTCCTTGTTGCTAAGATAAACCCCTCAAAATTCATGTGAAGATTAGGAGTCAAGAGACCTACATTGAAGCCCCAGAAAGAGAGTGGCAAGCTCTGAGCAGACTTGTAGCTCTGAGAGGCTGTGGAAGCTTATAGAGGTATGCAAACTAGCTAGCACAAAAGAAAACAATTACATTTATTGACTTATTGAATAAACAACTTTACAGCTTTATAATTTTCAACTTTTTCTACCTTAACAAACTTAATATGCAATAAATCCTTTTGCTGGACATACCTGTTTCACAACATTTGGCATTGAATTAATAAGATTTTGACATATTTTAAAATTCTTCATCATAAAACCATTGTCTCTCTATATTTTTTACCATATTGAATAGTAAGTACACTTTTGATGGCAATAGTCCGTTTTCCCATGTCTGAATTATAGTCCCTAGATTTTCTTTTTAAAAATAAATAATATTTTATTTTTTCCCCAATTGCATGTTAAAATAATTTTTAACATTTTGAAAAAAGTTTTGAGTTCCAAATTCTATCCTTTCCCCTTCCTCCTTTCCTCTCTTTCTAAGATGGCAAGCAAGTCAATATAGGTTATACATGTGCAATCATGTAAAACATTTCCATAGTGATCATTTTGTACAAGAAGACTTGAAAAAAAAAGAATGAAAGAAAAGAAAGTGAAAAATAGCATGCTTCAGTCTGTAATTAGTCAATATCAGTTCTGTCTCTGGAGGTGGATAGCATGCTTCATCATGAGTCCTTTGGGATTGTCTTGGATTATTATATTTCTGGGAAGAGCTAAGTCATTCATAGCTCTTCATCATACAAAATTGCTGTTAATGTGTATGATGTTCTCCTGGTTCTGCTCACTTCACTTTGTATCAGTTCATGTAAATCTTTCCAGGTTTAAAAAAAAAAATTATCCTGCTTGCCACTTCTTATAGCATAATAATGTTCTGTCACAATCATACACTTTGTTCAGTCATTCCCCAATTGATGGGCATCCCCTTAATTTCCAATTCTTAGCCACCACAACAAGAGCTGTTATAAATATTTTTGTACAAATGGGTCCTTTTCCCTTTTTAAAAAATGTGTTTGAGATATAAATGTAGGAGTGGTATTGCAGGATAAAAGGGTATACATAGTTTTATAGCCTTTTGGGTATAGTTTCAAATTGCTTTCCAGAATGGTCAACTCCACCAACAATGCATTAGTGTCCCAGTTGTCCACATCACTTCCAACATGTATCATTTTCCTTTTCTGTCATGTTGACCAATCTGACAGATGTGAGGTGGTAGCGCATAGTTTTGTTTTTTGAATCAGTAATAATTTTTAGCATTTTTTCATATGATAGTCCCTAAGTTTTCAATGGAAAATCAGGGAAAGTTCTTAAGATATTGAAACATGTTTTTCTTGATCTCTTGGAGAGATTCTTTAACCTTTTGTGTTGTGTAACATGGTACAAGTTCATCAATCACTGTTAAGAATTTCTATAATTCTGGAACAATTTTGCTTGTCAGTATATTAATATGTTCATCAGAATTCACAATTCTCTCAATGAGAACAAGATTTCTAGGACCACTTGAAAGTAAATGACTCCACATAACATTTTTGGGTGGGTGTTTTACAATCTGATAAAAATGCCCATATCTTACAGGTTCTCCTCGACTTCTTCTGGTATAATCTTGAATAAATGAAAAAACAAGTTTCCTTGCTAAAATTATCTTTTTTTGATCTGTAGTACCCAGGAATCTTTGTATTATCTTGAAACACAAGACAAATATAAGATTTTGTGCTGTCTTGCAAGACAAAAAATGGCAAGCATGTTTTTTTCTTTATGGCAGTTCTTTTCACTGTTTTTCCAACTTCAGGAAGTCTGTGCTACACTATAAAGGAATCAAATGCAATCCCTACAGCTGCCAGGTTCCTCTGAACATCATTGTTTATGTTCTGATGATTGATTTGGTTGTTTAGCAGCAATAATCTGACAGTTCTTATAATTTTCTCTTTTTTTTTTTTACAGCAAAATATCTTTTGTGCTTCAGGGACATTGACACTTTCATTATGGGTTTGAATAATTCTTGAAATATTTGATTTTCTTATATTAAAAGGTATGGCAATGTCTTTAACAGTCACTGAAGTGTGCTCTTTAAGAGCTATGACTTTGTGAGTTTCCTTGTAGTAATATCCATTCTTAAAAACCACAGAATTGAAAACACAACAAAAGATGACAAAGGAAAATAAATGTATTGCAAGGAATCTAGCCCTTAAATGACAGAGAATTAAATAAAAGTGGTTAAACCAGCTCAATCTAATTTCATTGAGTCAAGGTGAAGCATTCTACGTCATCCTGGTGTCAGCAGAAGCACACATATAGGACAACTGCTAACGCAAAATGAAATTATATTAAAACTCTTGCATATCCCAAGTTATTTGCACATCAACTGTAACTTTTGGAAGAGAGGAATAGGGCTAGAGGGAAGGGTATTTGTTTTACTTTGCCATTGTCTCTTCTCTTTTTAGACCTTATGCTTTATTAACACTTTTTACTTTAAGACAAGAAAGAGAGTCATTCTTTATAATCTAGCCTTATAACTAACTACCTACCCAGGGGAATAACAGTTTGTGTCAAGTTTTTGTGGACTGGTAAAGAAGAACCATGACCTGGTAGGCATTTAATATTTATCTGCATAGCTTTTTCAATCTCTTCTCTACCACAGTAAAATTGACTTTCTCAGTATACTTTTAGTGAGATTGGTCTACTTAGGTTAAAAAAAGGCTCCAAAAAAAATTGCACGGGCTCATTCTACTTCTCCTCTTGGATTATTCTCCCCTGGCCTAAATTTTCTTACTATTAAAGCAATTTCCAAATTCAGTATAAATGTTCCATGGTTCAATTTTTGTCTCTTTTATAGTTATCCTTTTGTGCCTCTCTGAAGAATCCTTCTTCTTCCTAATACTTGTAAAAGTTACTCATCTCTCCCTTAGTCATTGTTAAGGTAAGCTTTGAATATTTAGTCATTATAATCCTTCTTCATAAATCAATTCTCCAGTCTTTTAATCACTCTCAGTGCTCCTTAGTACATTACTTTGAAGTTGTTTATTCCTCTGGTGTTAAGGTGCTGGAGCAGAATTAAAATTTTTTTTTTATTGATACCTTTTCTTTTTACAGCACCTTAATTTCTCAATATATCTGTTCCTCTGCCTAGAGAGTCATTCCTTATAATAAAGGTTGAAAAAAGAGAGAAAAAGAAGCTTAACAAAACTAACACATTAACTGAGTCTGACTAGATATATAATATTCTACACTCATAGCCTTCTATCTTTGGAAGGGAGGCATATTTTCTCATTTCTTCTCCAGGATCAAATTTCACGTAATTTTTTTTCTTCTTTCTGCAGGTAACTTTATCCACAATTTATACTAATAAGCTGGGTTCCCCAGGAACCACTACTGCAGGTAAGAGGTACTCTGTATCTCCCTACTTTGAAGTTTATATTTCACAAGTCCCTCACAAGTGCTTTATCCTTTAATAGTCAGACTGCTGATATAGTTACTTGAAAACAAAGGTATTTACAGAAATGACATAAAAACAGAAGTAACAAAGCAATCTATAAACCTGGGGTATACTTTCCCCAAAACACACATAGAGTTAGCAGGGAGATTACTCACAAACATGGAATACACTATTAGAGAGGCACCTATGTGGCCAAAGAAACTCAAATTTCTAATACCATGAAGCCCCAGTGTCCTTTCTTTTCTCATGGTATCTTTATACTGCTTCCCCATGATTGCAGTATCTCTGGTGGGCAAGTGTCCCTAGGCCTGCTTCTCTTTGAAGCTCAATTAAATTCTCTAGCTGGATTCTCCATGCTGGCTCTCTTCTGGATGGGGCATCTCCTCCTGGGCAAGTTGTACCATAAGTCACCATCACCAAAGGGGGAGGAGACTCTTAAGATCTAAGGTTTTCCTTCATAATTGGTTCTCTTCTCAACTACCAGAGATAATTTTCTGCTCAGAGATTGCTTATGTGTTTTGTAAGATCACTGGTGTGTGTGACTGATCCTTTGGTCAGCCAACTGCCTAGCCTTCTGATAATTCCATCAAGTTGATTGAGGAGCTCTATACCTTCTAAAGCAGTAAGACAAAATTTGGGACTTATCTAGTTTTTTTAGTTTTCTATTTAAACTGACTTGATTGTCCTTGTGACTAAGGACAGTAATACAACCTAATTATATATATATATGTATATATTTTGTGTGAAATTGAACCTCCATTCATGATAATACATCATGTGTTGCAGAAGACCATTGGAAATGTTTTGAGTAAATGTGAAAAATGTTGAGTATGTTATGTATTATAGGAACTCAGAGTTATTTCACCATTGATTTTTCTTGTGAAGGTAGGTAATAACTTTTAGTCAATATCAGATCCTATCTCTCTGTTTGAGAGCTTTAGAGAGACCAACTTTTGCCTCTGAAGGTGGAAACTTGATTTTCTCTTCTTTATTGTCTTCAGGTTGGGGCAGTCCTTGGCAAGAACCAAAATGGGAAGTAATCTATGAGAATTTCAAAAAAATGGTATTTGTTTATTAAATTGTATAACCATATATTTGGGGGTTAGTATAATCTACAGATGCACTTGCTATATTAGGTACGTCTGACTTTCCTGGAAGACGGTTCAGATTGTTCAAGAATTATGCCACATAGATACTGATGAGACTTCTTAGGACAAGTTACTGGGAGGAAAGTACTCAAAAGGATAATTCTTTGAGTCTCCTCAAGTTTCTAGAAAACTATCCAGAATTGAGGCTATGGACAAATTTACCAAATAGTATCTCATTTGGTTGGTTAGGGACAATAAATATCACAATCCCTCTTAGGGAGAAAATGACTGGGTAGGGTTGATCAAAACACCCCTGAATAATTAATTTCCTCCAGTACAGTTCATGAAATTATAGAAATTTAGGGGTAGGTAGCATAGAGGAGGTATTGAACTCTTAAGTGAAGTGCAAATAAGTTTCTAAACTCTATTATATCTTTAGTAGGTATAATAAAGTAAAGCATAAGGGATTAGTTTGCAGATGTATAGACCTTTGAAAAGCAAATCATACTCTCTAAGCCAAGGAGTGACTTAAAGCAAGAGACGCTCCAAGGAGTACATTTTTTCCAGTGCCCAAAGTCAGAAACAATTCTGTTTTAAGAGTTGGGTTCTTCTTTCATACCTGGCTCTCTTCTTGACTGCCAGGGTATCCATTTTTTGGAACTCTTTTCTGCCTCCAGTCGTGAAAAGGTTACAACATACAAACACTTCTTTTCATTTTATTTAAGACTTCAAACCCTTGTTCTTTCTGTTACCTGTCCTGCACCTTCTATATTTCACCAACTAAACTGGGTGTGTATATGGAATTAATTATTCAGATATGTTACGATTAATTCTCTCTATATCCTCCCTCCATATTTGCAGGTGTTTTCCATACATTATCTTATTTCATTTTCATAATAACCCATGAGGAAGGCAGGACAGGGTCTTATTACTTCCCCTATTTTACAGATGAGGAAACACTCAGTGAGTTGAAGTGACTTGTCCACAGTCACATAGCTATTAAGTATCAAAATTATGATTCAAATGCTCAAATAGAGGCATAATGTGGCTTAATAGCAAGATGTGAGGTCTGTGGCACAGTGGATAGAACACTGAGCCTGGAGTCGGGAAGACAAATCTTTGTGAGTTCAAATCTGGTGTCAGATACTTAAGAACTGTGGTGACCCAGCCCAGGCCACTTAACTCCGTTTGCCTCAGTTTTCTCATCTGTAAAATGAGTTGGAGAAGAAATGGCAAACCACTCTAGTATCTTTGCCAAGAAAACCCCAAATGGGGTCATGAAGAGTCAGAAACAACTGAAAAGTGACTTAATAAATCTTCCTTTTTTGTTGTTTACATTTTGAGGGATATTTTAAAATAATGGGCAATAGAGGAGCCAGAGACTGATGTTTTCAGCTGAATTTTAATTAAGCACCCCCTTAACCTCCAGCTAAGGTAAACACTATGCTCTCTGAAGTCCTTATGCTCAACCAAAGTCCACAGGAAGTAGGTGAAGAGGGAACTCTTTTCCTAGTTTTACTAGGAAGAATTTCGTGATATGGATAACAGCTCCAGCTTTCTATGACTCCAGAGGGAGCCCTCTTTGCTACTGGGGGACAGATGTTCACTGACAATGCCAAAAAAAAAAGCCAACACTGAACTTCAGCTACTTAGTCAGCCCAGTGATGCAGTCTTCAATAAGGGAAGAAAGAAGTGAATTCTAGAAGGTGGCCACATTCTCTTTCAGGGTAAGTATTGTTGGGTGGAGCTCTTCCTGGGGCTCCAGAGATGTTCTAATTTAAGGTAACTTCTGAAATGCCTTTGATTTTCATGAATCTATATAGGACTTTAAACATCCATACGTCAGGGAAGCAAAATTATTTAGTAAAAAGAGAACTGGATTGGGAAATAGAAACCCTGAGTTCTAGTCCTGGCTCTCTCAATCATGTTGTAGAACCTTGAACTAGTCATTTCCCTTTCATGAGCCTAGGTTTCTTTATTTATAATATGAAGAGATTTGGCTAGATGACTTTTAAGGTCCTGTACCTTGAAAGTTCTAGCCTGGCTAGTAGGAAAGTCACTTGGCAATGAATTATTTGGTCATGGTATGTCATGAAACAAAGAAAAAGTCCTACGTGGTCCCTCTTTTTCTGGAATTACAGAGTAGCAGAAAAGGCTGTTGGGGGTGCTAAGAATCCCAGCTTTTAGATGGTCATAAGATATTTTTCTGTCATTATTGTAAATGTGAATTCCTTGTCCAAAGACCAATGAGTAGAGGTTTACTATTAGAATACTGCTAGAGGAAATGACTGTGTAAATCTTGACATTCTTGTTATTAATGAAGCCAAAAAAAAAGGTTGCAGCTGAATAGAAGGCTGCCTCACAGTTCTCCCTGGAGAGGTAACTAAGAGAGTTGGCAGAGTTAGTCTTATTGTGCACCCAAAAGCCACAAGAAACATGATCACATGGTACATTGGGTCATCTTGTATTGTAGTATTGACAAAAAGTATTTGAAAACAAAGTCACCATGAAATAATTGCAGATTGTTGGTCTACATCTGTTATAGGAGAGTAAGAGGTAGAGAAACTTTACAGACAGTTAGGTAAGCCCTTTCAAACTAAATCAACATATACTCTGAATCCTGATGACTAGTATGGTGGAGACAGTAAGGGTGGTGAGAAATGTATTAGAAAATATGGGTAAGAAAGACTCAGGGACTACATGGCATTCCCATACCTATATATAAAGAATATTTTCTTTGAGAAAAAAAGCAACGTTTGATATGGGAGTACTGACTAGCACCACAAAAATAAAATTGGTCATATTTAACAGAAAGGAAACAATCATTGCTGACATGAGAGTTATTTCTGACTCACTTCTCTGTGTACAGTCAGACTACCAAATTTTTAAGACAAAAATCAAAATATGTATAAAGTTTGAAGAAAAATACTCAGGTGTACCTGTGATCTCATGGATTTAGCTGTTCCCAACAATGATGTGAATGATAACCCTTACAATCCTACCCATCAAATGGGACTTTTGTCCTTATTCTCCTATAAATTCACCATAGGGTGTCTACCCAATGTGCTGAGGGCCTTCCTTGATTGCTCCTGTCATTGCAGGGCCAACAGTGGCACACACAGCCTGCCCATCTGCTATGCTTTGCTCTCCCCACGTGACGACCTCATCTTTTTCAATCAAACATTTTGATGATGATATCATTTAACATTCCTTATATATTATATGCTGTAGCCTCTTCATACCCACAATAAACTTCTTCATTGCAATACTCATTTTTAATTTTACAGAAACTTTAGTGTTCCATGACTTGTGGCTGCGTCATAATACCAGTAGAATATTGTATTTAAAAAATAGGTCTTTTTCTGGGAGAAATTTGAAATAATTAAATTAGTTTTGTAATTATCTGAAGACAATTCTGTCTGTTCTCTTGTTTGAGTCTAGGCCTAAATCATTATTCTAGGGGTAATCCATCATAGAGTTGAAGGTGTAAAAGGATTTCTGTTGAATCACAAGTTCTTAACTTGGAATCTATGAACTTATTTAAAATATTTTAATAATTTTATTTCAACATAGCTTTTCTTTTGTAATCCTATGGATTTTATTTTGTATATTTAAAAACATTATTCTGAGAAGGGATCCAGCACTGTGATTCAAGTCTCAGAATCCCTCAAGCAAGTTTAGAGGTCAGAGGAATCTGAGAGGAGTAAAAAAGGGTAGTTTTGGTGTTATGAGTGTACTTTAGCTTAAAGTACTTCAGCTGTACTTCAGCTCATTGTATCTCAGGGAGAAGAAAGTCTTCTAGTCCTGGAGGAGAGAATAAAATCTTTTGTTTCAAATAGGAAATCCTCTAGATGACATTATTAGATCTTGACAGTAGGGGCTGGGAGATTTCTTCTGAGTGTCTACGTCTTTTTTGACCACTCATAGTCAGAGGGGTCCATGACACACAAAAGTTCAGAAATCCTTATCTAGAGAGATAGAGCTTCCAAATTCTGTTTGTTGAGGACACTGTGATGAATCTCTCGAACACTACAGAGCCTCCTGATCTATGAGCAATCACAAGCACTAGGCATAAGCATATACATACTTCTAAGTGTGTAACAAAAACAATGATACTAATACTAATAAATAGCTAATATTCATGGAATGCCAACTTTGTGTCAGGTAGCATGCAAAGCATTTTTCAAGTATTACCTCATTTGATTCTCACAATAATCCTGCAAGGTAGCATGCTATTATTATCCTCATTTTGCAGATGGAGAAACTGAGGCAAACAGAGGTTTAGTGACTTGCCTAGGATCACACTGCTAGTAGTGCTTGAGACTGAATTTGAACTCAAGTCTTCCTGATTCCAAGCCTGGCATTCTATGCACTGGATCACCTAGCTGTCCCATGAAGAATGTACATTGTTTAGATTATGACATTAAATTAGATGGACCATTTATTGAGCTTTTCCTCTGGTATATTTATGGAGCCATCATATCTTGGACAGGCAGTACAAAGGTACAATTAGTTAGGTCCAGAATTGAGCAGAGAAAACAGACTAGATTGCCTTTGGGAAATGCCTGATCTCCTTTTGGGAGCTTAAACTTCTCTCAGAAACAAAATCCCATCTTTTCAAATAATAATTCTTTCCTGGTGGTGTTGCGTGGATGCAAGTCATGGAACATACAATCTCTGAACAATTAAAAAGAAGTATCACAAAGATAGCCATGGAAAGGACATAGTGGATGTGAACAGGAAGCAACTTTGAAGTGAATATCATCAAAGAAATGCATGGTAAGAAAAAAGGGATGATCACGTGGCAAGAAGAGGGCAGAATATACAGTGCATGGGCTTTACTGATGCCTTCATAAAGTCAGGAGCAACCGAGGAATTTCCCAACATGTTGAGTGGACCTCAACATGCACAGCAAACTGATGGAAAGATAGGGAGGGAAGGGTCAAGTATGAATGGATTTCAATAATTGGAGAGAATATTTAAATCACTTAAGTGACAAATTCATTTGATAAGCTAAGTTGTTATGGTCAGATACTTGTTTCACTAAATTATTCTTACAGGCCTTCTCACATTCAACATTCTATGTTCTACAATTCTCTAATTTTAAGATCACCTTGAACTCTAATAATCTGTGGTCTAAATTCCCATCTTGTTGTAAAATTCTATGTTCTAACATTCTAGATTCTGAGGTCCCTTCCAGATTTGATATGCTATGACTGATAAAGTATCCTTGCATTTGTATGCATTTGTTCCACAGTACATGAAACATTGCATGAGGTGATTTTTGAAATGAGTTCATTCAGTCCACCTTCCTTCTGTGATGACCTGTGAATTAAATTTACACTTGGCATCAGGAATTTGAAGTGGAATCAATCTCTGATTCCCTGTCAGGGTTGGAAGGGAATCGTGAACAGCCTACTTTTCCAAGGAAGGTCCCTCTTCCCTCTACCTCCAGCCTAAACTAGGCAAGTCAACAAAATGCTTTGTAAGATTGTTCCATTTTATGGTCTGAATTTCTGCCTCAATCTTAGTTGCAAAGCTCCTGAAATATTTATTCTTAGCCCATGCTTGAAACTGGGACCATGCTTGCAGGATGGAGTGAATCATTGAAAGAGGATTCACCCAGAGGATCTGGCCTGGGGCTGCCTCAAAGATTTATAGTAGGTCAGAGCTGGATGGGAAGTTATAGATCCACTAGTTTGCCATGCCCTTCAACCTTTTTTATTTTTATTATTGTTCAATCATTTTAGTTAGGTCCTGCTCATTGTGATCCCATTTGGGGTTTTCTTGACAAAGATTGTGGTGTGGTTTGCCATTTCTTTCTCCAGTTTATTTTATAGATGAGGACACTGAGGCAAACAGGGTAAGGTGACTGGCTCAGGGTCACACAGCTAGTAAGTGTCTGAGACTGGATTTGAACTCAGGAAAGGAGTTCTCCTGATTCCAGGCCTGGGGCTCTATCTACTGCATCACGTAGCTGCTATTTAAAAAAAAAAAATGATGTCTTTTGATTTTTACACTAGTCATTTAGTCTTAACCCTGCTACCTTCTCGAATTGAACCTTTCTTTGTGTAGCAGGGGAACCTCCTGATTTACTAGAAATTCTCATGAAGCTGGACATATATCCTAACTAGGAACAGATGCTTTTCCAGGATCACACAAAGGATCCCAACTGGTCCCCAATGACAGGGCTTCAGTGACTAGTCCCTAGTGACTAGGACTAGAGATTGTTGGTGACTGGAGAAGGGGAACTTCTTTACCCCTGCAACCAGGAGGATTGGAGACTCATAAAACAAGGACCTGACATCAGGAATATGTGCTTACCTAGGCAGGTGTAAGATTGGACCTCAAATACCTGGGTGCCTTCCTATGCCTTTCCTGAACACAGTTCAATGACTAGCAACCTTGAGAAATGAACATTTTCAGCCTTGGTGATAACTTTGTGGGTTGAGAGTTCATGAGTTCAAGATTAGGACATCCGCTGACTAAAGAGAGGAGAATTTCCTCAGCAGGAGGTAGAAAATGACTTCTATCAGGATCATCCTTTAGCTGTCATATTAAAGAAAATCAAGTCCTGTCTAGTCAGGAGATAGAAACCATGTGAATTACTTGGAGAGTGTAGGTCTGCCATTAATGAGAAATATCTTTTCAAATGACTCACAAAGTTGTCTTTACCTTCCAGGAGACATTCAATGAAGAACATAATGGGCTATTTAAGTAGTTTACATTTTCTATATTTGTTGAAGTGTTTCTTGGAATCTTATACTGTTTCTTACAGTGGAGGGAACAACTGTTCTATATTTGATTCCCATATTATACACTGTGGATTTTTCTAGAAGAGATCTTATTATCCACATTTTGGGGAGATACTATTCATAAGCTTCATTTAAGCTTTGTTTTAGAAATTTCCTTAGAGTTACTCTGGGGTGAAGAGATGAAGAGACAGAGACAGAAACAGAGAGAGACAGAGAGACAAAGAGAGACAGAGACACAGAGAG
>CM053585.1:323885462-323899068 GCA_028646515.1 Pseudochirops corinnae | reverse complement strand
CTTTTTAGATGTATAATTTACACAATCATAGTCATTATTGCATTATTGTAGTCATGTTCTCTTGGTTCTTCTTTGTTCACTTTGCATCACCTCATGTACACCTTCCCATGTTTCTCTTCCTCATTCTTCATTTCTTAGAGTGTAATAGTATGTTATTATACTAACTGGTTACAATTTGTTCAGCCAACCTCAGTTAATGGATACTCATTTTGTTTCTTGTTTCTTGCTTCTACAAAGAATGCTGCTATGAATATTTTGTTATATATGGTACCTTTCTTTCTGTTATTAACCTTCTTGGGTTATGTGCCTAGAAATTGTTGGCTATGCATTAATACCTCAAATGGCTAGACCAAATCACAGGTCCACCAACAAGATATCAGTGTGACAGGCTTATTAGAGTCCCTCAGCAACGACTATTTCCATTAAAAAAAACCTTGACAACTTGATATTTATGAGCTGAAGTTGCATCATTGTTTTAATGGCTATTTTTTTTTTATTAGTGATTTGGAAAAAATTTTAATATGGTTGTTGATAATTTTGCTTTTCTTCTTTTGGAAATTGTTAATCTCCATTGCCCCCTATCTTATGAATTTCATGAGTTTCAAAGAAGTTAAGTAACTTGTCAAAGGTCATATAGCAAGCAAGTGGCAGAGTCTGGAGCAGAACTCAGGGCTCCTGACTATGAATCTAATGCACTTTCCATGACACCATGGCTCCATGTTAAATGTAGGGAAGGTCTTCAGGGACGAATTTCCATTACTTTTCGGCATTGTGGTTGCTTGTTCTGTCAGATTGAAAAAATGAGACTTGGAGATGTTAGGTGACTTTCCCAATGCCACAGGGCAATAAATGTGGAAGCTAAAATTTGAACCCGGGTCTCCTGGCTCTTAGTCCAGGGCTCTGTCCATATACCACACTGTCTCATAGTTGGCCAACAGAAGACAGTTTAGGATGGCTATGTGAATGATTTTCCAGTCTCCTTCTTCTTCTTTGTTATAAAATAAATGTTAAAGGATCATAGCATATAGATCTGGAAGGCATCTTGCAGATCATCTTGCCCATTATCTTCACTTGGTTTGTTGTTGTTCAGTCATTTCAGTTGTGTCCAACCCTTTGGAACATTATTTGGAGTTTTCTTTTCAAAGGTACTAGAGTGATTTGCCATTTTCTTCTCCAACTCATAGATGAGAAACCTGAGGCAAATAGTGTTAAGTGACTTGCCCAAGGTCACAACAGGTAATAGGAGTCTGAGGTCACATTTGAATGCTGGTTTACTTGACCTGGTACTTTATCCACTGTGCTACTGACATACCTTCATTTTAGAGATGGCAAAACTGAGTCTCGTGGAAGTTAAATAACTTTTCCATTGTTACACAGCTCATAAATAACAGAGCTGGTGTTGGACCCTAACTTTTCTTAATCCAGACATAGCATGTTTTCCTATATCAAGCTGCCTTGCTTATCCATGTTATTAATCCTCACTAGTCCTTGAGTACTTTGATTTTGGGGGAATATTATCAATCTGGAGTCATCTAAAGAGACACTCTTGGCATTGTGGGCATAAATTCCCCCCATTTCCTTTAGATTTTCCCCATTTATTCAGGCTCAGTGTAATTTCTCTCATACCTGGGGCTTTACAACCAGAGTTAATTTCTGTCCTTGCTGAAAGTCCCTGGATTGGCAGCTACATAAGAGAGAATTGAGTTCTGTGGCTGATTTGTATCTGCACCATTAAGCTTCTTACTCTCACCTCTCCCTTTGTTCCCCATGTCCTCCTTTGGTTGGAAACTCTGATCTCTCCTCTGATCCTACTTTTCCTCAAGCTTTAAGGAAAAATTCAAATTCTTACCTCCTCCACGAAACCTCCCCTGGGTAATGCAGGTCTTATTATTCCCATTGTATAGCTGGGGAGACTGAGGGCCAAAAGAGGGTAGTTAGCTAAGGTATTTAGGTGACAGTGCAGAGTCCTATGTAAACAGAAAAAAGGAGATGATGTGGGATGGGGAATAGAGATGCTGAAACGCAGAGCTAAGGTGTTCCAAAGGTGAACCTCATTGATTTGATAATTTTTCCAAGGTTTAGTCTGACTTCTAACCATTCATATAGCCTGACATTAGTGATCCCAATAAGGTTAAGCAGACAAATATATTGGAAAGATTGCAAGATTTTGAGTCAGAAAACCTGGACTCATACTTAATAGCTGTTTGACCCTGGGCAAGTCACTAACTATTCTTGTATTTCCTCACCTATAAAATGAGGGCACTGGACTAGATGACCTTGAAGGTCCCTTCAAGCTCTAAACTTTATGATGCTGTAAATATCTGAAATGAGAGGAAAGGTGTCCATGACCTCCATGTGAACATTTTCTGTGGCACTGCTTCCCCTTCCCATTTCTACTCCTTCCCTTTCCCCAATTGGTCTTGAAATCAAGCCAGTCAGGAGCCATGGCAAAGCAACCTTCCCTGCTGGTATGGGATGGCTGTTTCCCAGGCCATGGCTGGAGCCAAACTACAGAAAGAATCTGAATGCCAAATTATTGCCTTACCATTCAATCTTAAAGGTAACCTGGGGAGTAGGGAGAGTTTTCCCCCTTTGTGAGTCTGTCTCCACCTTCCCTCACAGTCTCTCTGTGTAGAATTGAGCCTTGGAGAGCTTACTCTCCCTCTGGAGATGTTTTCCTCTGATCCAGGCCAAGTCTGCCTACTGAGCTCCCATAAGCCCTTCTGCTGATTGAGCTGTCCAGTTGACTGGAAAGGGCTGACAGCAGAGACAGCCCTGGTCGGAGCAGAGCAAGTCCCCGGCCAGCTGGTGAGGGAATGGGCCTGAGCCAGGTAATTATTGCTTGGTGCAAGGGTCGAAAGCCTCAGAGAGACTGATGTACTAATGAAACACAAATAGGACATCTGTGTTCAGGAGTTCAGCAAAGCATGGAAAACCTTACTTTGCCAAGAGTTTATGTACTACTGAAAGCAAAATCACTCCTTCAGTTTAAGGGAGCAGTAAATACACGAGAGACCATTCCTTCCAGATCCCTCTTCCTTTTCCTCCCCCACAAACCTCAATTCACTCTTTATTTGGTTGCAAATGAAAATTTTCACATCCAGTGCTTCATCTTGAGACTGTGACAAGTTGGCCTATGAATAACCTCGCAGGGCCTCAGCAAACCCAGGGATTTTGTAAAGACAAACTGGTTGTGCGTATGAGATTAGCGGGCAAAGAGATTGTGGGCCTCCATTGCACAACTTGGACTTTTCTTCAATCAACCAATCAACACGTGTCTAAGCATTTGTTGGGGACTGTGCTATTCAGTGGGGATACAAATTCCAAAGCAAGACAGTCCCTTCCTTGAAGAAGTTCTAAGTCAAGAATGCAAAGCATTCACAGATAAACACAGGATATGTAAAAGGAATACATGGTGATGGGGAGGAATCAGATTGTACTAAAATGTTGGTTATAGCAATAAGAGAAGAAAAAGAAATGAAAGGAATTCGAATAGGCAATGAGAAAACAAAACTATCACTCTTTGCAGTGATATGATGTTACACTTAGAAAATACCAGAGAATCAACTAAAAAGCTCCTTGAAATTATTAACAACTTTAGAAAAGTTTCAGGATACAAAATAAACCCACCTAAATCATCAGCATTTCTATATATGACCAACAAAGTCCAGAAGCAAGAGACAGAAAGAGAAATTCTGTTTAAAATAATTGTAGACAATATAAAATACTTGGTAGTCTACCTGCCAACTATATTTGGTTGTAGGAACTATATGAACACAACCATAAAACACTGCTCACACAAATAAAGTCAGATCTAAACATTTGGAAAAATATTAACTGCTCATTGGTCAGCCAGGACAATATAATAAAAACGACAATTTTACCTAATTTAATCTATTTATTCAGAGCCATACCAATCAATCAAAAATATTTTATAGAGCTAGAAAAATAATAACAAAATTCATTTGGAAGAACAAAAGCTCAAGGATATCAAGGGAATCAATAAAAAAATGCAAAAGAAGGTGGTCTAGTCCTATCAGATCTCAAACTGTGTTATAATATGGTAATTACCAAAACAATCTGGTACTGGCTAAGAAATAAATTGTTGGATCAGTGGGATAGATTAGGTACAAATTACATCATAGTAATTGACCATAGTGATCTAGTATATGATAAACCCAAAGATCCAAGCTTTAGGAACAAAAACTCATTATTTGACAAAAACTGCTGGGAAAACTGGAAAGGAACTAGGTATAGATTAGCATCTCACACCATATACTAAGATAAGGTCAAACTGAATACATGATTTACACATGAAGAATGATACCACGAGCAAATTAAGAGAACGTGGAATAGTTTATCATATTATGAATAAGGGAGGAATATAGGACCAAAGAAGATATAGAGAGCATCACAGAATATAAAATAGATACTTTTGATTGCACTAAATTAAAAATGTTGTGCACAAACTAAACCAAAATTATAAGGAAAGCAGAAAACTGGGAATTGTTTTCAACTAGTATCTCTGATTAAGGCCTCATTTTTCAAATATAGAGAACTGGGTCAAATTTATAAAAATACAAGTCATTCCACAATTGATAAATGGTCAAAGGATATGAACAGGCAGTTTTCAAAGAAATAAAAGCTATCTGTAATCAAATGCTCTAAATTTCTATTAATCCAAAAATGCAAATTAAAACAACCTTGAGATGACACCTCATATCTGTCAGATTGGCTAATGTGATGAAAAAAGAAAATGTTAGATGCTAGAGAGGATATGGGGCAACTGGGACACTAATGCACTGCTGGTGGAGTTGTGAACTGATCCAGCCATTCTGGAGAGCAATTTGGAACTGTACCTAGAGGACTATAAAACTGTGCATACCCTTTGATCCAACAATACCACTTTTAGGTCTTTATTCCAAAGACATCCAAAAATAGAGAAAAGGACTTATTTGTAAAAAAATATTTATAGTGACCCTTTTTGTGGTGCCTAAGGACTGGAAATCAAAGGGCTGCCCATTAATTGGAAAATGGATAAGCAAGTTGTGATATATGATTGTAATAAAATAACCTGGAAAGATGTATTTGAACTGACGCAAAGTGAAGTGAGAAGAACCAGGAAGACACCGTACACAGGAACAGCAATATTGTGAATAACTTAGCTATTCTCAGCAATTCAATGATCCAACACAATCCTGCCAAACTCACGATGAAACATGCTATCCACCTCCAGAGAAAGGATTGAGATTGATTGAATACAGACTGAAGTATATGCTATTTTTCACTTTCTTTCTTTCATTTTTTTCTTTTATTCAAGTCTTCTTGTGCAAAATGACTAATGAGGAAATGTTTTACATAAAAAAGAGGGTGCCATTTGAGCTGAGCCTTGATGGATTGGGGATTCTAAGAAGGTGGAAAGTGAGGAGGGACCACATTCCAGGAATGGGGATAACCTTGTAGTTGTTACTACTTAGTCTACCCATTACTGTCTATATTTCTAAATGCTTTAGGATAATCAAGAATCTCAGCTTTCAATGACTGTATCTGATATATACTATCTGTGTGACCTTGGGCAAGTCAGTTAACCTCTCAGTGCCTGAATAATGGTTAGCATTTATGTAGCGCCTGCTGTGTGCCTGTATTGTCCTAAGCACTTTACAAATTAGATCTGATTTGATCCTCACAACAGCCCTGGGAGGTAGGTGCTATTATTCTTCCCATTTTGTAGATGAGAAAACTGAGGCAAAAAGAGATTGACTTGCCCAGGGTCATACAGTTAGTAAGTATCCAAGGCTGATCTGAGTCTAATTGACTCCAGGCCTAGAATTCTACCTACTAGGCAACTTCATTGCCGAGGCAAGTTCCCTTAAGTTGTAAAGAAGGTACTGACCTGCATTTGAAGAAGTAGTTTCCTTATAGAGGAGTTCCTTAAACTCATGAAATCACAAGTCCAGTCTCTAACCTATAAATTATATATATGTGCATGGTTCTAAGTTAAGTTTATTTTGATATTTGGTTGTCGTTTCTGTCATAGCTTGATAAAAGATAGTTCATAAAGATTCACAGACAGACGTTCATCATTAGCTGTGCTCACTAAATGATAGTCGTTTTTAATCCCATCCACCTCTTATCCAAAGTGTTTTATTGGAACATTGCTAGTATATTTCCATTGTCCATGAGGTTAGTAAGTTTTTATTGAGAAATAATCAGATGTTATATTTTTATGGTTTTAAAAAGGGGTTCAAAACCCAGTTAAAAATTCTTCATATGTAAGAATTTTAGACAGGTTAAAACAGGGGTAGGAACCTGCAGCCTCAAGGCCATATGTGACCTTCTAGGACCTTGGGTGTGGCCTTTAGACTGAGTCCAAGTTTTACAGAACAAATCTCCTTTTCTGTGAAGTTTAGATTCAGTCCAAGGGTTGCACCTGAATACCTAGAGGGCCACATGTGGCCTTGAGGCTGCAGGCTCCCCACCCCTGGGTTAAAAATGGTCTCTAAGTTTTTAAAGTGTATAAAGTGAGTTTTTCAAGGTAAAATGCTTAAATAATTTTCAGCAACTTAATTGTACAAGGATGGAAACATTTCCAAAAATCTGTTTTCAAAATACTTTCTTAATTGCATAAGTTTCTTTCAAAAAGCAATTATTTTCTCAGTTATTGTTAAAATATCACCTTTGTCTGATATCCTAGCCTATGGGGAACTAGCAGAAATATATAACACCAAAAGCCATTCATCAATGAATAAATGGTCAAAGGACACAAACAAGTTTCTTGAAAGAACCGCTATTTGTTAGCATCCTCGTGCAAGATTGTTCCAATTTGTTAGCAGTGAAAGAAATGCAAATCAAAACAACTTTGAGGTTTTACCTCACACCAAGCAAACTGGCAAAGATGGAAAAAGATGGGAATGGTCAGTGTTGGAGAGCTGGGTGAAGACAAGCATGTTATAATCTGTAGTTGTGGAGCTGTGAAGTGGTCTAGTCCTCTGAAAAACAATCTGTAATAGTGCTGATGATGAAAATGTCCACATTTTGACCAAGAGATGCCACCTCTAGGTATGTGCATGCATGTGCATGCCTACATACACACATACATACATATATACACACGATACATTATATAGGTATTATATATACATGTATATATGTACAATACACACTCCAAGGGCATCGTAGCTCGAAAGAGAAGCCCCACATCACCAAAATATTTGTAGCAGTACTTTTTTGGTGTAGTGAAGAAGTAGAAACAAAGTCGAAGCCCATTGATTGGGGAATGGTTAACTAGATTATGTTACACAAATATGATAAAACAGCAATTCTCCATAAGAAACAAATTTAAAAAAACCTCAGGGGAAGATGGACTGATGTAAAATGAGCAGAATTGGGGGCACAACCTTTGTAGCATTGCCTTAAGTTTGAACCCCTCCTCCTCCACCGGGACTTTATAACAAGGAGTTTTTGCTTCACTAACCACTGTGAAAGAGAAAGATTGATTTAGTGGCTTAGTTCCTTTTGTACCTGCTTTCAGTTTTGGCTCACCAGACAACCAAAAGGGCTTTTCTTCACCATTTAATAAGTGGACAGGAAACAGTCATAGAATACTAATACAGGTTCTGATGTTGAGAGCAGTTTCCCCATTATTCATGCCCAGAAGCAGGCTCACCAAATATCCTCATGGGGGGTTACATGGGGTAGAGCATCCTACATCTACTCCTAAAGGAAAAGGCTCTAATTGGTCAACCTTCTGTTATATCAGAAAAAAAAAAATTCTGAAATCATCAGTATTTATTTGAAACTGATCCGAATGATATAAGCAGTTACTCAGAATAGTTTGCTTTTTGGGGGGAGGGTATAATACCTATAGTGTGGAGGTGGTAGTGGTTGATGAGGAATTGAAGGGAACTGCAGTAGAGGCAAAAATGTGATGTTAGGCAAGTCAGCCTTTCTCTCTGGGACTCAGTTTTACTTGCAAAATGAGGGGATTATACTAGATGATGTCTGAGGTATTATCCAGTACTAATATTCTGTGATTAAGATATCAAAGATCCAGAACTTTTCACCAGCAACTTTTCCAGTCTTCAATGAGTGATCTCGAATGAAATAGAAAAGTACTATGGGGAAGGCCACCACACCTGATCAAACTAAGTACCTCCCTTTCCCTGGAGCACAGCAGGAAATGTCAGAGAAGGGAGGTAACATTGAGAACAATCAAAATAATTTTTCTTTGGTTCTTAGTGTTATGTTTAGAGGGAAGAGATGCAGATTACAGTCTCAGAGATCAATGGAGTTCTATTGACTCCTGAGTTCATTTGTCGTCAGGTTTTTCTCACCTCTATGCTAAATGATTGTAACAATCTCCTAGCGAGTTTGTTTGCCTTGCATCTCTCTCCTTTCTAGATCATGCTGAACACAGTGCCATAACAATCTTCTTCATGTAAAGGTTTCATCATGGCATTCCCTTGTTCCAAATACTTTCATTATGTCTTTCTATTTTCTTTGAAATGAGGTCCCAAGTCCTTAACCTGACATCCGAGACCCTTCACAATCTGTCCCCAGCCTACACTTGCAACTCATTTTGTAATCGCTCATTCATATTCTCTGTGCTCTAGAAAAACTTATTAATTCACCGTTCTTTGGACTTATCCCATACTTTTCTGCTGTGTATCTTTGTTCACATTGTTCTGTAGAACTGTAAATCCTCTCTGCGGCAGACGCTGGCCAGACACTATGACCACCAAGTGCCAGTCACATTTATTGGATCAGAATAAGGAAATTCTCCAAGGTCAATAGCAAATAGAATTTAACTAGTTGAAAGTATGGAAACAAGCTTGTGAAGATTAAAGGGGAATTTATCAACATAGCACTGTGCTTACTTAAATGACTGTTTTTTTTATAAACTGCACTAAGCTCATGCGTAATCTAGAATCTGAGGAGAGTAAGAGCAGCCTTGAGATGACACTGCTTTTCCAAACTAGAGGGATCCTCCCTTCTGCACTGGTTTCTGTCTCTGGGACCTTTGTACCTTCCTTCATGGAGAATAAGGCGGTATCAGACAACTGGGTTCAGCATCCAGCTTCATGTATCTCTGAATGTCTATGCAACTGTATCCTTCTGCTTTAACAAGGAAGGGTGATAGGACATTGTTACCTGATTTGCTCATTCTCTACTTTGTACCTTTCTTATGGCTCTTGTTACTTCTGGCCTTATTTTATCATTATATATACAATTTAAAAGGTAATTTCCTATCTAATATCCCCTATTAGAATACCAGGTCCTAGAGGGCAGGAATTATGTGTGATGTGTTTGCATTTTCCCCCTGGCATAAGGCCTTGAACGTAGTGGGCACTTAATAAATGCTTACTGAATTTTTGAGGGCTCAATGTGAAAGACTGGATTGGGTTGCTGACTCTGAGTTGTCAGAAATGAACTTTGCTCAAAAAATGCTCTGTAGGCAGAATGAAGAGTGGCATGAAGGCTTTCAGCCGCTATTTCAGGATTGCTGGCCCTGAACATTTATCACTTACTGTTGCATATAATTTGCCTGATGACTCAGATTCATATGTTTTAGTTTCCAAAGATAAATGTATTTTGCATATTTCCTGGGGGAAATGGGGGTTATATTTAATAATCTCTGGGTAGAAGGGCTGCAAACTGGGAAAATGGAGCTAGATATTGGCTGGTGTCTGGTGGACACCAGAGCATAGTGTCTGAGGATCTTGTAGGTTTGGTTGGTTAACGCACCAGGTTCAAGAGTTCGCTACCATGACCTATGAGATGTTACAAATAGCAGATTTGGTTCTAGGCAATGGGCTCTTATGGTACTAGGGTCTGAGTTCAAGGGTACTTCTATAAGGGAAGGACCTGGTGCTAACCAGAACCTGTATTCCTATCTTCCTTTATGGATTATGGTTCAATGATGGACTGTATTCTCTTAATCAAGAAGCTGCCTAGCTAAGTTGGAGAGGCATGGTCACCAAGTTGACCTTAGGGTGATGCATTTTTCAGCTAGAATAACTTTGAAGGCCCCTAAACCACAGACAAGTGGTGGTTTACATCTGTGAAGAGAATAGCCGTAATGTGAAAATCATAGGTCATAAAAATATTTCAAATTTACAAGATCCATTATCATCCATCTCATTCCAGCCTCACTTCATCTTCTGAAGAAGGTGAGGCAATGAATAGTATTTCCATTTTTATAAATGAGGAAAGTGAGACTTAGGAAATGAAGGGATTTGTCCAAGGCCACACACCTAGTAAGTTCTGAGACAAACCCAGGCTTCTGACTCCAAATCTGGTACTCACTCCACTGCAGCACAGCTGCTTCCCTAATGAGGCCAAGATCATAGGTTTGGAGCAGGCAGCTTTCCAAGTCATTCATTGGGCAAAGGTTGCATTCTCTAACTCTAGTCAGCCTTCTCATAAATGTGTGCCAGGAATCACAGGCAGGACAAAGAAAGAAATGGGGGGTGCTTTCATCTAGCTATGTCCATGATAACAACAAACATTTACTGAGTCTTTTGTTCCTTTCAATTTTTAGATCCCATGATTCTACACTGTATACAATCTATGCTTGTTTCTGAGGGGAGCAGGAAATTATATAATTCCCTCAACTCTAAGCTGCTCCCTGACACAAAAGCTGATCTTTTGACACCAATGTTATACCCAAAGAGCAACCAAAAATATACATGATAAATAGTTTATATCAGCTTCTGAGAACTGATTGTTAAATTTTCAATCTGAGATTTTTCACTTCAGAAATCAGTAAATGCTACAAGCCAGAGTTTATCGATTGTTTTGTTGATTTTTTAGGTTTAAGAAATGAGAGGGGAAATGTTAATAATACTGACTAAAAGTGAAAGTGTGTCATGCATACATTTTTCCCCCTTGACAGTCAGTTGTTAAATATTTACCAGCATACCCCTGGTAATAGATAAGTATAAGAAAGGGTTGTAAAATGGTACTTTTGAGGACTCCTGTAAGAAACGGTATGTATTCAACACTATTAAGGATCAAATGAGATTGCATATACATATATGTGTATATCTATGCATAATATATACATACATATCACATACATATGTATAATTTTGCAGACCTCAATGTGCTATGTAAAAACCAAGTATTATTGTTATTATTATCTCATTCTTATCTTTTTTAATGAGGTGCAGATAGAAATGATCTTAGGACAAGTCTCTAGGATGCTTTTATTCTTTAACGTTCAGCGTTCTATAGACTATTGCAAAGCTGGATAAAATAAATTATTTTTGTAGTTGAAGAAAAGTATTAATCTATTGTAGTAGACTTGGATTGATAAAGCTGGTCTCTTAGTTCCTGTTTGAGATGTGAACAAAATGAAACTCTCGGTAGTTCACCTACAAGCAAGAGAAGGTTTAGTTACCCACAGGAGGGGAAGAACATTCAGAAAAGGCAAAAAAATATCATCAAGGATGCAATTCAGTTAGCTGGACAGAGTTTAGTGGGTTTGGTTGGTTTTGATCTGATGGTCTGAAGTCTCAGAGCCAGGCTGCAATTACTCAGGGCTTTTTGAACTCAGTTGATCCAGAAGCAATATCAGTGGCCTGAGCCTTAATTTCCAGAGCAAATTAAAATTGAAGAACAGTGCTTAATATGGAAAAGATCTGGCTCATGCTATGAGGTATTTCATTCTGGTTTCACTACCATACCACAACCCTTGGGGTCAAGATTGTCTAGGGCAGTGGTTCTCACCCTTCCTAATGCCATGACCCTTTAATACAGTTCCTCATGTTGTGGTGACCCACAACCATAAAATTATTTTCGTTGCTACTTCATAACTGTAATTTTGCTACTGTTATGAATTGTAATGTGAATATCTGACATGCAGGATGTATTTTCATTGTTACAAATTGAACATAACCCATAGGTTGAGAACTGCTGGGCTAGAGGAATTTTTACCCCTTGTGGCTTTAGGACTAAAATTTAAAAGACAGCTCTAAGTTTAGGGAATATGAGAAGCCTTGTATAGCTAGCATTGAAAAAGGAAAGTGAAAGCGGGAAAATCATGAAAACAAAAGATATGAGGCCATTGTAATGACCTCTAGAGTGACCAGATATGGGATAAATGCTAAACCTCCCCTTGTCCCTTAGAAAGGCCAAGGAATGGATATAAACAATCTGGTCCACGTGATGACAAATCTTTGCAGTTCATGGTAGTTCTCCCATCAATAGAATATGGGAATCAGAATCAGGAAGATCAGAATTCAAATTTTTCCTTAAACACCTAGTAGCTGTGGGCAAGTCACTTATGCTCTATTAATTTCAGGTTCCTGATTTGTTGGGTATGATAGTAGCGCCTGTCTAACGTATTGTTCTCGGGATCAAATGAGATAATATCTCTAAGTGCTTAGCGTGATGCCTGATACAAAGGGCACTGTATAGATGCTAATTCCCTTCCTGTCCGTTTCCCTCCCTAGGAAGGAGTTATCCAATGATCAGTGTGTGCTATGTTGGTAACAATGTGGAAGAGGCTTAAAACTCTCTGATTGCATGAAGCAAGGAGCTACACTTGGTAGCAGTACATTGAGCTGGAGTCTATGGCTCTACTCATTCTCCTGCCACTCCACACTGCGCTCTCCACTGCCACTGCCAGAGTAACTTGGACAAACCACCTCCTATCAATGGAGAACCCCTTTGCTGTCCAAATACCATCGAATACTGTACCGATAATAATGTGGATGGGTCCAGGGCTCCTCAGTTCTAGACTGCAGAAAGCAAAGGTCTGTGATGGGCTTTTGCCAGATGTCTTTTCTGCTGACCATGCCAGTAGCTACTTTACTGGGGCTCATGTCATGGTTTACCCTTATGCTACAAGGACCCACTCACTTTATTGCCCACTGTCACTTGGGCTACTGCTACTGCCCAAAATCATTGCTGCTGGTGCTGGTGCTGCTGCCCACTGTTACTTCTGTTGGGGCTGGCATTGCTACCCATGCCACTGACAGCTTCCATGCCCATAGGGGCTCAGCCCTATTTGTCAGGACCAGGGCCATTGCACCAATACGTCCAGACCTGACTGCTGCTTTGTTAGTGTTAGCACTAGTGAGACCTTCCTGTATTCCCCTATACAAAGACCCAAATGCTGACCTAGGGCTCGAGTTCTAGCATCTTCCACGGCAGGGGGACTCTGGGGATATTTCTTCTTATCCTCTGAAAATGTCCTTCGTACAAGTCCAATAGCAGATGAGCCAAAAGATGTGTATGGAGTGTGTGTGTGTGTGTGTGTGTGTGTGTGTGTATCTACCTATAACTTTTTGTCTCATGCAACTTAGAGATTATGAGTATTTTCTGTGGTAACATATAATCAAAATGTGGTTCTTAAATTTTTATGGATGTAGTACATGAATAAGCCGTGAATGTGGAACTGAGGCAAAGGCTTGATCAACAGTGGCAGTCTAACTATTACCATGTCTTTAGGCTGTTTGTTCAGTGATCACTGTTTTGATAGTAAGTTGTTTTATGTCCTCCTGGGAATTTGTTTTGGTCTACATTTTTGCTACTCAGGAAACATGTATATATATATATATATATATATATATATATATATATATATATATATATATATATA
>CM053585.1:323856157-323884962 GCA_028646515.1 Pseudochirops corinnae | reverse complement strand
GGCGCCACAGGCTCCACATGACCACATTCAGCCTATTAGGGAACAGAGTATACTTTCAAATATCCAAGGGTCCTCAGAGTCACGTAGCCACTTTAGCAAGGGGCCTAGGGGCAGGGAAGATCTTCAGATTCCCATAACACTCCCTCATGGGGCTTACAGTCTAGCGGGAAGATAAGACGTGTGCCATTAACTACAATGCACAATGTAATGTAAGTGCATAGGGGAGGTGCAAACCAAAAAGGAACTTCATCCAGTTATCTAATGTTTGCTGCACAGTTCAGTGCTCAGTGTGGGGGAGAGATGAGGATTGCCTGATTAATCACAAAGTCCACAAGTACCTACTATGTGATCTGCAGGGCTCTGTGCTGGAGAGGAAACAAAGATAAATAACAAATAATCTGAGCCTTCAAGGTATTGATAATGTTGTCCTAGCCAAAGAAGACTAATAGAACGACTGAAAAGAAACAAATGCTTAGTCAGCAAGGACCTTAGAAAGGCAGCAGGGGAAGGTGGAGAGGGAGATAGAGCTGCTGGATTTCTTAATCTGAGGTCCTTTGATTGGGGGATAGATTTCAGAGGGACTGGGAATTTAGATGGGGGGAAAAGGTATCTTAACTTGCACTATCCTTAGATTTCCTTTGTAATTCTATTTATTTTGTTTTGTCCAGTTAAAAACATTATTTGGAGGAGTGGTCCATTGGCTTCACCAGGCCACGAGGTTATGAATTCCTGGATAGTGACATGAATGCTGGATTTGGAGTGAGAGTATCTGTTTTTGAATTTTGGCTGTGCTGGGTAATCCCAGCATAGTGACCTTGGGTGACTGTCTTCCCTTTTCTTCTTTCCTTTCAAACATGAAAGAGTTGGGCTAAATGATCTCTGCGGTCCCTTCTACCTCTAACATCCTATGATTCCAGTCCAACCTTGTCATTTTCTAGATGGGTAGACTGGGACTCAATGAGAACAATAGAAACTAGGATTTAATCGTCATAAGTTTAATTTTATGGTATTGGTTATAAATGCTGTAGGAGTTCAGAAAAGAAATCCCAAGTTTATAGTGGGAACAGAATTTAGAGATCATTGAATCCAATTTCCTTATTCTACAGATGAGGAAACTGTGACCCAGAGAGATTACAATGCATTGCTGCAGCCCTAACAAGACATTTAAGGCTTTGTCTCTGGGACCTGCGGCTTTCTCTTTTATCGGGATATGAAGACTACCGTCCCCACCCATTATACTTTAAGGGCTTTTGCTGGCCCATGCTGCTTTGGGAATTAGGAAGAAAGATGGTTTTGGGGAGGATGAGGGTGCTTGGGCTTGTCAGCAGGGCTCGGGATCAAAGCAACTGGAGATGAAACTTCTCCCCTCTGCTTCCCATCACTGTGCCTGCAGTTGAACTGTTTCCCTTGGGTCACCAACCCTCCTCTTTACCTTTGAAACCCTCTTCCTCTGCTTATAGTTCATATTTATACAACACTTTAAGGTCTGCAAAGTGCTTTACATATATTATTTTGCTTGATCTTTTGATGTTTAATCACAGCATTTTGAGATAAAGAAGCTGAGGCTGAGAGTTATAGTGACTAGTTGTAGGTAACGTAACTTGGGCCGCCAAATCTGGGTCTTTCTGACTCTAAATTCTTCAGTCTATCTAGTACACCACAATGCCTGTTTTCTGTCCCTACACTCTCACCTTTCTACAATTCAGTCGTTGCTCTCCTTGATTTGCATTCTCCTCTGTCCTTCCTTTCTGTTGCCCATCTATTGTTAACAAATCCCCATACATACTTGGTAGCTTCTTGTCACATTCCTTCTGTTCTATCGGCAATCATACAAACCTCACTTTTTTCTGAAGATATATCTCTTGCCTGTCAGAGTCAGCATACTCTTGGCTCCCCACTGCTACTTTCAGATCTTCCCCTTTCCACCATCATTCAGTGGCCAGTTCTTTCAAATTCACCCCATCTTATCCAATTCCTTGTTGCTATAATCTGTGAATCTCTAGCTTACTTTCTTTCTTGCTCAAAAAGTCTAGTATGTGGCTCACGATGTTCTTATGAAATCCAGTCTTCACCTATTTTCAGACACCCAGACCTAAGTGTTTAACTTCCTTGACTCTGTGTTCTTTGTCTCTTGTTTACTTCAACAATACATAAGAGAGGTCATACTTTAGACTCCTTCCAACCTCCCAGCTCAATTGACTTTGCCTCAGGTGCTGGAATTCCTAGTCATTGCTCTGGTTATGTGACTTTCCCAGAGTTATTGGAGGGAATAAAGAGAGCCAGAGCTCAAATCTAAATTCTCTGACTCCAAATATAGCACTCTTCCCACTGGGAAATGCTTAGCACGGTACCTCATGTAAGGGAGGTATTTAATAAATGTTTATTTATTGATCAGAAAGACCAATGGAAAGATTTTACACATGGATAGGTCAGTGAAGACAAGGATGGACAGGGAAGGCTCCACGGAGAGGGTGGGAGGATTCTGACCCAGGCCTTTAAGAAAGAGTGAAATTTTGGCTGGGTTAAGGGAGGAAAAAAACAAAGGCAAAATGGCAGTAGAACTTTACCTGATCTTGCAAATACCTTTCCAAAGTCATTAAGCTTTTCCAAAATTAGATCAGGTCTCTTGTTTTCCAGACTCATACGCTCTCCTACAACCTGCTTAGATTCTTCTTTTTTGGGAGCCTTGCAGAGGAATTCAGTTAATGTTTCTGAAGCCCTTGGAGATGAGGGAGGGGAAGCGGAGGGGGATACCTTATATTAGGGGAGAAAGTGGGAACAAACGGAAGAGATATGGCATTAAAGGACTTGTGGTTTAAATTTTGACTCTATTGGGTGGCATGGGGGTAATTACTTACCTTTCCTGGACCTCTTTTGGTTTTCTCATTTATAAAATGACAGTGAGATTAGAAGATTATCTCTTATGGTTCCTTCCAGCTCAAAATCTCTGATCCTGTTTCTATCATGCTTCAATTTTTCCAACCCTCTTGCCTCATAAATACCATGACACCCTAAGAAATACCACTAAGCATGACAGCTTAGACAGTGGAGCCTTAGGAGAATCCACTATGACTGCCCCATAAAGGTAGGGTACAAAGAGAACAGACCTAGGAATCAGAAGACTTGGGTTCAAGTCTCAGCTCTAACAGTTTTCAACCGGGCGACTATGGACAAATAATTGCATTGCCCTGAGATTCAGCTTCATCATCTTAAAATGGGGATGATAATGTTTGTGTGGCCTCCAGAGAGGGCTTTGCAACCTTAGTTGTTGTTGCTGTTCATTTGTTTCCATCATGTTTTACTCTTCATGATCCCACTTGGGGTTTTCTTGGCAAAGATAATGCAGCGATTTACCATTTCTTCCTCCATCTCATTTTCCAGATCAGGAAATTGAGGCAAACAGGGTTACGTGACTTGCCCAAGGTCACACAGCTAGTAAGTGTTTGATGCTGGATTTGGACTCTGGTCCTCCTGACTTCAGGCCCAACTCTGTTCACTGCACTCTGTACACCCAACTGCCCCTGTAACCCTTAAAGTGTTAGATAAATGAGAGATATGGGTACCATCATTACCTATGGTTAGGTGCATAAACTTCATACCAAAACTTTTTTCCATGTGGCTAAATTAAGTGTGGAAACTCCTTTAAGGGAAAATAAATCAGTTATATTAAAGTCTTCCTTTCTCTCATTTCGCTTTTACTATTCTTCCATTGGAATTATCTAAAAAAGTGTATGAGGTAGGAAGACCGTTCGTTTAGATGCATAAAGCCATTGAATCCCCAAAGAGCTGAAAGGGACCTCACAAAATGTCTTGTGTAGCAGTACCTTTGGGTAACTGATTATCCACATTATCTGGTCCAGGGGCTTGTCTCTTCTTCTTTCGATCTCCTAAAGGAATAGAGAGTTTGCAGTTTCCTTCAGCTGCTCAGTCTGATATTTTATTGTCTTAATGGTAAAAAAAAATCTTTTTTTGTGTTCAACTGAATGCTTTCTCCCTCTAATCTAAACTTATTTATTTTTAATCTGGCTGTAGAATAACACAATAGTTCTAGAGCTAGAACATCTAATCCAACCCTATCATTTTATAAATGAGGAAACCAAAGCCTAGAAAAGTTAAATGACTTGTCCAAGGTAGATAAATAGTAGACTGGATTTGAGCTAACGTCCTGTGACTCCAAGTACTGTACTATGCTTGGACACAGAGAACAACTGATAAATGCAGTTTTTACGTGAAGACAAGCTCCCAGTGGATCTATAAGTCAAAGAAGATGACTGGCCTTTTGTTCTCTGAATGTGTGACTCCTATGATCCCATGATCATAGGAGATGATGCTCTAGAGATGTTTTGATACCTTCTCAGAATGAAGGGTTTCTGCAGGGTCACCTCTAATGTCAGACACCCTCATAGATTTTCCTTTTGTCAAGATACAAAGAACCAATTCTGTATTTCTCCCTATCAACCAGATTTTAAGGGGTCAATATCGTTCCAGAATCAATGCAGAGTAATGATAAGTGGCATGGTCATGGTCATCAGAGGTCCCACTGATTTTTAAAATTAAACATACATGGGCACACAGGTGCACACATTCCAAACACACTCCCTACTTTTTATTATGTGAAATCTTAAGGATAAATAGTACCTGTCCATAATTGCATACTTAAGTAAAATTTACGTGTTGGGTGAATTAGCCCTTTCCCCCCAGGGTGATATAAACCACAGAGACACAGCTTCTCTTTAAAGGGAGTATCTCCCTGCTAAAATACTTTGTCATTCTTTTGTAGCGATGGTTAAGCATTACTAGAGGCAAATGGAAGCTTATTTACTGATCCACAGATGACGGATGGCATATCTCTGCTTTGTTTGGAATAGAAAACTTGAACAGCTTGTCCGCACCTCTCCACTCGGACATTAAATCAACATGGCTCTATTAGTGGCCTTGGGATGCCAGCTGAGCCATCTCTGAGCCTGTCACCGTGATGTCTTCATCTGTAACCAGAGCAGACGTGAGCTCCTGGCAGCTTCAGGAAGTGACAACAAATCCAATTAGCTCCTCTCCACGGCGCCACAATACTACTGCGAAGCGGCCTGACAGGGAGGGTGGCTGCAATACCCCGCACAGTGGGGCATATCCTTTCAAAAGGAAAAAAATAAGATTGGGGGTGGGGGGAGCTCCTGAGACTTAATTGCTGAAGTGACTTTCTGAACGAGTGGTGAGACCTCACACCAGGCTGGTCCAAAATGCACACTCCCCTCCCAATGTTGGATTGTTGGAGAATAGAAGAAATGGAATGGGCCTGGCAAAGCCAATTCCCACCTTGGGAAACTCAGAGATGTTTGGACTTGGACAGTGTTTGTCTTGTGGGAGGGAGTAGGAGGGAATATGCATTGCTTCTTCTCTCCTCTCCTCTCCTCTCCTTCCTTCCCCTCCTGTCCCCATCCTTCCCTACTTTTCTTTCACAAGCTGAACATACAACCCAGAGAGATACTGAACTTTTGGTGTCTGTGGGAGGTAAACACTCAATTTCTTTTGGCTGAGGTGGGTGCCAGAAAAAAGAGAGGCCCATAGTTCCATATTCTCTCTTGGATGGGAGGTGGGGGTGGTGGTGAGGGGGAGCTGTTTGGTGCCAGGAAGGCGGGGCAAGGAGACCCAGGCTAGTGAAGGCGCTCACAACTTTGAGGGTGGAGGAGAATGCAACTCCGAAGCTGAGACTTGGCTCATTTCACTTGGACTACTCTTTAAGTACTAGGGAGGTGGGGGGAGAAGAAAAGGAACAACTAAAAAAAAAAAAAGGATTAAAAAAAGCAAACCAAACCAGCTAGCTAGTCTGAGAGGACGTTTTGCTAATTTAAAGTTTCCAGGTTTCCCAGAGGAACAAAGCATTCATTGTTTATTGGATCATTTACTTCTTTAGAATAACTCTCCCACATGTTACAGGAGATTTCAGGCCATCAGCTGGGCCCAAAGGCTCCTTCCACAGTACTGACCTGAGGAATGGACCGCATGGCTGCTGTCCAAGGTCTCATCTGGTTAAGTGCAGTGTATTCTAATGTTGAACACAACATGTAACTAACTAGATATGTGCATGATATATTTAGAGTAAAAGGAAGCTAAGTTCAGAGAGTATCATTACTAGGTTTTCTGCAGGGTAATTTAATCAAAGCAATGCATGAAGTTTCCATGAAGGCACAGAGGGGTTCACTAATCTGAATTAATGTAGGGAAAACCCACACCAACTAAATTATGTCATTGAAGTAATAAAGTCAGTGTATCATGAAGTCAGATGACTCAGGAGAGTGAAGGTTGTTTAGTAGGGGCAGAGGTCCACTGATAGGTGCGGTGTGAAGTATAGAGAGGAGATGGTACTATTTATTGTGGTGGGACTATTTGTTGAGAAAGAAGTTAAGTAGTAGAGAAGAGACTGGGGAACCCCAACCCAAGATGTTGGCTTTAGGTCTCTTCTACTATTATCCTTATGATAAGGAAAGTTTTCATGGATGTTTGTGCTTAACGTCACTGCTGAGAGCTCCCAAACTCCCTGGCTTCCAATATATACACACAGTATGGATGAATATAGGCAGCAGGCAATAATGAAGCTGTGACATCAGATATAGGTTAGCAAGGTCTATCTAAATTGTTCTGTCTGAATTCACTCCTTTCTCCTGTCCATAGTGTAGGTGTCAATAGTAGTAATAATACCATTTAACTCAAGCAATCTAATAGAAAAAGAGGGAACTAGAGGCTAGCTCCTGGAGTGGAAATGCTGGGTATGACTTAAACTCTTGGATCTGAAATCATGACAATCAGTTACAAATGTGAAAAAAAAATGGGTTGAGTCCTTTCTGTGCTAAGAAGGGAAGAAAAACAATGAGACAGTAGCCTTCCAAGTGATGATGCTATCTGAGGTCATTAAAAGGAATGAGTATGGGAAAACTGAGAGTTATAAAAGAGAATATAAGAAATTGATTATTTGTGTAATGGACCTGGCACTTACTCTCCCAGATCAAGGCCAACTTTATCTCCCCCTCTAGGTCCTAGGGGTACCTCTGAGGAATGTCTTTCTCTAATTCTATCAGTTTGAGTCCTCATTTTGATCTGTTCTTGCTATTGTTAACCACAACTAATTAGTGTTCCAGTTCCATTTTAACACTAACATCAATTAGCTTTTACAAAGGGATTTTTATGTCAAAGATATAGCAAGAACAGAAGTATAAAATTTCCCCCCAACACTTGGGGGCATATTCTCCCCATACCACCTTGTTTTCAAGGGGAGAGTGGGCTCAAATTTAAATCAGTTTCTACATAACATTCACCCCTACTAGGTTCACTTCCAAATTCACCAGAGCCTATGGATGAATTTCGGGAGTTCTCTCAGCTGCTTTTTGTCTCTTCTGGGTCTTCTGGACTTCACTCTTCACTGTCTTCTAGAAAATCTTGGCATGGACTCTAGTTCCCAGCTTTCTGGTGGCACCCTCTCCTGAGTTTTTGAAATTACCAGCTTTTGGAAACTCACAAGCATGTAGCCATTGCTAATACTTCTTCACCTAAAGGCAAGAAAGAATAAACACAAGAGATCCAGAAAACACCAGCTCTTTGTGCTTTTGGCTTCATGCCAAATGTATGTGAGAGAGGGCCTTCTCTGTGTCAAGGCCCACAGCAGCTTATCTTCCTTCATCAATTGCTAGGTAGGCAGGAAGCCAACAGCTTTGGCTAATTCCTTTTGAATGTAACCCAGGTCAAAAAAAGCTCCTATGGACCATATATTTAGCCAAATGAAACCAGCTAAAAAATGTTTGCACATGCTCTACAATTCACGTAAAGTTACACTGTATACTAATAAGGATTGGGCTTGTTGGCCAGCCCACCCTTTACACTTATACATCTGGATTTGTTCCCTGTGCTGGAAGTACTTTTTATACTCATCCTTTGTTAAAATCCTACCCATTCTTTAAAACTCAACTCAAACATGACCTCCTCCAGGAAACATTTCCTGGCCTCGCTAGTTGGTAGCCACTTTCCTACTTAGTTTTTATATCTCTCTCAAGCACTTTCTGTAACATTTTACTGACAGTTGAGATATCAGTGTTTTATCTCTCTGTCTCCTGTTTGACCACATCCAGCTTATCTTGCTTCATAGAGCTTACCTTCCAGGTTCCTATGCAATATTGATCTTTACAGCACTGTACTTTCCTTTAGTCACCAGATGCATTCACAGCTGAGCTTCCTTTCAGCTTTGGCCCAACCATTTCATTAGTATTACAGATAATTGTAGCTGTCCTCCACTCTTTAAGGAATGTTCAAATTACTGAACAATTGTGCTTATTTCACTTGTCATCAAGGTTATGCTTAAGATAAGATTCTGTATGCTAGGCTTCAGCAATATGTGAACTGAAAATTACCAGAAGAGCAGACTGGTTTTTGAGGAGACAGAGGAACTAGAGACCAAATTGCCAACATTCACTGATTTATGGAGAAATCAAAAGAGCTCCAGAAAAAAAACACAGTTACCTTTTCTTCCTTGACTACACTAAAGGCTTGATTGTGTGGATCACAGGATGTGGCAAGTCCTTAAAGAGATAGGAGTACCAGATCATGTTGTCTTCTGAGTAACATGTCTGTACATCAAGAAGCAATGATTAGAACTGAATATGGAGCAACTGATTGGTTTCAGATCAGACAAGCAGTACTGAAAGGCCACATACTGTTATATTATTTATTTAACTTATATACAGAGTATGTCATGAGAAATGCCAGGCTGCATGAATCAAAAGCAAGAATTAGGGTTGTCAGGAGAAACATCAACATTCTCAGATACGCCCATGATACTACTCTGATTGCAGAAAGTGAAGAAGAATTGAGAAGCCTCTGCATAAGAGTAAAAGAGCAGAGTGTAAAAGCTGACTTGAAGTTTAACATTAAAATAACTAAGATCTTGGCAACTGGTCCTGTCACTTCCTGGCAAAAAGAGAGAGAATAAATGGAAGCAGTATCAGATTTTATATTCTTGATCTCAAAGATCACTACTGATGGTGACTGCAGCTATGATGTTAAAAGAAGCCTACTCCTTGGAAGGAAAGTTATGGTAAATCTGGATAGCATACTAAAAAGCAGAGATATCGCCTTGCCAACAAAGGTCCATACAGTCAAAGCTATGTTTATTTTTTCTGGTAGCAATATATGGCCAGGAGAGTTGGTGCATAAGGAAAGCTGAATGCTGCAGAATTGATGTTTTCAAATTGTGATGCTGGAGAAGACTTGAGAATCCCTTGGACAGCAAGGAGATCTAATCTGTCAAAACTTAAATAAATTAATTCAGACTAGTCACTGGAAGATCAAATACTGAAGTTGACATTTAAATATTTTGGCCACATGATGAAAAGATGAAACTCATTTGAAAAATCCCTGATGTGGGGAAAGATTGAAGGCAAAAGGAAAAGGGGACAGTAGAGGATGAGGTAGATTGTATTATGGAAACAGCAAACTTGACACTTGAACTTGGACAGATTTGAGAGATAGAGGAGGATAGAAGGGTCTGGCATGTTGGGTACATGAGAGGTCACAAAGGGTCAGACATGACTGAATGACATCATTTGGCATGATAGCCCTCTGTACTGAAGCCTTGTGAAGTACTGGACAGAGCACTGAACTAGATGTTAGGTAGAGTCAGGTGTGAATTCCTTCCTACACACCTATTAGCTCTGTGATTCTGGTCAAATTATTTAACTTCTCTTACTTTCAGTTTCCTCACCTGTAAAATGGGAATAATAATGGCACCTACCGCTTAAAATTCTTGTGATGATCAAATGATATGATAAATGTAATCAGCAAACTTTAAAGCACTGTATACATTTTAGTTCTTAGATTTGCTGTCTCATGCTCTTATTAGTGTAGAATCAGACTTGGAATAAATGATTCTTTATTAGAAACTCCCTCCATCACATACCTTGGTAACATTTGTTCTTTTTTTTTTTTCCTGGTTCTTCTTGTATTAGTAACCACAAGATGTCTTTTTGCGCTCAGAAAGTCATGACCCTCACAAATACTGCTCTCTGCAGGTGCTATTACCTCTCTCTTTCTCTCTCTCTCTCTCTTTTTTTTTTTTTTTTTTTTTACTATTCTGACTACTGAATAGGAAATTGAAAAAAATTAAGCATTTACTTTGTGCAAACCACCATCCTAAGCACAAATAAAGAAGCAAGATAGTCCCTGATTTCAAAGAGCTCACATTCTAATGGGGAGACACAGAACATATCTAAGAGTGCAAAAAACCTGGGAGAGACTTTGTCTTCAAGCCAGCATTTAAAAAAATAAAATGTTTAGCAATATGACCTACCAACCACATAATGGTCTATATTCCACAACAGTTCTTGGAGATTTCACTGACATCCCCAGTATTCACTAGTTCTTCACTCTGGCCACCTGACTTGCAAATATCAGTGGCTGCTTCTGAAAGAAAGTAGATGGTTTTAAAAGTTCTCTCTTTAGACCCTCGTGAACTAGGAGTTACATTTTTTTTTATATGAAACTGCAAACTGCTGTTATGTGTGAACAATTTGTAGTTCAGTCAATAGGATGGTAGAATGGGAGTCAAGAAAACAGTTTGAATCCTGTCTCATTCACTAGCTCTGTGGCTCTGGAAAAATCACATGACCTCAGCTTAATTTTCTTCTTTTGTAAAATGGAGATAAGAGCATGCCTACCTTATGGGGTTGTTATGAAGATTAAATGAGCTAATGTTTATAAATTCCATCTTTTTTGTAGTTTGGCCTTTTCTATTCCTGCAGTTAAGGATTTAAAAAATTTCAAATTTAAAATGATAGTTCTAATATTATCCTAATTGTGTGCCCTTCAGAACTTCCTCTGCTCTTTTTGTTGATTTTTGTGATTCATTTGATAACATTTTCTTTTTTTCTTTTCTAGTATTGCTGCCACTTCAATGCCTCCCTTAAATAGCACTCAAAAAAAAAGATCTTCCTTGTAACAAATAAACACAATACAATTTTGTTTCCTTATTGCCTATATTTATTTCCTCAGTTTTTTTCTTATTGCTTTATCTAGTATTTCTAGAATTATATAAAATAATTGTGTTCACAATAGATACCCTTGCTTTATCCCTGATCTCATGGAAAACACCTCTAGTAATTTTTCATTACAGATACTGTTAGCTTTTAGTGTTATATGGAAATGGTATTTCACATTAAGAAACTATCTCTTTGTATATCTTCCCTCTGCACATGAATACATGGTTAAACCATATTGATTAATAGGAGCTTACTTAAATAGAAAGATACTTGGATTACTCTAGAATCAACTGTTATTTCATCATTATTTCATTTATCTACTTAAAATTCTTTTTTGTTGTAACAATTTAAAAGTCGTTTTTAAAGTTTCAGACTAATATGCCATATTATAAAAGGTTGCATAGATTCTATAAATTAAGTCCTTAAATATGGGCTGTAATGATCCTGGGATTTGAAGATCTTCCGTGCCCCTTGAGCTTGCTGACATAGCAGGAAGGGGTGGAGCAAGGAAACACCGGAACCAAGCTAGTCTCCCTGCGGTGCTGACTGGAAGCGGCGTCAGAGGCAGTGGCTGTGGTTGCGAACTCCTTTTGCTTTGAGTGGGCCAGAATCTCCCCTAAGGACTCCTGCTGAGGACTGCCTGGGGCAGGAACTGCTGGGGGCCAGAGCTGCCGGGAGCAAACTGCCTGGACGCTGAGCAGTTGCGTGCATTAGGAGAGGAGGATCTTTGCCTGAGGTAGCCTGTCCTGTTTTGAAGGCTTAAGAATGTGGGTGTTTACTACTTTAACTACATGTGCCAACTTCATAACTACTGTGTTGGCTTTGACTTTCTGGTTTTGGGACTCATTTTTCTGGTATTTAAATGAATGTGCTATCTATATTTCTTATGTAGAGAGCCTGTTCCATTTTGTGATTAATAACTATATCAGCATATTTATAGTTACTGTAGGCATTGTGAATACTGCATTGCTGATAGATGGGCCTGTCCAATATTTTCTCTCAATATAGAGAAATTGAGATAAGACACTTTTTCCTTCCTACGAGACTGAAGGGAGGAGATGCTATTGGTCATTTAGTACATATTTTGAAAACAAATCAAGCTCCAGACACTGAATGTATTTAGAAAGTATTTAGAGTTAATGAAATAGTTGAAAAGGAGTCTGGATTTTTTTTCTTTTAGTTCTTGATGTCTAAATTACATACAGAACACCTATAAAATTTTACATGTGCCTTAAAATTTATATAGTAATGATAATTGTACAATGCTGTTTTTTTTTCCACAAGGAAACAAATATATCACATTTTGCTGTTGTTAAAAATAAAGACTGTAGAGAAGCAGAAATACAAAATGTGTATCTTGTTTCCTTTTTTTGAGGGGGGAAGGCAAGGCAATTGGGATTAAATGACTTGCCCAAGGTCACACAGCTAGTAAGTGTGTTAAGTGTCTGAGGCTGGATTTGAACTCTGGTCCTCCTGACTCCAGGACCAGTGCTCTATTCACTGTGTCACCTAGCTGCCCCCAAAAATGTGGCTTTGTGATCAGTTTTTTTCCCTAGAGTATTATATGAATTCCGTTGTTCTTTATTTTGTATCTTGTTTCTTTATGAATAAGTCTGAGAGGAAAAAAAATCTTTCTTTAAAAGAAACTGTATGTGTAAAGGACCTTTATTTTTGGAGGGAACTTCTTATGCCATTTGTGACATCTATAACAGCAAAACACCCCTTAGAGACTCTTGGTGACTGCCTGGGAAATTGAACTAATCCTTTATTCCTTTATGTGTATTATTAAATTAAACATATGACAACAGCAATAATGATGAATATTTGGATAATATTGGATTACACTGGATATTTATTTTTGCCGTGTTGATGTTTTTTTTCCTTATTCTATGACACAAAATATTAACTGATTGGCATTGTTTTCCCCATTTGCCAATGATATGATGTTTAGAAAGGCAAAGTCATAAATGAACAACATACCTTTACAACTTCATCTATGTTTTTCAAGCCATGTCAAGTCAGTAAGCATTTATTAAACATTTACTATGTGTGAGGCAAGGGGCTAAGTTCTGGGGATACAAACACAAACAGAAAGAGAATCTTTATCTTCAAGGAGTTTACATTAGAATGGGAGAAGGCAACACATAAAACAAAGCTCTTGGTTCAGTGAATAGAGCACCATCTCTGGAGTCAGGAGGACCGGCCTCAGACACTTGACACGCTTACCAGCTGTGTGACCTTGGGCAAGTCTCTTAAGCCCAATTGTCCTGCCCTGCCCCCTCCAAAAAAAGCAAAAAGAAGAAAGAAAGTTCGGAAATGAATGGTAGGTGATGAAAATAATTGCATTGTACAGAAAGACCTAGAGAGTCAAAAGTACAGCTTATAGAGGAATAATATGATTAGCCTAGGTATCCTCCTTAAAATGGAACTTCTGGGAGGAAATAGCTGAACACAGGGAGAGGCTTCAGAGACAGAGGGCATAGCTAGGTTCTGATTAGTGAATATAGTGAAATGGTTGCATGTATTCAAATTCACACTATTCAAAGTTATGAATATGTAAAATTTGGTAATTGATTCCAGCCCAATGGAAATATGAAGCTTGAACTTGAGAAATGAGACCACGCTATTCATCATCATCTTCATCATCCACACCAACTGGATCCAGCTATGCTTCCAATATGCTACATCCAAGGGTGGAATGAGGTTTTGGGTTAAAGAGGTTTCTGGGACATTATAGAGAAATACTGGGAGAGTCAAGAGTACAGCCTGGAGAGAAATGAAGACAATTCTAGAAGATATTGATATTGCATCTTAAAGACTAAAATCCTCAGTTCACTGAAGAGAGATACTGCTGGGAATATTGCTGGGAAAAGATCTCACAGATTGCACAGATACTCCAGATCCCTAGCACTGTTATTAAGTGTCCAGACCTTCAATTTCAGATTTGTATGTTCCACTTTAAAGACTCTTTCCCCTTTAGAAATCAATAAAACAACAGAAGGGTAGAATGCTTGTATTGATAAACAATACTCTGTCTGAGAACTGAATTCCTTGCAGCCTCAGAGACATTGAGCCACTTTGCTAATCTTAATTTTCATTTCTTTCCTTTCTGGTTTTGAGAGAGCCCTTAGAATTTCTTTGTGAAATGTCATGGTGTTGAGAAGAGGAAGGCATGCCCATTAGCTTCTCAAAACAGTTTTGTCCGTTGAATATCAGGTCCTACAGGTAGCCAGGCATGACAGGCAATGGACAGAGGAGTTCAACAACTCCTGTGTAGACAGAGGCTTCTGAATGTATCACTGTGGTCCAAGGAGAAGGCTGGAGACGATAGCAAGGAGATACCGTGTCATCTACCAGCAGCTTTAACACAACGTTGGTGTCTCTTTGGACCTTAAAATTGTTCCTATGCAGTTTACTTAATTTTTGTTTAATAAAATAAACATGAGGGGTTTTTCATCAAAAACATCATGGTATCATTGTTTTATTTTTATGATGATTAATTTTACAATTGGTGTTTGTCTTGGAATGTTTCACGAATTGCATGTCATATATAGTATGAATCCAAGGTGCATGTCCTCAGACCACCAAAACCCGAGAGGAGGTGGCAAGTGGAAGAAGTTTAAGAAGTTCTAGATTAGACCATATTAAAACCATAGGTATAGGACTAAGAGGTCCCTCAGAGGCCATTTAGTCCAACCTCATCTTCCAGATGAGGAAACTGAGCTTTAAAGAAGTCAAGAGTTTTGTTTAGGGTCACCCAGAGAATGAAGATTAGATGTAAGATCTGAATTCAGGTCTCATATCTCCAGGGGAAATGCTCTTTCTATTATATGACAGTGTTTCCGTGACATAATTAGATGGATTCAGAACTGGTGGAATGGACAGACTCAAAGACTGGTTGTTCATGGTTCAGTATCAGTATGGTAGAAGGTGTCCAGTTGAGGGCCTCAGGGATCTCTGTTGGTCCTTGTGCTATTTAACGTTTTTCCCAATGACTTGGATAAAGGCATAGATGGGGCGACTAGGTGGCGCAGTGAATACAGCACTGGCCCTGAAGTCAGGAGGAGTTCAAATATGGCCTGAGACACTTAACACTTATCAGCCATGAGTCCTTGGGTAAGTCATTTAACCCCAAAATGCCCTCCAAAAAGCAAAAGAAATGAAAAGAAAAGAAAAGAAAACACCACGAGAACCATTTCCAGGGGTGGGTGAATAGAGCACTAGCCCTGGAGTCAGGAGGATAAAGGCATAGATGTCACGCTCATCAAATTTGCAGATGAAAAAAAAGCTGGGAAGGAAAACTAACACAATCCATAACAGTCGGGTTCCCAAAAAGATCTTGTCAGGCTAGAGCACTGGACCAAATCTAAAAAGATGACATTGAATAGGGGTAAATCCAGAGTTCTGTGCCTGGGTATAACAAATCAACCATCCAGTGCATTTTGTTCTGTAAATCTCTCATGTATTTACCATAATATTTTGAGTGATAGCTACCTACGTTGGTATCTTATTCCCTTAGTAATAAAGAATCAGGTTTAGAATAAGCATATTTGTAATATACTCCTTTACTTATGTTGATTGAAGAACTCTTCCTTCAAGGCCCAACTTAGCTGCTTCCTTCTCCATCTTAGAATTTACCCTCTATTGGTCCTAAGTGAGTGAACATGTGTGCCTGGGTGGTGTTTTTTCCTTTTTTCTAGTTCTGCTTACCTTAGCAACTGCAAGATGTTTTATTTTTTTTTGTACACAGGAATTTATGACTTTCAGACATCTCGAACCCTCTTTGTGATGTTCTTTCCCTTTATTTCCCCCATTCTGACTATTGGATAAGAATTTAAGGACACTTTGTCATCCAGTCAGCAAATGCTTAACAAGACTTGGAACAATTTGACCTGCCCAGAAAATGGTGTTTATTCCATAATGCCAGACTCAAGAGGGTCAAGAACTAGGCTCTTAATCTTTCTGTCCCAGTGGCAGCTAGGTGATGCAGTAGATTAAATGCTAGACTTGGAGTTAAGATAACCTGAGTTCAGTTATTGCCTCAGGCACTTGTTAGCCGTATGACCTTGGGTAAGTCATCTAACTTCTATCTGTGTCACTTTCCTCATCTGTCAAATAAGAACAAAAACAGCACCCACGTCTCAGGGCTACTGTGAGAATAGAATGAGATAATATTTGTAAAGCACTGTTCAAGTCTTAAATCACCATATAAATGGTAGTTATAATTATTAATTAGTGCTCTGAGTACTCAAGTACTCCAGTGGATCTGTGATCTCTTAAGTACTCCTGCCAATGATATAGACTGAAGCTCATCCATGCCTAAGCATCCTCTATGACACTTGTTTATGTCTTCCTGAAGATTAATCACAGGGATCCACCTTGGGTGGGGGAGCTTTCCTTTAATTCTCTTGATATTGCCTGGATATCGCAGAACTAGATGGGTTTCCAGTGGTTGTCTCTTGCTCTCACCAGTCCGTCTTCCTTTCTGGTCTTAGATTTCTCATATAGCATCCTTGAAGCCACTTTCCTTCCATAATTCCTCATCTGCAATCTGCTGTGTGCCTGCCATATACCTCCACATTGCCTTCTGAGTGGTCTTCAACTTCCATTGTGGTTGTTGAGCCATTTTTCAGTTGTGTCTGCTTCCTCATGACTCCACTTGGGGTTTCTTGAGGTACTGGAGTGGTTTGCCATTTCCTTCTCAGTTCTTGCAGATGAGGAAACTGAGGCTAACAAAATTAATTGACTTGCCCAGGGTCACAGAACTAATAAGTGTCTGAGGTCATATTTGAACTTGGGAAGACTCCAGGCCCAGCACTCTATCCATTGTGCCACCTAGCTGTGCCAACTTCTTTACAAAGTCTTAAATAGTTGTTTAATTGAAATCCATAATTAGATATTTTATAGGTCACTTCCTGGTCTAAATTCTATTGTCTCATGTTTCTATAGTTCTTGTATTATTTTCTAGATGCTATGGGCCATAATGAATTGAGAGCTGAAGTCAGGACCAGGAAGACCTGGGTTCGAGTCCTACCTTTGACACATGTTGACAATGTGACTCTGTACAAGTAGCCTTCAGTGACTTTCAGAATCTTTCAATGCCCTGGGTAGCCAAGAGTAAAAGTGCAAAAAAGGTACCAACCTGCATTAGTACAGGGAGTTTCTTTGCCTAAGAGTTCCCTGTACCTATGTAATCATAGGTCCAATCCCTATCCCCATCCCTTCTGGCTTTTGCCTCTGAAGGTTTACAGACAAAAAGGACATATACAGAAATAGACACTTCCCCTCCCTCTTACCTTCCCCCCCCCCCCAGCCTTGCTGAAACCGGTTTGAGAATGGCATAATGTCAGATCTGTGATGAGGTCATCTTCTCTGCATGCTCTGGACAAGATCCAGGCTCCCCAGAGAGGGCTCCTCCAAGGGCGCTCTGCCCCAAACCCCTCTACCAAGAGGAAAGGAGAGGAAATGGCAATTACTTGGCCTCCCAGAGCCAGCACTACTGTAGTCAATGGATAATAGTTGGCAGTGCAGGGGTCTCTCTTGTCACCAAGCCAGTGAGCTCTTGCTTTCTGCCCCAACCTAGTGTGATCTACCTGTGGGCACTGTCAGTGGTAGAGCCTTGTGGGGAAGGCAAGGGTAGAAAGAGAGGAAGAAGATCAGGAAGGCATAAATGTTTTAAATTATTAAAGCTTTCCTTTTCAGGAGCAGGTTGTTGTGAATGTGTATTATTACAGTCCAACTCATTCCAGATTAATTGGGCATGATATCAAAGCATCTGGCTGTTGTACAGAATGACCAAAGATTCAGTGAGCCTTGGATGTACTGAATGGTTTTTGGAACCAATACCAGTGCTGCCAGGCACAATTATTTTCAGCATTGTTTTTCTGCCATGGAAACTTAGAACTGTGGACTTGGGCATGTGAGGGAAGTGCCAATTTGCAAGCTCACAAATTGACATGATTCTTGATGCAGGATGTTGTACCAGGCCTGGACAGCAGTGACAGGAAATGACCCTGCTATTTATCATTGTTAGGGTCCTTGTTAATCTGCACTTAGCAATGGGAGTGATTGGGTAAGACAGCAGTGGGTAGAGAGATGAAAGAGCATTGGACTTGGAGTCAGAAGATTTGGGTTTGGATTATTGTGACAACCCCTAACTGGTTTCCCTGGCTTCTATCCTTCACACAGCTGCCAAAAGTTTTCCTAATGCACAGTCCAGGTTTTGTTACTCTGATGCTCAAAAACCTTGAGTGGCTCCCTGTTGCTTCTAAAATAAAATACAAACTCATTGACTGGCTGGCATTTACTGTTCTCTATAATTTTCTGCAATTTACCTTTCTGATATTATTTCAAATTACTCAGTTCATGTACTCTCTAACGCAGTTAGGTGGCACTTGAATAGAATGTTGGGTCTGCATTTAAGATGACTTGAGTTCAAATCTGGCTTCAGATACTTAATTAGCTGTGCAACCCTGGCTAGGTCACATAAAGGCTTCCTGCCTCAGTTTCCTCACTTGGAAAATGGGGATTATAATAGTACCTATGCTCACTTGTTGTGAGAATCAAGTGAGATGTATTTGTACAGCCCTTAGTCCAGCACCTGATACATTGCAGGTGATTAAAAAAATGCTCGTTTCCTTCCTTCTTTCATACTTGACTATTAGTTGTCCCCTAATCCTCATCTGCAGTGATCTGCATATTTTACCGTGTCATAGGTCACCTTTCATACATGAAATGCTCTCCTTCATCTTTGCTTGTTAAAGTACTTTGATTCCTTAAAGACTCAGCTTAAGTGTCATCTCCTCCTTGAAGTCTTCCCTTCTACTCTTACCTGAAAATGTTCTCTCTCTCTCTCTCTTACTCTCTCTTTCTCTATCTCTCTCTCCCTCCCTCCCTCCCTTTTCCTAGAAATCTTTCTTTTGCCTCTATCACATTTTGTCTTATATTTTTGTTAACTTGTGTCAAAGGCTCCCTCTTGAATCACAGGATCTGAATATAATTTTGGGGTATTTGGTTCACTGTCAAACAGTCTGCTTTAGATGGTAATAATGTAAAGTCAAGCACAAGCAGCCTTCCAGAAGAATGCTACTGTGAACAGCTTTTAAGGTTCTGATTACACAGTATAGTGAACACTCTATTTATTCCATAACAAATCAGAGCAAAACATTCACAGTAAATCAAGGTACAACATTCACAATGTTACAACTTGTCACAGAAAATCAAAATATAACATTCACAACAACTTATCACAAGAAATGGCTACCTAGTTTCCACCACAGTGGTCACAAAGTTTTGAACAAAGAACAATCATTTAGTAACTCAAGCATTCAATCATCCTTAAGGTTTGCCTACTTAAGGGACACAAAGTACAGTAGTCAAAGTTCTCTACTCATGGGACACACTAAGTTACAAATCAATTACTTATTCAGTCATCATTCACTTAGTACAATCACTTAGTCAATCAATTGTTCAATCAACTCAATAATTCAATCATCCTTCATCAAGTTGGAGAGTTATATCTTGATCTTGGTTATCTCCATCTTTGAGATCAAGCTGTCTAGATTCAACTCGTGAATGACTCTTTATCAGATCTGACTCCTCAACTCTGCTGTACTCCTGCTTTCCTCTTCACCAGTAGTCTAAGTGATTTCTCTATGAGCAACAAGTGGTTGTGATACATTTTTTGTAGACCCTAACCATTCTTTAGACCTATTTTGTAGACTATCAGCAGTGTATTTAGCCTCTTACTTACTTGATATGGGTGGGATGGCTCTCCACCAGTTAACTATGTTGTGTTTTTAAGGAGAGTAAGTCTTTAGAACAGGTCTCTAACTTCAGGTGGGAATTCCAGGCAGTGAGCTACAGCATTATACCAATGCTTGTTCTTCATGCCTTTTTGGGTGGAGGTCATAGTTGAGTGGTAGAACTGTCAGTTGACTACTCAATTAAATAACAAATTGATCATGAATCTTTAGATTAGAGGTGTCAAACGTGGAACCCCTGATCTGCATGTAGCTCACAGCACTTCAGAGTGCCACCTGAACCAGATTAAAGTGTAATTGAGAATTATTTAATGAAATAAATAAAAATACAATGAACATAGGTAATGCTAATATGTAGTTTTCTAAGTTGATGTGTGGCCCACAGGGATACTCATGTATCCTTAGTGGCTCCATTTCTATTTGAATTTGACACCACTGTTTTAGATCTCCCTAATCCTCCAAAATTTCAGTGCATAGGTCAGTGGGTAGTTGTGACTCTCACTCAAGTTTGAGTCAAGCCTGTGGTATCATAGATATGTACTAAAATGCCACTTGTTGATCTAGTGGAGCTTCTGTGTAGGAATCCTATCCCTAGAATGTTTATTAGGGTGCAGTTAAAATGCTCTGGTTGTGTTTCTCCTTAAGGCTGTGTAATGTTAATGGCATTTAAGATCTTCCCCACCCATTAATAGGCCTCATGTGGAGCCCAATAAGGGAAGCTTGCTTAGGGGAGGCTTGCTTGTAGGAAGGCTTTCACATCTTTTGCTAATTTCTAGTTAGTCACTGAGTCATGAGGGTTGTGATGCCTTCTGGCTCTGAGAAGTGTATATACACTCTGAGTTGGTATTTTGCTTTGGAGGATCAGTTATCAAAAAGATCTTGTGATTCCCTGGTTGAGATTCTGAGTGGCCATATGTTCAGAGCTCCCTGCCTGCTCAGATGTAAAGGGTCTCTCAATCCAGGGATGTATGTAAAGTGTATAGTTTATTCAGGCAGTCAGAGACCTGTCTTTTGTTCTTTATTTCTCTGATTGTATTTTCTCTGTATTTTCTTTGTATTTTCTCTGAAGTTCAGGGTGCTGACTTTTCCCCTGAACTAGTGAATGTAATTAAAAAAGACTGTTGACTGCTTAAACAGCTGCCTTTCCTAGTAAAGCAAATCTAAGAACCTGTGCTAGCAGCCATCCTGGGTATGCCAGTGTGGTTGCCACTACAGGCTGGTATGGTACAGTCCCAAGTTTTTTAATTCTTTTCTAATTCTAGAGTAGAACACCTACTTGAGTAAGCTACTCTTAAGATTATGAGATTGAGTCCTGTGAATTCTAACATGGAAGCCATACACATGTGATGGGAGAATGACCAATGAGGACCCAGTCTTGGGAGCATGTGTGGAGAACCCACATGCTTATTCATTGAATCTGCTTCCAGAAGTATGTGATAGTATGGAATAGAAGAGCCCAACTCTTCACTTTAGAGCATGCACTGGCATTCTGTGTCTGCTACCTGTTCACTCACTGTGTAGTAAAGAGCAGACTTTTGATAGGCTGCTGATCCAGACTGAGACTGCAGTCCTAGTGAAGAAACTTACTCTTTGTTTCTGTCCCAATGGCCACAAGGTGTAAGCTCAATTCTATGAGTTCTGTAGGACCTGTGAGGGAGTGCTTTTCCCTCTATCAGACTGATCCACAAATGCATGACCTACTAGGTAATCCCATATCATGGACAGGTTTACCTATGTCACCTGTTCTTTGGCACAGGGCCTTGAGAAATCTTGAAAGGTTTAAGAGCCATAAGGTATCCAGTGGCTGAGCCTAGGAAGGAACCTGTCCTGAGGAGGCATCAGCCTGATCCAGACAAGTAGCTGACCAACTTAGCAGTGAAATGCATTATTCTGCAAGTGAGGGAATGAGTCTCTCTTTTGGTTTTGCCACATTCAAAAGGGAATTTGGTGGAAAAAAATTCTTTGTAGCAACCACTTTAAGTCTGAAGCCACTGTCCCAGGCATTGAGGTGTTATGGGAGTGTTAACAGAGTGGGGAAAGTATTTTTATACATCTTTTTTGCTTTATCTTTTCCGTAAACATCTCTTTGTAAAAGACAGCTAGTAATAAGTATTTAGTATACATCTACCAGTTAAATTGATGATGGGGTGATAATAACAAAGTCAAATAATGATATAAGAAAGATACTAAATGTGACCATAAATATAAACCATAGCATTAGAAGAACTCCACTGGGAAAACAGGTGCATGTGTGCACTGTAGTGGGGACATGGATTGGTTGAATCATTCTGGAAAACGATTTGGAAACATACCCTCAAAGCTGCTAAACTGTGTATACTCTCTGACCCAGTTATACCACTATGATGCCTATAACCCAAGAAGATCAAAGGAGAAGGGAAAGGACCTATATGTACACAATTTTTTTTTGTAGTAACTCTTTTTGTAGTGGCCTCAAACAGGAAATTAGGTGTGTTCCTCTCTCATTGGAAAAATCACTAAACAAATTATGGCATATGAATGCAATGGAACATTATTTTATCATAAGCAATGACATACTGGACAGTTTTAGAAGAAATTAGGAAGATGTCTGAATTGAGGCAGAGTGAAGTAAATAGAGCTAAGACAACAATTTTTATAACACTGTAGAGAAAAGCAACTTTGAAAGATTTTAGAAATCTGGTTAATGCAATGATAAACCATATATCCAGAGGACTGAAGATGAAACATGTCACCTACCTCTTGCCAGGGAAGAGGTGGACTTAAAATGAAGAATGAGACATGGCCAGTGTAAGGGCTTGTTTGGCCAAACTATGTATATTTGTTATGAGGGTTTTTGTTTTCTTTATTTTTGTATTTTTCAGTTGAGGGGGGCAGTGAGAGGGAGAGATAAAAAAATGCTTGTAATAACTAATTAATTAATTTTTAAAGGAAGGAAAACACTTCTCTGGGCCACACTGAGACCCCTAAAGGGGAGATATAGCCAGGTATACCTCTGGTGGTCTGTCTCACCACTGCAAAAGGGATTTGGGATAAGAATCCCCAGAATACACACAGAGACACAGACACACATATATATGTATATATGTGTATATGTATACATATGTGTGTGAGTATACATCCCCCCCTAATATTTCTCCTACTGTTTCTGGCTATATAATGGAAACCCTTTAGCTGCTGGTTGGATAGGCTTGTGCATAATAGATATCATTTACCAGTGGAATGGTCTCATGTTCTGTCACCCTTACATTGATGACAAATCCAAGGCACACCAGATCCAAGGTTTGCTTCCACTTCTGTTATCTACGTAAGTAACTTATGATCTAATTTTAAAACTCATCTTTGAATATACCTGGCACACACCTTGCATTTCTTATACATATCTACTGCTATTTGTGGCTAGGAGAATGTTTTTTGTTAGATCCTGGGCAAGTCACTTAACATCTATTTGCTGCAGTTTTCTTATCTATGAAACAGGGATAATAAGATCAACTAGCTCTCAGGGTCATTGTGAAGATCAAATGAGATAATAATTGTAAAACTTAACACAGTGCCTGGCACATAGTAATCATTTTATAATGATTATATAAACACACTATATACATAATGTGTTTTACATATAAATACATAATATATTATATATTATACATATATACATATACACATATATGCATATATATGTATATGTATATAAAATTATATTAGAGCTAGCATTTTCTCTTGCTCTAGATATCCAATATCATCACACAGGGCTTTCATAGTCAAGGATCAGAAACTTGGAGTGATATTCCAATGAATCACTCTGTAGTACAGTTAGAATTTCTGGAGTTCCTGCTATAGCAGTTTGCCTCCAGAGGAGCTAAATCTAATCCATTAAGGGTCATATCTTTTCCTCTTGGCCAGTATGCCTAATCAAAAAACTTCATCCTGGAACTAGGCTTACTGCTACTCACTAATGATCAATCCAAATGGAGACGATTGGCTAAGGACTGTGCAATTTCCTTCTATCAGTAGGGAGGAAGCCGTAACAATAACAGTAGCTGACACTTATGGAACACTTTAAGGTTTGTAAAGCATTTTCCAAATACCATGTTTTATCCTCATAACAACCCTGGGATGTAGGTACTATTCTTGTCCCCAATTTGTAGTGAAGAGACTGAGGCAGACAGAGTTTAAGGCACTCGCTGAAGGTCTTAATCAGCTACTAAATGTATGCATTCACTCCTCTTCTCTCTACTCATGCAGTTAATACCCCAGTTCAAGCTCTCATCACCTCTTAACTAAACTATTACAGTACCTTCCTTATTGATTTTCCTGTCTCAAGTGTTTCCTTGGTCCAATTTATTCTCCACATAGCTACCAAAGTAATTTTCCTAAAGTGTTCTGACCATGATATTCTCATAATAAATAAACTTCAGTGTCTTTCTATTATCTTTAGGATCAAATAATACTCCAATGTTTAGCATTTAAAATTATTCACAACCTGCCTACCTGTTCAGTCTTTTTATATATTACTCCATTCCATGCACACTCAGTCAAGCCATACTAGACTACTTGCTATAACACATGCCAGTCTGTTTCCCACCATGATGACTTTGTACCAGTTGTCCTCCATCCCTGAAGTAGTCTTCCTCCTCATTTATGATCCTTGGAATTCCTTGCTTCCTTCAAGAATCAGCTCAAGTGCACCTTCTACATGAGGTTATTGAGGTTGTTTCTAGTCTCCCTAGATGCTAGAGCTTTCCTTCTTTAAGGTAACATGGTATCTATTTTATATGTGTTTTATATATGCCAAAATATGTGCTCCCTTTCTCCCCTATTATAATATAAGCCCCTTGAAGATAGGGACTGCTTTGCTTTCGTCTTTGTATCCCTAGTGCTTGCCACAATACCTAATACAAAGTCTACAATAAGTATTTGAATGATTGGTTGTCACAGAACCATGATATCTGATTCCTGGACCCTATGGGATAGCTTATCTGTACCTTCTTTGCTTCTCTCTTGATTATCTTGAATGCTAGACTCATAGTTAGCCAGGCTATCTCTGGCTGGTGATATCTAACTCAGAATTTATTAAATACAAGTCAAGGGGTTTTTATTCCCTTATACCTGAAGTCAGATTTCTTACACAGACTCAGAACTTTTCAGTGATAGCTAAGATCTACAGCTTATAGAAAGAATAGACTCTCTTGATCATTATAAAATTCAGTTGGTTTCTGGTAGCCATTATTCCCTAGCACAGGGTTAATTTTCATAAAGGTGCCATGAAAATATGAGAAAATAAAAGTGCCTTCTGAATCAATTCAGTATTACTAGAGATATATAATATTTAACTTTTTCTAATATTCTATTCATACCCATAAATCCTTTCTGTTTACTTTTTTTTTTTTTTGGTTAGATTTGTCTAGGTCCCCAAGAAGCATATTGAGGAACCCAATTATAGCTTAGCCATTTATTTCTCCCTGTAATCCAATTAGGTTTTCATTCAAGTACTTAGATACTGTGCTATTTTGGGCACATATCTATAATCTACATAATTATAATCTATATAAATATATCCATATCTTCCATCAATGATACACTCTCTAGGGGAAATAAACTCTTGGCCATGATTTCCTCTGGTAAGTCCTAATCCCTTTTTGTGTCTATCTCTACATCTCATGAGTCCCTAAATATATGCATATATATAGAAACACGCTTCTATATATACACATACATTTTTACACATATATCTAGTATTGAAATTATTAAATTATTGATAATTCTTTTTACTACATTATAATTTCCCTGAGAGGCAGCATGGTGTAGTGAACATAGAGAAAACTTGGAAACTAGGAAGATCTGGGTTCAGCTCCTTCTTCCTGTGACACACACACATATATATAAAACAATGTATAACATTGTGTAAGTGATGTAAACTCTCAGTGCTCTGAGGCATCTAAGACTATACGTTGTAAAGAAGGCAGTAACTTTCTTTTAAAAAAAACTTGCTTTTTTCCAATTGCATGTAAAGACAATTTTAAACATTTATTTAAAATTTTTTTTGAATTCAAAATTTTCTTCCTCTCTACCATTCTTCCTAAGATGGTAAGCAATTTTATATAAGTTTTATGTATGCAATCATACAAAACATGTTTCCATATTAGTCACATTGTGAAAGAAGAAATAGACCAAAGGAAAAAAGTAATTAAGAAAGTGAAAAATATTATGTTTTGATCTTCATTCAGACTCTAGCAGTTCTTTCTTTGGAGGTGGATAGCATTTTTCATCATGAGTTCTTTGGAACTGTCTTGGATTAGCCAAGGCATTCATAGCTGATCATCGTAAAATATTTTTGCTACTTACTGTGTACAGTGTTCCCCTGGTTCTGCTCACTTTACTTTGCATCAGTTCATATAAGTCTTTCAATGTTTTTCTGAAATCAGCCTGTTCATCATTTCTTATAGTACAATAGTATTCCATCATAATCGTATATCACAACTTCTTCAGACACTCCTCAATTGATGGGCATCCTCTTGATTTCCAATTCTTTGCCACCACAGAAAGAGCTGCTTTAAATATTTTTGCACAAATAAGGCCTTTCCCCCTTTTAAAACAATTGCTTTGGGATATGGTCCTGTTAGTGATATTGCTAGTCATTTGATTGCCACAGTTTGATCACCCTTGGGCATAGTTCTAAATTGCTCTCCAGAATGGTTGGATCAATTAACAACTCTGCCAACAGTGCATTAATGTCTCAATTTCCCTATATCCTCTATACCATTTATCATATTCCTTTGCTGTCATATTAACCAATCTGATAGATGTGAGTTGTTTTGATTTGTATTCCTCTAATCAATAGTGACTTACAACATTTCTTCATGACTATAGATGGCTTTGGTTTCTTTATCTGAAGACTGAGCATTCATATCCTTTGACCATTTATCAACTGGGGAATGACTTTTATTCTTACAAATTAGATTCAGTTCTTTATATATTTATCAGAGGCCTTTATCAGAGACACTTGTTAAAAAATTATTTCTCAGCTTTATGCTTTCCTTCTAATCTTGGTTGATTGGTTTTGTTTGTGCAAAAACTTTTTATTTAAATTAATCAAAACTATCCATTTTGTATTTCATAATGTTCTCTATCTCTTGCTTTGTCATAAATTCTTCCATCCTCCATAGAGGGAAGTTAGTGACTTTCACTAGTATGAAATGAAATGACAGGTGTTTCCTCTCTCTCTGAAGCTTCCCTACTTAGCTATTTTAAATATGACTATTTAAGCTATTGCTTTGTTTCAGATCATATTTTCTTGCTCTGATTTTTTGGATTTACTCAAGGCATAATAGATTATACTCTAGCCTTTTAAAATCTTTGTTTTAAATGTATGTCTTATTAACTGTATTTTAAAAATTCTGCTTTCTAATCCATTCTGCTACCTACCCTCCATCATATGTGTGTATTTATCCTATTCATATTCATGAATATTAGATGTATTTTTCCTTACATCATATCCTGTCATACTGTTTCTTCCCTTTATTCCTCATTATCCACTTCACAAATAAGGTAGGGGAAAAACAAATAAGTAGGATAAAGAAAGAGAATGGTATCAACACTAGTAATTTTTGATTGGAGTGGTGAGATCCTTCCAGAGGAAGGACAGTGGCCTGCACTTCCAAGGCCCCTCCAACAAATGCCTTTTCCTTTTTGTTTTGTTACCTTTGCCAATATTATAGATGTGAGGTATTACCTCAGAGTTGTTTTAATTTGCATTTCTTTTATTCTTCGTAATTTGGAGCATTTTTCATGTGGTTGTTGCCTTTCTTATTTCATTAATTTTCTTCTTATAGAGTTTCACCATTTATCTGTTGGTAAATGACTCTGTTCTTCCATTAAAAAAAAGTCAATTCTGTATATTTCTTTTTTACCAGACTTTTACCAGAGAAATTTGCTGCGAATATTTTTTCTCAGTTAACTGTTTACCTTAAAATTCTAGTAATGTTGAAGATGGCGGCATAGGAGCAGCAACATATTGCAGCTCTCACATAACCACCTCAAAATACCCATAAAATATGACTCTAAACAAATTCTAGAACTCCAAAATGCACACAAATATACTTTCTGCTAAAGCAGCTCAGATACTAGGAACCATCTCAGCTCTGAGAGCCAAAACCAGCCCAGTCTGAAACTGCAGCTTTGCCCAGGAGGCGGCTGGATGAGACAAGACGAGCCACGGCTGGAGCTTCGGGAGAGCAGATCTGCGGTAGCGGTGGAAGTCTCCAGAATTATCAAGCCATAAGGAAAACAAAAAGGACTAAATGAAAGGTTAGTGGAGCTCTGCTAAATCAGAGGAGAAAAGTGGGTCCAGCCAAACTGCCTCCAGGGCAAGGAGGCCACAGAAGTGGAGGTCTTGCACCCTCCTCCACATTGCTGCTTCAGAGCTCCCGGCCTGCAGATGGCAGGGGGACCAAACGATTGTTCAGAGGCCAAGTGCTCTCACGTTGAGTGGCCTGGATCCGGATTGCAGTCTTGGGCGGCAGTCCTGGGGTGTTTTTTTCAGTGAGCTGGAGTTGGGAAGGGACCCAGCAGCCTCCTAAAAGCTCCAGCAGCTGAGAAAACCCTAGCGATTTGGGATGGAGCTTTCCCATCTGGAAGCAAAGTTCCACAGAGCTAAAAAAAAAAAAATTCACTGACGGGCCAGCCATGAATAAGCCTAGGAAGCAAAGTAAGAACAGTAACCAAACTTTAGATTCCTTCTTTGGGGAAAAGAAGGATCAAAGTAGGGAATGGGAGGAAGACAATGCAGTCAGAACTCCCACACCAAAAGCTTCCAAGAAACATGAAGATTGCCTAAAAGCTAGAGATCAGCTTAAAAAATATTTTGAAAAACAAGTGAGAGAAGTGGAAGAAAAATTGGGAAGAGAAATAAGAGTGATGCAAGAAAATCATGAAAAGAGAGTCAACAACCTGACTGAAGAAATTAACACCTTAAAAAATAGATTAACTCAAATGACAAAAGAGGCCCAAAAAGCCAATGAGGAGAAGA
>CM053585.1:323833396-323855657 GCA_028646515.1 Pseudochirops corinnae | reverse complement strand
AAAAAAACAAGAGCTGAACAGAAAATTTGACTTTCAAATACAAGAAGCAAGAGAAGCATGAGAAGGTAAACAGGGAAAAGAAATCATAAAGAACTTATTAAAGTTGAACTATTTATATTCCTACATGGAAAAACTATAATTTGTACTCATAAGACTTTTCTCAGTATGAAGACAGTTGAGGGGAATATATAAATATATGTATGTATACATACATATACATGTATGTATAGGAGGGTGTAGGTGTGTATAAATATATATGTGAGTGTGGGCATATGTATGTACATGTATACATAGAGGGCACAGGATGGGTTAAATATGAAGGGATGATATCTAAAATTAAGAGGTGAGAGAGGAATATATTGGGAGAAGGAGAAAAGGAGAGATAGATTAGGGTAAATTATCTCATATAAAAGAGGCAAAAGAACACTGTTACAATTGAGGGGAAGGGCAGGAAGGTGAAAGGGAATGGGTTAGTCTTATTCTCATTGAATTTGGCTCAAGGAGGGAATAACATACACATTTGGGCATCTTACCCTACAGGAAAGCAGGGGGGAAGGGGATAAGAGGGGGGATGATAAAAGGGAGGGCAGATTGGGGGAGAGGGTAGTTAAATGCAAAAACTTTTGAAAAGGGACAGGATCAAAGGAGAAAATAGAATAAGTGATGGAGGGATTAATAGTTAGTCTTTCACAATATGACTACAATGGAAATGTTTTACATAACTATACATGTATAACCTATGTTGAATTGCTTGTCTTCCCAGCAGGGGCGGATGAGGAGGGAAGAAGGGAAAAACTCTGGAACTCAAAGTTTCAAAAACAAATGTTATTTTAAAAAATTGGTTTTTTACATGCAACTGGGAAATAAGAGATATAGGCATTGGGGTATAGAAATTCATTTTGCCCTACTAGAAAGTTAGGGAAGTAGGGGATGGAGGTGGATATAAGAGAGAACAGATTGGGGTAAGGGGTATTCAGTAGGTTCAATATTTTGGGGTGAGGGTAGGGGAAAGAAAGGGAAAAAAATCTGTAACTCAAAATCTTGTGGAAGTGAATGTTAAAAACTAAAAATAAATAAATAAATTGGAAAAAAAAATGATGAGCAGGATGATTTTAGAAAAACCTAGAAAGACCTACATGAACTGATGCAGAGTGAAGTAAGTAGAAACAGGAGAATGTTTGTACATAGCAACTTTGTACAATGAACAACTGTGAATAACCGTGAATAACTCTAAGCTATACAATGATCCTAGACAATGTCAAAGGGCTCATCATGAAAAATACTACCTTCTTCCAGAGAAAGAACTCATCATATCTGAATAGAGACTAATACAGACCTATAACAAGAAGCTTGATGCCTGTCTTTTCTTTTTTTGGTTCAAATTTTCTTCCACAAAATGACGGATATGGAAATACGTTTTATATGATTGTACATTTCTAACTTATATTAAATTGTTTATCATCTCAAGAAAGGGGAAAAAGTGGGGGTAGCTAGGTGGCACAGTGAATAGAGCACCGGCCCTGGAGTCAGGAGGACCTGAGTTCAAATCTGGCTTTAGACACTACTAGCTTGGGTGACCCTGAGCAAGTCACTTAAACCTGATTGCCTTAGTTCCTCATCTGCAAAATGATCTGGAGAAGGAAATGGCAAACCATGCCAGTCTCTTTGCCAAGAAAATCCCAAAATGGGGTCATGAAGAGTCAGACATGACTGAAACAACTGAACAGCAACCAAAAAAACCCCCAAAAAACAAACAAACCAGAAATGAGTGTGAGATATATTAGTACTCAGTGTTAGTAGGAAAGTCTTAGACTTATCTTCACACCTCCAAATGTGATTTCCTCCCCAGGGGAGAGAGGATGGGATCCTACTGAGGAACTGAGGAGCTTGCCAGGGAAGTTTAAAACTTGTGAATCACCAGCATGATAGCTACTGAGGGAGTGGTTCTGTTGAGCCAATAAGGAGCTTCTTTCCTCAGCAGAGTTCCATAGGCTTGGAAAGTTCACTGAAGGCTTACTGATACAGAGCCAGCTAAATCAGTCATTTCAAATGCTGACTATCTTTTGTTCCTTTCTAGATAGTTATTGCCAGTTGGGGAGTTGCAGCATACCTGGCCCCATAAAGATGAATTCATATTGCAACCATTTTCCAGATAGGAATCTGCAAGGAAAAGGGTAAAGTTTCTAAAGAAAATGGGTCTGATTAGATGGGAAAAGGGTGGGGGTGGAGGTAATTTGGTCGCCATACCGTATGACTAGCTCACTGTCTTTAGGGCAATTAGATTTTGCCTTCTAGGTGAAGCCCTATCTAAAGGCCATCTGACTTTAGCTTAATAATGATAACAGCTAACATTTATGTAACCCTACTATGCGCCAGGCACTTTACAAATATTATTTCATTAGAGCCTCACAACTGTAGGAAGTACATCCTGTTTTAACATTTGGATTGAGGATTGAGGCAAATAGAGGTTAGCTGATTTGCCCAAGGTCACATAGCTAGTATGGTCTACATTTGGATTTGAACTCATATCTTCCAACTCTGTCCACTGAGCCATCTAGCTTCTTGTTATGGGTCTTCCCCACCACACCATCATACAGTTATAGATCAGACTGGATAAACTGGTGAAATTTAACCAGAGATCAGGACAGCAGCAGCTATTGGGACCCATAAAACTGTCTGTATAAATAGGTGTTCCGTAGATGGCAGGAGAAGGTTCTGTATCTGCTACTGTGTAAAGTGGACAGAGTTAACCAAATCAACAAACATTTGCTGAGGATCTGCTTTGTGTGAGGCACTGTACAGAAAGCTAAGGAGAGGGCAATGACACCCTATCCCACAGAGGACTTTGGGGGCATCTTCTGAAAAATGGTGTTGATAAAGAAGCAATTTATCACCAGCCATTATGGATGCTCATATTGTGATACCCAGGACCAGGGCAATCAGTGCCCCTCAAATCTCCCCAAATTCAAGGCATCCTCTAAGGCTACCTCTCTACTTAAAATCCCTGAGCCATACTAATTTCTATATGTAAACTTGAGATTTAGGAAACAAGGCCCTCTAGGACCAAGGGCAAATTTCCCCTGAAATTTGGATGACCTAGCTGTAGGGCCTTGAGCAGACTGGAGGCCATGTCTAAATGTGATGACCTATAAGGTAGAGGAGGATACCAAGAATACAAGGGACTACTGGGCACAGGAACCAGGTTTCTATAGTATTGGGGGACCCTAAATGGGTTTGGGGTACAAACCAGTGATGGTGCCTCTAAATTGGACTACATAAAATCAGGATGCCCATTACTGGAGCAGTTGACTTTGTCAATGTAGTAGACCAGGTACCTCAGGCCCAAAGTAATTAGTAAGGAGTAACTGACCTAGCTAATACTTGTTTCTCTGTTCCTATGGCAGAGACTAGTCAGAAACAATTCTCTAGCAATTAATAAGGAATCCAGTAAACACCTTAACCATCCTTCCCCAGGGCTAACTGAACTGCCTCTCACGCTGCCACAGTCTGGTGGGCAGGTTGAAAGAAGCATCTTTTCCTAAGGTAAATTATGTATACCAGTGATGTCAGACTCAAATAGAACCATCCTTATACCATAAATAAGGATCACAGCCAGGCTGTACACTGATTTAGAAAACTATAAATTAACATTATCTGTGTTTTATTGCATTTATTTTTTGCTACATATTTCCCAGTTATATTTTATCTGCTTTGGGTCTTGCTTTGGACTGGTGTTGGCTGTATATTTGACACCCTGATGTACACTAATATATTTATGATATAAGGCTGGTCTAATTGAATGAGATGACAATGGCTGAAGCTCTTTATCAGATAGTGGTTCATTTGAAGGACTGGAGCGAGAGAGAGATAAACCCTAAGAAAATACAGGATCCAGACCAATCAGTCGAGTTTTGGGGAATACAATGGATGGGAAAAGCCCAGAGGATTCTGGGAATAATTCATAATAAGCTACTGATGATCATCTCCCTACAATCTAAAAAGGAAATTCAGATGATCGTTAGATTTTTGGAGTTCTGGGAACTCACATTTCCCTTCTGGATATACTGATGGCTTCCATTTACTGAGTCATCTTCAAGTCTCCTCTTTCAAGTAGGGCCAAGCACAGGTTACAATCCTGGTCTTCCTCTTAGATCTTTATGAGCCTATAGAATCTTTGTTTTTGAAGGTCCACAAAGATCAGGCCAAATGGAGCTTTTGGCAGGTACCTGGGAGTGGTCAGACTAATCACTACTTTCTGAAGCTACAGACTTTCATTGCAGCCACTTTAATGCCTTTTTAAAAAGCAGTTATTAAAGGCAGCTAAGTGGCATGGTAGATAGAGCATGAAGCCTAGAGTCAGGGAGACCTGAGTTCAAATCTAGCCTCTACCACTTATAAAATACAGATGATGATAGCACCTATTTCTCAGGGTTGTTGTGAGGATCAAATAAAATCATAATTGTCAAGTGTTTGGCATAGTGCCTGGCACAGAGTAGGTGCAGGATCAAAGCTTTTTAAAGGAGCTCTTCTCCTGCTCCTGGTCCCTAGTTGCTAGTAGGTAGATTATGCAAGACCATACCATCACCCTTCATCCAGAGCTGCCTATTATGAGTTGTGTGCTGCAAAACAGGTCATTAACACCATGGGGAGGGCATAGGCATCCTCTGCTGAAAGGGTAAATTCAAGATCAAGCTCACTCAAGCCCCTCCATTGTTAATGCCCTTCACTAACAGGTGTGACTCCCACAGACAGAAACCAAGCCCCAGAACCTTGCTTCCCCTGCTAGGTCAATAGGTCCCTTCCTATGTGGACCTGGATGCTAAGAAATGCAGTTTTACCTGGTTTACTAATTGCTTTTTACCTTCTATACAAAAAGCTTATAAAATTGGTCTTAAGTAGCTATTAATCAGGTAACATGGAGTACTCTAGGGAAGATGCACTGAGAGCCCTCTGAATAGTCTGATTATCAAGCCACATGGCTAACAGATGAGAGGCTTTGAGGGAGGAGGCAGAAAAAAGTTCTTTATCAACACTGTTGCTGTGGTCCTGGTTAGGTCATCTGGAACCCTGAGAGAACTAGATAATCAAAGACTCTTCCTTCTGGAGATCAGGGCCAATGAAGGAATTTTGCTGAGGCTTCTCATCATATAGAGTTGCTTGTGGGGCATGTCAGTGTCCCTCACATACCCACAGATAAACTGAACAAGCAGGTTGATGCCCTTATAAGAAAAGCAGAGGTTCAGGAGTAAGTCCATCACCAAAATGAACATGGGAGCCATAATGTCATGTTGTGGTGGGCAAAGGACCACATGATCTACTTAAAAATGATAAGGAAGCTCCTTCTGCCCAACAATGTTCCTCATGCTAATGCAAGAGCTCATTTCTGAAAAACCAATATGGCATGATCTCATGTGATTTTCTAAGCTACCTCTGGCTGGCAGATCAATAATATTGACTGCCTGATCCCCTCATATGGCAAGATATTTACCCTTACTACAATTGCTACCTGTTCAGATTATGGCATAACTATCAGTCAAGTCTGCCAACATGGTAGTCACCAGCAAAGCTCTCATAGCACATATCAGCTGTCCTTATCTCTGCTCCCCCCACTTCCCTGAACCATTCCTTAAGATCAGGGAACCCATTTTATCACAAAGTAGGACAGAGAATGGGTTTGCTGACATCACAAGAGGTGGATTTTCAGCCTCATGTACCATCCTCATGAGGATGCCAGTGATGACATGGGCTCTTGAAGCAACAGCTTTGTCATAAAGTCCCTGACTAGGGTGATTAGGCATCCCACCTCCTGGAAGCTGTGTCTGTTACCAGTCAAGGCCACTCTGGCAAGAAATAGGTCTCTCCAGCCCAGTGGTTTCTCAGCTCCAACCTCCAAAGAGATTATCTGATTATATTGGACTGCTTTTAAACACAGTTCCAGTTGACTCTCTCAGGTCCTTCACAGTTACACTGTATAGAATCATTTAGACTTCAATGTCTTTGCTAATCTAAGGGATTTCATATACAGTACAGAAATAGCTCAGGTCTCTCGGAGTAGGCAGGTCTCTTCCTGTTACTATTTAGACAATTCCTTCTCATAGAGGGTTTAAAGAACCATGGGGCAGGATTATTAGGAGGTGCCCTATTTTCTAATGATATGGAGAAAGTGAAACTGCCTCTACATAAATATAGTCATTTTAAATTGACCTGAAAGAGATCTCATATATAATTTGGTGACAATCCTAAATCCTTGGATGAACATGAAGAGTCATCCGTGTCTAAATTCCAGAAGAAGGGAGCAAGCAGCCCCTCAGTAGGGCTCTCTAAAAGGGAAAAGATTTGGTATCACCTTCCTGATTGGGCTTCCAGGGAGGGAGGGTTTTGGCAGGTGGACCAGGTAAAAGAGTAGGTAGTGGTATGAGGAGAACCACTCAGTTCCCAGGACAAATTACATACAAGAGGCTATGACTTCTTAGCTACTCTGCTATAAATGACCCTGACTGATAATGAAAAATATATGACTGTACCAAAAGGTGTCATCATCTGCACTGTGGCCCTGATATTCATGGCACTGCTTTTGTTCATTCTCTGTTTTATAGCAGGAGACTCACTATGAACTACAAAGATTAAGCATCACCCACCCCATTGACCGGATCATAGGTATCTGGGACCCAGTCCATACAAGGAAAGGAGGCAAAGCCTGGAATTTATGATCTTTATTCTCTTACACAGTTTTGGTAACTCCTTCAAGAGATTGTTACAGTTTTTTTGTTTTGTTTTGTTTCTGCTGTCTTTTTAATTAATTTAATTTGATTTTTCCTCTCCCCCCTGCCAAGTACTGCCTATGACAGGCTTCTCTCATCCATGATAAGAGAATTGTGCAGTTAAAGCCATTTGAATAGTGAAAGATCATCTAGAACACCTTCAGAACCTTGCAATCAAAGGGTGGGATGTGATAGGGTCTCTGTCTACCAGGGTTCCCTTACCCCAACCTCATGTAGGTTAGGCTAATTGTTTACCTAAAAGGCAAAAAAGCCCTTCCCAAGACTTGAAGTTAAAACTCCTCAAGTCTCCTTTAGTGCAGCTTTCTAGTGGCCTCTGGCTATATTAACATGGCTTCTTGGTCTTAAAAAAAAAGTCTACCCACAAGCTGTCAATGGCCTTTAGATTTGGTGACTGTCCTAAGGCCAGCACAATCTGTCCAGATGACAGGAGACATTCATTAGTCTTAAGCTAGAAACATCCACCTCACTTTTTTCTTTAATCCTAAAAAAAAAATCTTTCATATTACCATCTGATGTCTCTTCTCCTTTTTATCTACCCTCACTACACCTTTTACCTACCCTTGCTACTTCTATTTTCTCATTTCTTAAACCATTGCAATCTGTCTTCTGATCCCACCATTCCATTGAAAATTCTCTCCCATCCGTATGTACAAAAATATTTATAGCAGCTCTTTGTGTGGTAGAAAAGAATTGGAAAGCAAGGAAATACCCACCAATTGGAGAATGGCTAAACAAGTTGTGGTATATGAATGTAATGGGATACTGTTGTGCTATAAGAAATGAGGAGCAGACAGACTTCATAATATCCAGGAGACATATAAACTGATGCTGAATGAGGAGAGCAGAACCAGGAGAACTCTGTACACAATTACAGCCACATCATATTTGTGACTAACTTTGATAGACTGGGCTCCTCTCAGCAATGCAAAGTTAGAAGACAATTACAAAAGACTCCTGATGGAAAAGGGATATCCTCATCCAGAGAAAGAACTACAGAGTCTGAATGCAGATTGAAGCAAAACTACTTGCTCTCTGTCTTTTTTGTTTTGTTTTGTTCCTTCTTTCTCATTGTTCACTCCATTCGTTATAATCCTTCTTTACAACTTGACTAATGTTTAATGTGAAGGTATTTGTAGAACCTATATCAGATTGCATGCCACCATGGTGGGGGAGGGGGAAGGAGAGAGAGGGGGAAAAAATTTGGATTGTGGAACAAAGAAGAGATTGTGGAACTGAATGTATAGACTAAAAGTAAATAAATAAATCAAACATTTGAAAACAAAAACAAAAAAAATATAGTTAAAGCCAACAAAAAAATGAAGAAGAAGAAAATTCCCTCCCAGAAAGATATCAATGACTTCTTACTGGAGACAAAATGAGGCAATGGCTCCTAAGCCAGCTTCAAAATTAGGAAGAGTTAGATTCAGGTCCTACAACTGACATATATCGCCTGGGTAATCCTGGGAAAGTAACTTTAACCTCTCAGTCTCCCACAGGAAACTCTCAGATAGTATAAAGTAGAGAGAAGTTGGTCATCTCTATTGGTGGATTTTCCTCATTGAGTGTTCACTACAGAACAAGACACAAATACAAAAAAAGTAGAATACGTGTTACATGATGAAAGCATTAGAGGCACAAAGTAATGTTATGGTCTAAGAGGGAAGGGGAAGATTGATGGAGGAAGGTCTCCCTTGGTTCCCTATACCAATGAAATCACAGTCCAGTTTAAAAAAAAAATCAAAAGACCTCCTCTTAGTCATTATCATCCTTCACTTCTTGGCACTCTTTGACACCATCAACCATTTATTCCTTCCTGACTGTTTTTCCTCTTCTGCTTCCCATGACAGTGTTCCACAAACTCACCTGCTTCTCTACATTTACAAGTCATCCGCCACACTTGAAATGCATTCCTTTTTCCTCTCTGCCCAAGCCCTTGTCTTCCTTCTGCTGTGCCACCTAGCCAATGTTCAGGAGGAAGTTTTCCCTGACCCCCTATTTTCATGAAAAATTTAGAGAAAGTGGAAGAGTTCAGAATTTTCTGATATCCCTCAAAGAACAGTTAGTTATTAACGGTTCACTGTCAGCTTGGCAAGAGATATCCAGCGGAGCAGGGATCCCAGGGATGTGAGCCTGGCCCTGTGCTATTGATCATCTCTTTTCCAATGACTGTGATAAAGGGATAGATGGAATGCTTATCAGATTTGCATATGGCATAAAGAGAGATGAGGTGGAGTGGAGAAGAGGTAGCCTAAGCTACTGGATGATAGAGTCAGGAAACAAAAAGATGGGGACATGCTGGAACATTGGGCTAAATCCAATAACAATAAAAGTCAGTAGGGAAAAATGTTAGATTCGAAAAAATCAACCTTAGGTACAATATGTTCTAGCCTCACTACAATATCCTCTGCCTCCATGCATTCATATACCGTTTCCCTTAAGTCTAGAGTGCACTCTTTCATTTCTACTTCTCAAGATTACTTTTCTTTCTTCAAGAATTAGTTAAGTTGCCATCTTATATTCTCTTAAAAAAATGCAACTTTCCTTCTACCAAACTTCCCTCTCTCTATTCACAGTGCATTCATTCTTCCAACCTCTTAAGTTCCTGACCTTGGCATTATGCTCAGCTCCTTACTCTTTCTTTATCTCACATGTTCAATTGATTGCTAAATCTTGCCTCTTCTACCTCTTCCAAATCTCATCTAACCCCTACCATCACCTAGAACAGTGGTTCTCAACCTTCTTAATGCCGTGACCCTTTAATACAGTTCCTCATGTTGTGGTGACCCCCAACCATAAAATTATTTTCATTGCTACAGAGAATATAAGATGGCAACTTAACTAATTCTTGAAGAAAGAAAAGTAATTTTGAGAGGTAGAAATCAAAGAGTATACTCCAAACTTAAGGGAAAAGGTATATGAATGCATGGAGGCAGATGATATTATAGTGAGGCTAGAACATATTGTACCTAAGGTTGATTTTTTTGAATCTAACATTTTTCCCTGTTGACTTTTACTGTTATTGGATTTAGCCAAATGTTCCAGCATGTCCCCATCTTTTTGTTTCCTGACTCTATCATTGAGTAGCTTAGGCTACCTCTCCTCCACTCCATTTTCATTGTAATTTTGCTACTGTTATGAATCGTAACATAAATATCTTATATGCAGGATGTATTTTCATTGTTACCAATTGAACCAATTGTAATCCACAGGTTGAGAACTGCTGACCTAGAATGATATCTCAGTCCTGGACAATTGTAATAACCTTCTCATTGGTCTCCCTGATTCAACTTACCCTCTTTCTCCTCTAATCCTTCCATCACAAAGCTGAGAAAGTAATTTTCCTTAAGCACGTATCTCACCAGGTCAACCTCTACTCCATAAACTCCAATAGCTCCTTGTTGCCTCTAAGATAAAATTTTAAAAATGTGTTTTCTGTTTGAATTTTTAAAACACTTCAAAACCTTGACCCAACTTTTCTTTCCAGCTTAATATGCATTCTTCCCTTTCCCATACTCTACAATCTCAACAAATTGACTTCTTTCTCTTCCTTGCTTACAGTCCTCCCATCTTCTGCCTCTGTGCCTTTGCACTGGCTATCCTCCATGCCTTGAACACACTCCCTCCTCTCCTCTGCATCATGGAATCACCCATCTTCTACATGAACCCTTTCCTGATCCCCCCCCCCACAGCTGGCATCCCTATAGTTAACCATTTGGTATTTATTGTGTATATGACTCTCTATATGGACATGTTTTCTCTGCCATTAGGAAGTGAGCTCCTTCAGAGCAGATTGTTTCTTTTTTTCCCTTTAAATCCTTGGTACCCAGCACAGTACCTGGAATATAATAGGAACTTAATAAACGCTTGTTGATTGATTGAATCGATTGAGCTCATCTTTGTAGCCATTCCCCAGTCCACAGTTCTTTCACGTTTCTTAAATTACCATGTATTTACTTGCCTTTGTGCATTTTGTTATTCCCTTGGTAGAAAGTGAGTTCCTTAAGGAAACTACCAAATTAATATTCTTAAAGTGCAGTCTTGACAACGCCATTCCTCTGCTCAAGAAGCTTCAGAAGCCTTGTACTGCCACTAGGATAAAATCTAAATTCTTTAGCATCTACAGCTGGAGTAAGAATAACACCTGCTTTATGTATAATGGGCTGGTTTCCCCTTAAAGGAGCAGGGATGCTTTCCTTGGGCTTCAGTGGGTCCAGGGCAATGAGGCTTGAATGATCAGTTTGGCTTCCTTGCCTCTTGAGGCATAAAGAGTCCAGTCTATCAGGACCATACCAGGGGAGAGTAAAAGTATAAAAAAATTAACTATCTCTTAGCTTCTGTTACTGGTTGTTTAAACTATGTCTCTCCATGCTAACGGAAATGAAAACAAATTTTATTTGCATATTTAGCACTTGAATAAATTTTGTATTTGTTTTGTTTTGTTTTGCTTCTAAGGACAATGCCTTAAAAGCAAAAGAGTGGTTTATGGATCTAGTAATAGCACAAGCAAATAGGGAAATAGTCATGGGGGTAGGGACTAATAGGCTACAGATAGGGAGCATGATCTCTGACCTTGCTGAGATGAAGGTCACAAAGGAAGAGTTTAAAATCAGGAGTGAAGATGAGGATTGGGAATCAGTTCCAGCATGAAGAGAGCCTTGGGCCCATCTCATTACTATCCCCAGTATCCTCACTCTTGTGGAATGATTTCCTTCACAGGAGTGTCAGAAAGCAGGGACTTCCATGGGTCCACAGGGGTGCCCCAGGTTCTATGAGTAGTTTTGAAAGAAAGCTTCAAGGGAAGGAGCACTCTTGCTCGGCTCACAGTGTGTGGAAGACCCCTCTTTGTGCTTAATAATTAGGAAGCGTAAATTGGGATCATGGAGCTATATATATATATATATATGTATGTATGTATGTATGTATGTATGTATGTATGTATGTATATTGGGTGGGAGTATCTGTGCCGATGTTCACAGTGGCTTATGAGCTTGTTATTGTGGTCAGGGTTAAATAGAAACCCTTAGGATTGTCTGAACCATTCCGTATAATTACTATTAAATGATATCAGATTTATAGTGTGGGAGGAAGGAAAGGGCAAATATATTCCCCCTTCCCACCTCCCACCTTTATGTCCAGTAATGGAGTAACTCCCACTTCCCAGCTCCCGTAAAGAAGATGAAAGAAACTAGAAGCATTTTGCTGCACAAATTCTCCTTTTGTCTGTGCAGCTACTGAAAAAAGTAGATGGGAAATGGCAATTTACAGGGGCCAAAGGAAGTTGTTATGCTAACTACAGTAGCCATTCCTGATCTTTGCAAATTGGTTGATCAGGAAACCCAAGTTTTGGGTAACAGTACAAAGTTATTGATTTTGTCCATGTCTTTTTTTCCCTGGTTCTATGGTTGAGACCAGTCAGAAGCCATTCACCTTTACCTGGAAGGGACTTTAGTGTGCCTTCACCATCTTTCCTGAGAATTATTCCTTCATAATGCTATAGTTTGCAAGCAGACACCTGGAAAAGGTTACATATCCTGAAGGCATGGGTATAATGATGTAATGTTCATTGTACTAGATGAGGCCATGGTGGCAAAAGGCCTAGATTAAATGGTGGCTCATATGAATGACAAGGAATTGGAGATTAAGTCTAAAAAATGTAAGGTCTTGTCCACTCAGTTAAGTTTTGAGGAATATAACACATCGGGAGAACTCAGGTGATCTCAGATACACTCTATAACAAGATAGTGACACATTCTTCTTCCTCACAGTCTAAAAAGGAGGCTTAGAAACCTAATAGACTCTGGCTTCTAGAGAACCCATACACCTCACCTGACTCTCAGGATGGGCCCCACATACCAAATCACTCACAAATCTGCCTTTTTAAATGGGGTCTTGTAAAACACAAGAAGAACTAAACTGGACTGATCCATGTGGATTTATATCACAAATTCAAGGATGGCTCAACTTTGAGAAAACAATTACCATAAGAAAGCATATCTCTACTAAAAATAATAAATGCCATTTCATTATATTAATGTTGCAGAAAAAGCCTTCAAAATCATGATAATTATATGTTGTTATTAATTTTTAAGCTAAATATACTAAAAATCAAAAGAATAAATTATTTGAAAGGCTTCTTGTAGAACATGGAAATTTAAACGAGACTTGAAGGAAGCCAGGGAAGCTAGGAGGTAGAGATGAGGAAGGAGTGAAATGCTGGAGTCTGGAGATGGAATGTCTGTGAGAGGAATGGCAAGAAGGCCATTGTCAGTGAATCACAGAGTATGTGACAGGGAGTAAGATGTAAGTAGATTGAAAAGGTAGGAGAAGTCAAGTTGTAAAGCATTTTGAATGTGAAACAGACTTTCTAATTGATTCTGGAGAAGATAGGGACCCATAATAAAAGGATTTATCTAGTACAACTTGGACTCAGTCAAAAGGTCACACTCGAGGCCACATGTAGCCTCAAGGCCTCAAGCCTTGGACCAGAGTGAAAAAAAGATAAGAATTAGGGAAACTAACCAGTGGACTATTGTAATAATCAAGGCATGAGGTGATAAAGCTGTATATCAGGATGGTAGTAGTGTCAAAGGAGAGAAGTGGGCACATAGAAAAGATGATAGTGCTTACTTTCATCTACTACAATCTTCTATAAGATTTCATGAACATATTTCTATTCTAAACCAGTGTTGGCCTTGGTCACCCTGCATCCTTTTTTGACAAAGAGATCAAATATTTTATGACTGGGACATATTCTTTATTATTTTTGTGGTGATTCATTCAAATCAGTTAAATTTACTCAATAAATATTAATAGTAGATGCTGATATCAATTCTTTTATGCATTTCTCTCTCTCTCTCTCTCTTTCTCTTTCTCTCTCTCTCCTCTTTCTCTCTGTTTCTCTCTGTCTCTCTCTCTTTTCATCAAAAGCTGCTTAAGCAGACTAGGTTAGAGCTGACTCAATTACATGCCGTATCTTCTTGTTCTTTCTCCTAATTTGGTGGTGATATAGCTTCTCCGTGCCAACAGGTCAACAGGTTTATGGACAGAGAGAGCTGAGTCAGAAATGACTTTTATATATAGTTTCCTTTATGTTAAACTAGAATCAATCAAAAAATTTTTTGATGTTATTCAGTGCCCACATTATTCAGTACCACCCGACTTTTCTTAAATGAAGTTCACTAAACAAGTTTATAATCTGCATATTCTATGAGCCTTTGACTTTTCTTATTCTTGATCATTTTCTGACACACTGTTTGCTGTCTTCCCTTGTGCCCCTCTTATGTTGAAGTCATCAAGTACTAAAAAGTTTTGTTTGCTTGTGTCAGGGTGTGTTGTTTTGTTTTGGTTTTGGTTTTACTCATACCTGTGATTTCACTGTAATTATTTTTGGCCAATCAGTCCCAAGACCAACCATACTTCTTCAACCTGACCATCTTCTGCCCTGTCACTGCTACTACATTTGTCTGCACTGGGACTATGCTGTCCTTGCTAATGAGAGCCCATTATATGCAGCTAGTCCCAGGCTTAACCATGCTTCTTCTCCTAGGCCATCTTTTTGCTCTGCAGCCAGGCCTCATACTACCAATGCTCATGAAAAAGGCAAACGAACCACCTGCCCTATCATTCCATTCACCATTCCTGTGATTTTTCTGGATGGAAGCACCTTCCATAGCTACCACTATCTTATGTGAATTACATCTTTTTGTAAAAATATATACTCTGGTAATTGCAATATGAGGTGACCAAACTTTCATGAAATTTTATTTCTTGTTGCCTTTGGATACATGTTAAAACCAACTTTACCAATTCCTATATCTTCTACTCCAAGGAGCATCTCTAAACCATAATTTGATTTTGTTTTTGTCTTTTAGTTTCATTTACATCAAGAATGGCAGGATTGGGGGGGGGAGGTGGAATCAAGACAGCAGCACAGAAGCAGGAAAATTCTGTGGCTTCCACCACAACCACCTCAAATACCTATAAAATATGACTCTAAACAAATTTTAGAGCTACATAACCCAAAAAGTGACAGAGAGAAACAAATCTCCTCATGAAGGCAGCCTGGAAGGCAGACACCAGACAGAAAGTCTTCATTGCAGCATGCTGGGAGCCGAGCCCAGCCCACGTGAGCCCATAGTTTTAGCCCCAGGGTTGTCCAGACCAGCCAAGGCTAGAGGGACCTCAGGAGAGTGGATCACCAGCAGCTATGGCAGTTTCCAGAATTATCAACCCATAAATGCCAAAGACAAAGTGAAAGGTCAGTGGAATTCTGCTAAATCTGGGGGAGATGGAGTGGGGTCCAGCCTCTGCCCCCAGAACAAGAAGCAGCAGAGGTGTGGCAGCCCTGCAGCTGCCTTCATGTGGCTGCTTCAGAGCTCCCAGACTGCAGATCATAGTGGGGGCCAAGTGACCATTCAGAGGCTAAGCTCTCTTGCCTTAACCTGCCTGGATCAGGATTGTGGTCATGGGTGGTGCTCCTGAGGTGTGTGACAAGTAAGACAAAGCTGGTGGGAGCAGCAGAGACGGCATTCTCCTAATAGCTCCAGCAGCTGCAAATACCCCAGCGATTTGGGAAAAAGCTCTCCCCTATGAAAGCAGAGTTCTATCTACTGTGGCAAAGACCTCAAAAGTAAGTAATTGGCTAGCAACATGAGCAAGCAAAGGAAGCAAAGCAAGCCCAGCAATCCAACTTTATATTCCTTTTTGGGGGACAAAAAGGATCAAAGAATGGAACAGGAGGAAGACAACGCAGTCAGAACTCCTGCACCAAAAGCTTCCAAGAAAAATAGAAACTGGTTACAGGCCATGGAGGAGTTCAAGAAGGATTTTGAAAATCAAGTAAGAGAAGTGGAGGAAAAATTGGGAAGAGAAATGAAAATGATGCAAGAAAATCATGAAAAGAGAGTCAACAATCTGACTGAAGAAAATAACACCTTAAAAATTCAACTAACTCAAATGGCAAAACAAGCCCAAAAAGCCGATGAGGAGGAGAATGCCTTAAAATTCGAATTTGCCAGATGGAAAAAGAATTTCAAAAGCTCACTGAAGAGAATAATTCCTTCAGAATTAGATTGGAGCAAATGGAAGCAAATGATTTTATGAGAAATCAAGATACTATTAAACAGATCCAAACAAATGAAAAAATAGAAGACAATGTGAAATATCTCATTGGAAAGACTACTGACCTGGAAAATGGATCCAGGAGAAACAATTTAAAAATTATTGGACCACCTGAAAGCCATGATAAAAAAAAGAACCTAGAAATTATCCTTCAAGAAATTCTCAAGGAAGATTGCCCTGATATTTTAGAATCAGAGGGCAAAATAGAAATCGAAAGAATTCACCGATCACCTCCTGAAAAAAGATCCCCAAAAGAAAACTCCTAGGAATATCATAGCCACATTCCAGAGTTCCCAGACCAAGGAGAAAATATTACAAGTAACCAAGAAGAAACAATTTGAATATTGTGGAAACACAATCAGGATAACACAGGATCTAGCAGCTTCTACATTAAGGGATCAAAGGGTTTGGCATATGATATTGCAGAGATCAAATGAACTGGGATTAAAACCAAGAATCACCTACCCAGCAAAACTGAGCATAATGTTTCCAGGGGAAATATGGTCTTTCAATGAGGTGGAGGACTTTCAAGCATTCTTGATGAAAAAACCAAAGTTGAATAAAAAATTTGACATTCAAATACAAGAAGCAAGAGAAGGATGAGAAGGTAAACAGGGAAAAGAAACCATAAGGAATTTATCAAAGTTGAACTATTTACATACTTACATGGAAAAATGATCATTGTAACTTATGAAACTTTTCTCAGTATGAGAATAATTGAAGGGAACATAAATGTATATATACGTATACGTACACATATGCCTATATAGGAGGGTATATATGCATATGAATACATATGAGAGTGTGTGTATATATGTGTACATAGACAGAGGGCACAGGATCAATTGAATAGGAAGGGATGATATTTAAAAGGTGAAATTGAGAGGTGAAAGAGGAATAGAATGAGAGGAGATGAGGAAAGACAGAATGGGGTAAATTATCTCATATAGAAGATAGAAGCAGCAAGGGATAACTATTACAATGGAGGAGAAGAACAGGAAGGCAAAAGGGAATGGGTCAACCTTACTCTCATTGAATTTGGCTTAGGGAAGGAATGACATACACTCTGAATTGGGTATCTTGCCCTACAGAAGAGTAGGGGGGAAGGGGATGAGAGGGGGATGATGGAGGGGAGAGCAGGCTGAGGGGAAGGGTAGTTAGAAGTGCACACTATTGTAAAGGGACAGGGACAAAGTGGAGAATAGAACAAGTAGGGGGGATAGGATGGAGGTAAATATAGTCAGTTTTTCACAATATATCCACTATGGAAATGTTTTGCATAACTACACATATACAACCTATATTGAATTGTTTATCTTCCTGGTATGGGTGGGAGATGAGGGTGGAAGGGAAAGAATCTGGAATTTAAAGTTTTAAAATCAAATGTTTAAAAAATATTATTATTATTATTATATATATGCAACTGGGAAATAAGATATACAGGCACTGGGGGTATGGAGATCCATCTTGCCCCACCAGAAAGTCAGAGGAGGAATGGGGGAAGATATAGGAGAGAGCAGATGGGAAGAGGGGATGTTCAGTGGGAATGCTGTTTTGGGGTGGTGGGTAGGGGAAGGATGGGGAGAAAATTTGTAACTCAAAATCTTGTGGAAATGAATGATATGAACTAAAAATAAACACAAAAGCTAATTTTAAAAAAACAAACAAACAAAAAAAAAGAATGGCAGGATTAACAAGATTCACTTTCTCTAATAGCATGTCCATTCTGACTACCTCCCAATTATCTCACATTTAGCATACTGACAGTTAAGTTAAACTTTCTGGTCTAAACATCATCAGATTTTTATCCACAGCCCCTTTTCCTGCTACCCTACTATGATAACTGTAGTAGTTGTGCTACAGTTATGGTCATGGCTAGGTGATGTAGAGGAGAGAGCACTGGATTGGGAATGAGAGAAAACCTGAGTTCAAATCTTGCCTCAGGCATTTACTAAATGTATATCCCTAGCCAAGTCAGTCAGCCTCAGTTTCCTCTGTAAGATTGAGATAAGAACAGCACTTGCCACACAAGGTTGAGAGAGAAGCCTTTACATAGGATAACTATGTAAAGAACTTTGCAAACCCTTAAAGTGCTATGTAAATGTGAGTTTTCGTTGTTATTGTTATGAAGAAGGGAGCCAGACAAAACTAAGGATTATTTTTTAATTTTCCTTTCTTTCATGGGTTGTCATTGCTACAGAATTCATTGACAAGGGGCCATTCACCTAGTGATGAGCATTTCAGTACTCAGTCAAGCAAGTCCTCAGAAAGGAGACATTCTGTTGCCGTAACTGGACTCAAAGACTTTCCAAAAATAGCAAAACCGGCCCAAGTTTTCACACTATTGGAATAGACTTCGGGAATACAGCATCACTTCCATAACACCAGGAGGAAGAATTAACCTATACATTTTTGAAAATTGTAAAAATGAGCATGATATACATAGTGAGAAAAATCATTGGATGGGGAGTCAGGAAACCTGCAGCCTAGTCTAGTTTTGCCACTTGCTTCCTTGCATAGGCTGAGACAAATATTTGTCCCTCTTCGGGCTTCAGTTTTGTCCCTTGAAAAATGAGATAATCTCTCAGGTCCCTTTCAGCTCTAAATTCTAACTTCAGGAAAGTGACCAGTATTATGACACTTCTGCAAGATTTGCCCTCATGACGTAAAGTCAAGAGGTCTCTGACTCCAAGATTCCTACAGCATCAACGCAGACTTGGTCTAACAGCATCCTTATCATATGTCCATGACACTCACAGATCCTAGTAATTGGCTATTGGAAACACTGTCAGCTGATGTGGAGATGAAAAGAGAGATAAAAAGCAACTTCCCAATTTCCTTTCAGTAGCTTTCTGCATCAAGCCTGCAACAGGACAATTGAAAATGTCCCTTCATTGGCAGTTTAAAAAGAAAACCCTCAGCCCAAGTGGGGGATGGGAGAAAGGAATGCTGCTTAGAATTCCCCCAGGCAGGTTGGAAGGCTTGAATAATGTGAGAAGCCCTTGGGACATACATATGTCCTTTCTCTCTTTTTTTTTGGGGGGGGGGGGGAGGGAGGAAGGAAGGAAAGAAGGCTCTTCAAAAGCCCATTTCATTTTTAACTTCTGATTGTCAGCACCTTACAGACAGCTTGCCTTAAGATAAGTGGATTTCGTTGGAGGGTGAGTGGACAAGGTCTAGAAAGTTCATTTATTCATCTTCTTTGCCCAAGAGTTTCCCAGGAAACCACAGATCCTCTACCTGAAGGAGACTTTGTCCCCCCTTCCAACAAGGTCCCTTCAACCCCTCTGTGCTTTGGTTGCTCCTCCTCCCTTCCCTCTCTCTCTCTAGCCCCTTCTCAATCCCCAATTCTCAATCCCCCCCCTCCCCCTGCTGCCTCCAGGCAAAGCTGGTTGAGTAGAATGAATTTTTCATTTGTTTTCCATTATTTTGTTCCTCTACCCAAGAAAGTAGAGTTCAGGTCTCTCTGTATGTGACTAGAGATATGACACACTTTGATCTCTAAGTTTCGTTTTGTCATTTCTTATAAAAGTAAAACACATGCAAAAAGTCAGGTGACAGGTTTGCAGAATCAGATTTGGGGCTGGTGCCAGCTTTATCTAGGACTCTGCTGACACTCCTGCACAAACCTATCTGAACCTGCAATCAATGGAGAAACTGTGGTTCCTGTGCCCACCAGGGATAGAAGATGCTCAATAACCCCTTCTATGAACGTTTGATGCTTCACGTATAGGCGAAGCCCCAAATTTTATATTATATTTCTCTATGTTTACTGCTTATCGCCCTCTCATTCAACTGCAAATTCTTTTACTGAAGGAATGGTGTAAATTATCTTTGCACCTCCCTCAGAAGCATTTAATAAATGCCTGTTGAACTAAATTGGAATGGAATCTTTTAGATAGTATTCCATAGACTTCTGCTCAAAACAACACATTTATTGAGAGTCTTCTCTATAAGCCCTGAAGACTGGAGCTTTACTGAGGATAATACATCCCTTGCATCTCTCCCCATTGAAGTTTCCTCCTATTTCCAGCTTCACAGATTGCCAGAGCCAGGAAGACAGATAGGCACCAGCTCCAGAAGAGCAGGGATGGATGTAGAGATGTGGCTCTCCTATAACAGTGTGCACCAGAACTATTTATTGGTAGCTAGCTTATTCTTGTTCTATATGGTAAGTTTCTTGAAAGCAAGGAAAATGATTCACAGAGAGTTGTTTATATACTAGGCCTCAGCATACAGCATATACTTAATAAAAAATTGAATTTAAAGGCAATATGTTACACAGGATCTCTTTTAAACTTGATTTTATTTTCTAATAAACAAACAGCTATTTTCTCTTTCTCCCACTCACCTTCAGTTTGAAAGAAAAGAAAAACAAACCCCTCATAAAAAATATTCATGGACAAGGAAAACAAATTCCCACATTTTCTATATCCAAACCATTGTCTTCTAAGTTTCAATTATGATAGTATGCCCATTCTGGCCACCTCCCAGTCACATTAGCACACTGACAGTTAAGTTAAACTATTTGTCTTTTTTTTTTTTTTGTCAGGAGACAGTTCATTGTTATTCTGATTCTGCTTCTTTCTTCCTTTTTCTTTTTGGAGGGGGGAAGGCAAGACAATTGGGGTTAAGTGACTTGCTCAATTTCGCACAGCCAGTAAGTTTGTCAAGTGTCTGAAGTCGAATTTGAAATCAGGTCCTCCTGACTTCAGGGCTGGTGCTCTATTCACTGCACTACCTAGCTGACCCAGATTTTGTTTCTTTTTCAAAGAGTTTAGTTGAGAAAGGGATGACAGATATAAGCTAGTAGCTCATTCATGATGGGACTTAGTGGTTTTTTTTTTTTTTTAATGCAAGCTCTGTGTGTTTAAGATATGTAAGTCTACATGGGTTGTATAAATATATAAATATGTAGCTTGTGGAGAGACAATGATAGCTATCTTTGGAATAGGAAGGCTATGATTCTCTCCAAGGAAGGCTGTAATTCCTGCTTTAAGGGAAGTGGAGAAAGTATGAGCCTGGATGCTCTTTTCTCAAGTCTCAGAGAGGGATTCCTGAACTAGCATAGCTAACTGCCCCCCCCCAAAAAATATTGCTATTCTAGGGGTACAACACATGCACAACAAAGGCCATTTTCTTGGTTGCTAACCTTGGTTAGCTTACCGGTTGTGAGGGTAACCTCACGGTTACACCTCCTGGCTTGGCCCCTTCTCCCCAAATGTTGATGACACAAAAGACCACCATCACAAAGAGCAGAGAGCAGGTGAAAGAAATTCATCCAAACAACACAGCAAACAGAAATTGGAGACGTTACATAGATTAGACTGTACCCAAAAAAGACACAAGAATCAATGAGCTCTTCTGATGAGAACTATAGAAATGTTCTCTGAGAGAAAGAAAAGCAGCAATATCATTCCAGGGAAAATTCTTTGCCTGAAGTCTCTAGGAAGCAAGTTGGAAAGCAGGGACATGTTGAGGAGTCAGCTCCCCCTACACATCTACAGCTTCCAAAGATGGGGGGAAGTTATGTGTATTGTAGTCAGCAGGGAAGGAAACATTAGATAGGAAGAGTTTGATTTACTTACCTATGATGATGGTGATTATGATGGTGATGATACAGCAATGACCAGAAATTAATAAAGAATTTGAAATTTTCTGGTGAAAATAACTGATGACAAAGTAAAAAAGATACTGATAGGGAGAGTATTAGAGAGTATCTGACTGCTCTTTCTCAGTCTTCCTTGTTGGTGTATCTTCACTATCACTCCAGTTGTGTATATTTCTCAAAACTTCTGTCTTGGACCCTCTTCTCTACTTTCTCTTGGTGATTTCATCAGCTCTCATAGATTTAACTACTATTTCTATGCAAATAAGTCCCCTATCTATCTATCTATCTATATATATATATATACATATATATGTATATATATATATATACAGAGCCCCAGTCTCCTCCTAAGTTTCAATCCCACATAACCAGCTGCTTATTTGACATTTCAAAGTGGACAGCTAAGAAATCTATTAAACTCAACTTGTCCAAAACTAAACTTATAATTTTCCCCTAAATCCTCCCTTTTTTCAAAAGTTCTAGTTTCTAATTGTAAGAGATAATTTATAGTGAAGTTTCCCCATTCTGAAAAATCAAATCTAGAATGGCTTCAGTATTCACTAGGCCTAGGGTTAGGTCACCTGACCTTCAAGCAATGGAGACCCTCTCCCAGAGCCAACTCAGCAGAAGATATGCCAAATAAGGTTAAGACTACTTTCATTGGACACCCACATGTTTCCGGGTCCTTTGTCTCAGAGAGATTCCCACACTTAGGTTGTGGGTCAGCCCCCAACCAATAAGAGTGAAG
>CM053585.1:323815686-323832896 GCA_028646515.1 Pseudochirops corinnae | reverse complement strand
AAATTTGTTTATCTCTTCATTGACCTTTGAATATCTATTTTGTGTTTAGTTGGGGTTTTTTTATTTGTTGCTTTTCTAATTTTTAGTTGCTTTTCTAATTCATTGATATGTTTTTTTCCTATTAAATTTCACCTACATACTGCTTCAGATCCGTCTCAAAAGTTTTGGTACCCTGTCTCAATTGTTGTCATTTTCCTTAGTGCAATCATTTTCTACACTTTTTCTTTAACCCACTAATTCTTTCTGATTAAATTATTTAGTTAGCATTTAAATTTGAATGCTTCAAATGTCCTTTATTAATTACTATGTTTATGTTGTCATCAATAAAAGATATACTTAATAATTCTGCTTTTCTCCTTTTGTTTATGAGGCTTTAATTCTCTAGCACATGGTTAATTTTTGGAAAGATGTCATGAACAGTTGAGATACATATATATATATATATATATATATGCATATATATACATACATATATGTATATAAAATTCTCATTCAGTACTTGCCAGAGATCTGTCACACACAACTTTTCTAAAACTCAGTTCAGGTCCTGAACTTCTTTCATATTCATTTAAAGGTGGAGATAGATTTCTCTAATTCCAAAAGGTGTGTGTGTTGAAGTTCCCAATTATTCTAACTTTGCTGCATAATTCTCCTAATTCAATTAAATTTTTCTTCGTGTGTTTTTGAAGTACTCTTTTTCTTTCTAGATATTTGAAGTATTTTCTCTGACTAGAAGTTCTCAATTTTGGCTATGATATTCCTGATTATTTTCAATTTAAGGTTTCTTTCAAGAAATCAATTTTTTCTGTTTTCACTTTCATAGTAGGTTCTAATAAATTTGAGTAGTTTTCCTTTAATGCCTTCTTGAAATATGGTATCCAGGTTTTTTCTTTGGTCACAATTTTCAGGGAATTTAATGAATCTTAACTTATATTTCCTTTACTTATTGTACTGATCAGCTCTTTTTTGATGGCAAATGGTTTACATGTTCTTTATTTTTTTCAATCTGTCAAATTTGTTTTAATATTTTTGTTGCCTCATGGAATCATCGAGATCTTCTGATCCATTCTATTTTTCAGGAAGTTCCTTACTTAGACAAGGTTTTCCACCTTTTCTCCTAAGCTACCTATTTTCCTTATCTTTTTTCCCCCAAGAGCTCAAATTCCACTTATAATTTTATTTTTTAATTACTTGTTTCATTTCTTCTAGACATTCTTGGAATCCTTGAAGCAGAGTCATTCTTTTCTGTGAGTCTCAGCTTATATCTTAAAAAGTACCTTACATAAATATTCTTTTCCTCTGAGTTTACCTCATAGACTACTGAATGCAAAGTAGCATTTTTTTCTGTTTATTCTTATTTGTTACTTCAGTTTCTGAATTATGACTTTGCACTAGGGCCAGGGTCCACTCTTGTCTGCACTTGTGAATATATGAGTAAGCCCTGCTTGGCTTCTCTGAACACAGGATATCACTATTACTGTAGTTCAGGATCAGTTAGTTAGGAATAAGCTCTAACCTCTGTGAGAATCCTTGGCTTCTGTATCTGTTTCCTGTTGGCCCAAAATGGGTGTTGTCCTCAGTAATGGTGGATATGGTACTGAGCCTGGAGTGAGGAAGACTTGAATTTAAATCAGTATCAGATACTTACTAGCTGTGTGGTCATGGGCAAGTCACTTAACCTCTGCCTCAGTTTCCTTATCTATAAAATAAGATAATAATAGCTCTTATCTCCCATGATTGTTGGGAGCACCAAATGAGATAAAATTTGTAAAGCACTTAATATGGTGCCTGTACATAGGAGATACTTAATCAATGTCTGCTCCTTTCCTCTTCCCTCCTCCCCTTCTCCTTGCACAGACTCCAACATGGTCTGGCTCCATCTCCTGTTATGTTCCTGACAGGATCCCACCAAGTGGTATAAATTGGGTTGGTTATTGTCTTCCTGCAAGGACCCCAGAGCTGAGGCTGCCTCATTGTTATGATGACTCTCTCTTCTGATGGCATCAATAATAGTTCTCAGACCTCTTCCTGGGGCCCTGAGAAATGAGCTACCTGCTTGTTTCACTGGCTTTATCTCCTAGCATGCCTCTGGCACAGGATGCTGGTGCTGTCCTCACTTTGTCTCTTCCTATGACTCCACTGCAAACTGCTATGATGTAGATTTTAGACCTCTTAGAAGGCTCTAGGCAAGCATAGATAGCCCAGTTCTGTCTCCATAAGGCATAGTGACTGCCTTTATCTCCTGTTGCTCTGACAGGCTGGAGTTTAGGCTTCAATTTGGGTACTAGCTTCCTCTTCCCATTTTATCTCCACTCAAAATACCTGAAGACTTCTGGCATCCTATCTCTGTAGGATTAGATTCAATGGATGAGGTTATTGCTATTTCTCTTAAATTTTTTTTTAATTCTTCCCTCTGGTACAATTTTAGAACTTTTTTGGAATGTCTATGGCTCAGATGGGCTTCTCTAGGACCTTTCCCAACATCATCTTCACCAGAAGTTGCTCCCATGCTATATAATGGTATATTATCAACAATTCAAAGAAGTGGCATAAGAGATATTATCAAGGGCATATATGGCTGGAAAAGGACCAATACTATGCAACAGAAAGCCTAAATACAACCAGGGAACCCCTGATAATTTTATTTTAAGAGAGAAAGAATTCTAATGTATTGGATTCAATTAAGAATTTGTGTTCCTGAATCGATAAATGGTCAAAGGATACAAAAATTTAGTTTTCTAATTAGAGAAATGCAGATTGAAGCAACTACGACTTTCTATTGCATATCTAGAAGATTGGAAAAATTGACAAAAATAGAAAATGATGACTATTAGAGGGGCTTTGGGAAAACTGACTCACTAATGGACTGTTGGTAGATCTCATATGGTACAGCCATTTTGAAAAGCAATTTGGATCTATGCCTAAAAAGCTACCAACTGTGCCTATCCTTTTACTCAGTAATATCATAACTAGGTCCATATAACATGGAAACTAAGAGGCACCCATTCTTTGGGGAATGACTAGACAAATTATTGCATGTAATGTAATCCTATTAAACTATGAAAAATTATGAAGGAGACAGTTTCTGAGAAATGGGAAGATTTGTATGAACTGATGCAAAGTAAAGTAAAAAGAACTGTGAGAACAATTCATATAGCAACATTTTCAAGGCAAATAATTTGGAAAGATTTAAGAATTCTCACAAATGTGAAGACCAATCATGATTCTAGATGACTCATTCTAAAGCATGCTACCCACCTCCTGACAAAGAGATGTTGGACTCAGGTTGTAGACTTAGACATATTTTTAAGACATGACCAATATGAGAGCGTTTTTTTGTTTGTTTATGTATATTTGTCATAAGGATTTTTTCTTTTTTTTTCCAACTGGAGCAGGGAAGGTAAGAGGAAAAGGAAATAGATTTTTGTTCACTGAAATATTAAAATTTAGTTTCAAAAAGAAATAATGACAAGTCATAAATAAGATTTTCATAGGAAAAGTGTTGCTGTGTTTGTTAATGGAAGAAGTACCTATACTGATAAAAGCATGAATTTATCAAAGATCCTTTTGACAACACTGTGAGATAGATAGGCCCATTTTACAGAGAAGCAAACTGAGATCCTAAGAAGTGAAAGGATTTGCCCAAGTATGAACAGCAAGCTTAGACTCAAATGCAGGATCTTCTGATTCAGCACTAATGATTTTGCCCCTCTGCCACAGTGCATCCCATATATTAGCTATATGACATGCGTGGAAACCAGTCCCTTACCTCTTCAATCCACACAATCACCAAAACACTATTTTGAAGGAACTAAATGCATAATTTCTTTACTCAAAAATGTGACTCCTTCTAGGAAAATATATAAACTCCCCTATACACATTCTTTATTACAGTCAAACTGGGAAAATCTTTGAGATTCAGTTTCTCTATCTATAGAATGAGGCGACTGGACTGGATAGCCTCTAAGATACATCGTAGCTTCAAATTAGTGATGTTGTGATCCAACAAGCTATTACCTATACTGGGTATTCCAGTGCCCAGCTCCAGGACTTTACACAGATTCCCCTCTATCCTTGAAAAGCACTCCTTTCTTGTCCTTATCCCATCCCTGATCTTGCCCTACAAACCTCAGTTTTGAATCAGTCCCATCATATACTGCCTTGGTTTCTATGCACGAGCTGCTGAGAACACGTGAGAGGTAATAATAATAGTGCTTAGTGTGTGCCAGGCACTTTACAGATATCATTTATTGGATCCTCACAACAACCCTGGGAAGTAGGTACTAATGTCATTTTACAGATGAGGAAACTGAGGCAGACAGGGGAGAAGTGACTTGCCCTGAGTCACCCAGTTAGTGAGTGTCTAAAACTAGATTTGAACCTAGGTCTTTTTTACTTTAGGTCTAAGGCTCTATTCACTGAACCACCTAGCCTTCCAACTTCTAGGAGAGGGAGATCAGTAGCAAACATGTGGAATCAAATGATGATTTTAACACCTCCCTTCACATGGTTCTCCATAGAAGGAAGCAGCTGAAGTGTAGAAGCTATCTTCTCCCAAAGGAGCAAGAGTCTCTTGAGGGTTATGTCTGATTGAGGGATGTCCCCAAATTGTCACCACAGATTGCTCAGACTAACCCTGATGACCCTCCCCAGGCCATCAGCCCTGGAGATGGCACATCCTGGGAGCCGGGGGCCTGGCCTCGCCAGGGCATGCTCCAGGCAGAGCCGCAGAGCTCAGCTAGCACGCAATTTTTTTTCTCCTTTATTTGTTAATAAAAGCGCTTTCCTCGAGTGCAAAAAGTACAGTGGAAACAGGAAGTAATAACATGTATTAGTCGTCTCCGATATTAATAGCCCAGATTGTCACATGATATGACAGTGATTAAAGGAGGCATGGACGAAGGTCCCCCTCTCTTCTGGGAGGCTCTGTTCCCCCTGGCAAACAGAAAATAAACACAGCCCTTGCAGAGCATGGATGCCAATAACTGTGAAATTTTGATTAAATAATAGATATGTGTTCAGAAGCACTTCTTTATAGTGTGTGATTAAGAAAGATAACTAGACATTCTTACAGCTCTAATGATAATAATTACCACAACACATAAAGTGGAGAATATGACACCAGAAAGGCCATTATTAACCTTTCCTAGGGTTATTTTTTGGTGGATTTTTGACACTATGGACAGCCGTGTTCAAGAGCTAAATAAAACTCTAGCCACGACAATTGTCTCCAGCCTGCACACCGATCTATAAGGAGGAGGGGGGGGAAGGAGGGGGAGGAGTGGGCAGAGAAGAGAAAGAAAAAAAGGCTTTTATTCAAAACAGATGCTTGTTTAATATTGAACATCTGGGAAGTCCTATAAAGATTTTGTATTAACATTTCTGCAACTGTCAGTAATTCAGAAAACTGACAGAGCTTCTCCATATACATTTTAGCTATAAATAACAGGGCACTTTTTTTTTTTTTTTTTTGCTCCTTGCAAGCAAATTTTGGTCCCTAATGTGCAACACCGCACTGTTCAGCAGATAGCATCCACTCTGGAAGGAGCAAAGTCTGACGCTATATCTCAACAAGGCATTACAGACTGTGGTCTGTAATGTAAAAAACACACTGTTGGACTGGGAGTCAAAAGAACTGGATTTTAGTCATACTTGTGACACAGGCTATGCAATCGTGGGAAACCTGAACCTCAGTTTCCTCACCTATAAAATGGGGTTAATAATCCCCACCATGTAAATGTGAATACTAATGTGGCGGTGATAGCCCCTACTGCAGGAACTGCCTGGCTCCCCATAAGTATTAATTATACCCCGAAACTGACTTTTGTTGCCACCCATATCCTTGACTTTCCAGTCGCCCAATGCTTTCCTCCCGTTTGTTGATCTCATTGACAACTTTCATCTTTGAGAAACAGGAGCTATAAGAGATACTTGCTCCAACATCACAGTCTATTTGGATTTAAAGAAGAAACACAACTCATGCTCATCCAGTTGTAATTTGATTTTTTTGAATGATATAGCAAGGAAGTGTGCCAGTCTATGACATGGACCCAGTTTCCCCTTTGTCCTAATATGAGACCTAAAGATGGACCTCATCTAGGGGCTGGATGGTTGTACAAAGAATACAGACTTACCTGAGTGGGCCCTAAACATTGGGCTTGCTTCACTTTGTACACAGGATGGTTCACCAATCTAGGCAAAATAGACCCTCGGCACCTTTGAATATACCAGTCATAAGGACCCAAACAGGAGTTGTTAATCCTCTTTTTGTGCTCAGGGGTTACCATGCTTGACTGATTCATTAGTCAGTATGGCTACAGGGGAAGGGCCCTAGTATGACTGAACCTCCTCACTGTATAAATACAGTATGTTCCAATTTAGTCTCCCCTAGGCAGGCTGAGACATCTCTCCCTTGGGGTTCTCCAAAGTCCTCTGAAGGTTTGGGGTGTGTCTTTCTCTGAAGCAATCAGCCTGAGTCCCCACAAGTTAGGTTTCCCTCACTGTTAGATGTCAGTAACTAGTATTCCAGTTCCATTTAACAACTTAACAGCAATTCGTTTTTAGAAAGGGATGTTTACTTAGAAGATACAAAAAGAACAAATGTACAGACATTTCTGCCCCAATACCTTAGGGGCACACTCTCCTCTAGGCCGCCTTAGTCTCTGGAGAGAGTGAGCACACTCTTAGCTCAATTCCCATCTAATATTGGTTATTCCAAGTTCCCATCCCGATACTGAACTGAATGACTATGGGACGAGTTCTTATCTCAGGTCCTGCTGCCCTGGATCTCAAATGTTCTGTTCTGTTGTTGTTGGCCTCTAACTCTCTGGGATCCCATCTGGCATTTTCTTGGCAAGGATATTGGAGTAGTTTGCCATTTCTTTATGCAGCTCATTTAACAGATGAGGAAACTGAGGCAAATAGGGTTAAGGGAGTCAAAGAGCTGGTAAGTGTCTGAGGTCAGATTTGAAATCAGGATGATGAGTCTTCCTGACTTCAGGGTCAGCGCTCTATCCACTGTGCCATCTCTTAAAGGGTATTGGTGCTGAGCTGGTTGTAAAATCTCTTGGACTCTTGGACACTGAGATACCAGTATGCTACAATGCTCACTCTTCTGACTTTTTTGAAACTCCCAAGATTAGTCTCCAATCCCTTCACCTAAAACAAACAGTGAGTCAAAGGATCAAGGTTTGTTTTTCTTTCAGGGTTGCATGTCAGTCTCAGAGGGAAAAGGATAAAGGTTTCTCTTCCCTTACAAGATTGTCTCTCACCAAACACCATCAGTGGAAGAGTCAGACAAAACGTTAGCAATCAAAAGGAATCAATGGGACAAAACCCATCAAAGGTCTTTATAAAGGGACTTCCAGTTCTGTTTCCATCACTGCAACCTATCAAAGAGGCTTTCATTTTTCACATGATTGGCAAACCAAAAACCAGCTATAGAATGTCTATGCAAACTCCCGAGTCTCTCCAAGTAGTTTCCATTAACATCATCATAGCTCTGGGCAGGGTCCCCGGTTTCTCCACATAGAGGGGTACTCTAAACAATATTCTGGATATGTGCTAGTCCCCATCACATAAGCAAGAGCCAAACATACAGGCAAATACTGAAACAGGTAAACAGCATCACAGGCACCAGGTTTAAAGTCAAGGAGATTTGAGTTTGAATCATGTGTGATTCCAGATAAATCACTTAAGTTCTTACCACCTCCTCTGTTAAAAGGAAATAATCATAATACCTACCTCACAGGGCTGTTGTGAGAGTCAAATAAGAATTACATAAAGCACTTTGTCAATCTGAAAGTGTTATATCAATGTTAGTTATTATTATTTTTAATTGATGTTATTACTACTGTTGTCACTGATATAATGAAGGTGGAATTGGGTTATTCTAAGACCTGAGTTCATGTCTGGATTCTATTACTACCAGTGTGACCTTAATTTCTCTGGGTTTAGGATGTTTCCTCATCTACAAAATGAAAGGGTTGCACTAGGTGGCCTCCTCTAAGGTCCCTTACACCTCTGAGTCCCATTCCATACAAAAGGAATGAGGAAGCATTTCAAGATTTAGGAGATAAACAAAAAGGATCATTTTCCAGATGGCATTTGCAATCCATTTGTAGCCTCATTAGGAAGTTACAGTCTGAGCTAGTCTTGGTTGTGATTTGAGGAATAATGAGAGCCTTCTATCCTAGTCTATCCCAGGCCTTATCCTATACCTGAAACACTCAGCTTTAGTCACCACTCTAAGTTAAGATCATGAAGGTCCCTGTTAAAATTCAGGTGTCATATGGAAGCTAATTGGCCAGTCATTTTTTTTTCAATTTACACCTTAGGGAAAAATTATTTAACAGATTAATTTGTCAGTGAGCAAGGCTCTTGTAATAATGGGACACAAAACCAGTAAGTTTTTGTGAGAAAAACTGCCTATAGAAGGGCAGGTCTATGCAAGTGTTACTATTGGAGGGTAGAGAGGGAACCTAGTTGAGAAATTCTATAATAGAAGGTATTATAGAATCCTAGAGCTATTAAGGGCAGCTAAATGGTGCAATGGATAGAGCACTGGTCCTGGAGTCAGGATGACCTGAGTTCAAATACAGCCTTAAATCCTTACTAGCTGTGTGAGCTCGAGCAAGTCACTTAACCCTGTTTGCCACTTAGCCCTGTTTACAGACAAATCTGTAAAATGATCTGGAGAAGGAAATGGCAAACCACTCCAGTATCTTTGCCAAGAAAACCCCAAATGGGGTCATGAAGCATCAGACATGACTGAACAACAACAAAAGACCTATAAAGGAATTTAGAAATCTACTGCAATCCCTTCATTTTATAGAGGAGAAACCTACCTACTGAATAGATAACTACTTACCACTTTCCAGCCTCCCTTATTTCTTATACAAACTCAGTGTCAACCCTTTCTTCTTCCCACCCACCAATACACTCTCCTTCATTCTTCATATGAGAAATGAAGGAATGTTTTCTTCAATATTCTAATTTTTTCTCCTTCCCCCAACCCAAGCTGCTTTGCCCTTCACAGAAACGATTTCCTTTGTACTCTTGAGTTAGAATATACTTCTACCCCAGTCTTCCATGGATTTATGAATTCTTAGAGATTTAAAAAAAGAATCAGGGTATTTTGCTTGTATTAATTCTGGTAGGATCTGTCTACATTTTGCATTGGACTCCACTCCCAGAGCTAGAGAGATTGATGACATAGGCAAGAAAATAGTGATCACATAAAAACTTGTGGGCAGAGTACTCAAGCTCAACTATATCCTAATAGTAATTCCCAATTGTCTGAAGATTCTCCACAATGATAAGAGATCGAGTTTATGACCAGACAAGAGAAAGAGAGAAACAGGATGGGAAATGGATAACTCTGATTACATGAAATTAAAAGCTTTTTTTTTTCACAAACAAAATGAATGCAGTCAAAATAAAAAAAGAAAACAGGAAACTGTAGGTAGGGGATGTTACAGAAAATTTGTTTGATGAGAGTCTCATTTTTTCAAATTTATAGGGAACTGAGCCAAATTTATAAAAATAAGAGCCATTCCCCAATTGATAATGGTCAAAAGATATGAACAGGCAGTCTTCAGGAGAAGATATAAAAGCTATCAATAGTAACATGAAAAAATGTTCTCAATTACTAATAATTTGTTTTTCAGTCATGTCCAATACCTTGTGACTTCAGTTGGAGTTCTTTGGGCAAAGATACTGGAGTAATTTGCCATTTCTTTCTCCAACTCATTTTACAGATGAGGAATTGGGTCAAAGAGAATTAAGTGACTTGCCCAGGGTCATACAGCTAGTAAGTATCTGAAGTTAGATTTGAACTCAGGTCCTCCTAACTCCAGGGACAGCACTGTATCCTCTGCACCACCTAGCAAACACACTGATTATTAAAGATATAACTCTGAGATACCACCTCACACTTATCAGATTGGCTAATGTGATAAAAAAGGAAAATGACAAATGCTGGACAGAATGTGTAAAAATTGTGACATTAATGTACTGTTGGTGGAGTTATAGACTAGTCAAACCATTCTGGAGAACAATTAGAAACTATACTTAAAGGGTTATAAAACTGTGCATACCATTTGACCCAGCAACATTACTATTAGGTCTTTATCACAAAGATACAGATCAAAGAAAAGGGAAAAGGACCAATTTGTATAAAAATATTTATAGCAGCTCTTTTTGGTGATGGCAAAGAATTGGAATTTGAGGGGATGCCCTTCAACTGTTAAATGGCTGAACAAGGTATATGATTGTGATGGAATACTATTGTGTTATAAGAAATGATGAGTGGCATGGTTTCAGAAAAACCTAGGAAGATTTACATGATCAGATTCAGAGTGAAGTGAGCAGAACCAGGAAAATTATTTATGCAACTACCACATAATGATAAAGAAAAATAACTTTGAAAGATTTATGAGCATTGTACACAGTAACAGCAATATTATAAAGATAATCAACCATGAAAGACTTAGCTATTCTGATCAAGACAATGATCCAAGATAATTCCAAAGGACCCATGATTTTTTTTTAAATGCCATTCACCTCCAGAGAGAGAATTGATACACTCTGAACAGAGACTAAAGAATACTCTTTTTTTTTTTACTTTATTTTTCTTGGGTGTTTTAATTTTCTTTTGCATCATAACTAATGTAGAAATATATTTTGCATGACTTCATATATATATTTGATATCATATTGCTTGCCTTCTCAAGGGCTGGGAAAGGGAGGAAAAGAATTTTCAACTCAAAATTTTAATTTTTACATGTAATTGGGAAATATTTAACAAAATTAATTAAAAGTTGTTTTTAAAAAGATATTCCCTATTGTACCAGTAAGCTAAATTCCAAAGAACCAGATTCTGAGCAGAGGATGCTAGAAGAAAAACCACTATTATCAGGGGATGGAAAAGGAGGATAAGGAAGAGGGGTGGCAGGATTAATTGGATAGGAACAATTGCTGGCTGGAGCTCCAGACACCAACAGCAAGAAAATGGTAAAAGTCAGACAACCACACATGATCACATGTCTAGGGGACAAACTAGACAAGAGTACACTAAAAACAAAAAACAAACAAAAAAATTGGCACTAGAGTTACACATTTGTCAGGTTAGCTTCTGATTCTCCTTTTTTCCCCTGCATAATTAGAGTACCCTTTTCCCCTTAATAATGATAATGGTTACCACTTCCTCAAAGTCCAACCCATCATCCATACAGCAAAAGTACAATAGTAAAGCAAGGAAATGTCAGCCAAAGTGATGGCCAGAGGGAGCAGCATGTGCCCTAAAACCATTACGGGAACTATTAAGGACTGGTAGGAACCTTGCAATAATGGAGAAATGGAGTCTGGTGCTACCAGTGCTTAGAATGAAAGTTAAAAGAGTATCCATTAGTTTAGGAATAGCTTAACAAATGATGGATAGAAATATAATGGAATATTATTCCTCTATAAGAAATTATGAAGGAAGGAAAGAAGAAAGGAGGGAGAGAGGTAAGGAGGGAGAGAGGGAAGGAAAGAAAGAGAGAAGGAAGGAAGGAAAGAAGGAAGGAAGGAAGGAAGGAAGGAAGGAAGGAAGGAAGGAAGGAAGGAAAGAAGGAAGGAAAAAGCATCAAGCAACTTTTAAAAATATGCAGAAGGAAGCAGGAGGAAATTTAGAAGGGAGCATGGACAAGCAGAGTAATGTTGGTATTACCATCTTAAATTTAATATGTATTTTTTAAACAAGCTATACATTACAGAGACTAAGTTTCATATATAATCCTCTCTTTTTTTTCTTGTATATGCAAAGATTTGTGTTTTTTGGTGGTTTTCTAATCCACATTTTTAAAAAAACTTTTTAAAAAAAATCTGACAGAAAGTACAAATATTTTAGAACTTGGGCACAAATATTTTAGAACTTGGGCACAGTAGCTGCACAGTAAATACCAGAAAAAGATAAGCAGAGCTGTTACAGAATATACCTTAGGATTGGCCTTAAGCATTATCAAGGTAGAAATGACTTAAGAAAGCTATTAAATTTCATTGGAACAAATTTAGAAGAATATATCAATACCTAATTGGTATATGCAATGGAAAACTTGAACCCCAGAGCAACCAATGAAAGTCAACAAAGAAGAAATAGTCTGGAATCTGAAAAATAAAAATATTTGAGAAATTAAAGTTTCCTTTAATCTACAATTGAAACTAAAGATCAAAAGATTGGAGCAATAGGTTAGTCAACTAGAAGGTAAATGTCATCAAGAAGATCTGAGTTCAAATCCATCCTCGCTCACTTATCTAGTCTCACACATGTAAAAACTGTACGACCCTGGACAAGTTACTTAATTTCAGTTTCTTCAAATGTAAAACAGGCATAATAATAGCATCTACCTCACAGGGTTGTGGTGAAGACCAAACGAGTTAATATTTACAAAGTACTTGACACATAGTAGGCACCTAGTAAATATTCATTCCCTTTCCCTAATACAAAGAAATCAAATCAGTGTAAAAAACAAAATAAATTTGACATTAACTTAAAACTTCACTTCAGAGTCTTGAGAAGCAAAGAAATTAGAGAGGAAGAACTTGTAAAGAAGGAAAAAGAAGCCCTAAGCAATGAGAATAAAAGTTGGAGCAAATGAGATGCATACTACTGATACAATGAAATACAGAACAATTATGTCATGCGACTGAAAACTAACTTTTCTACAAAACAGAAAAGTGATGGAACCAGATAAGATCTATAATTGTTAATTCAAGTCCTTTATGGTGATGCAAAATTACTATAAAGATGCTTTATGAGCTTCCTCTCAAATGTAAGCCCAATCCCACCTTTCTTAATAGAGAACATCACATCTCCTCTACTAAACAACATCAGTGATGTCTATACAGGTCCATTGTGCTTTTTTGTACTTTATAGAAAGTATTGACAAATTATATCATAAAAATCCTATTAATACCTAAAATAAAATAATACATTGATTGAGAAACAAAGCATGAGTCAAAAAGTCCCAGGCGAATAAAAGAGCAACTTGAGATAAATTTGGTAATTAGTGATGAATTGTTCAAAAATTATGAAATATTTACACAGTTTCTATTGATGATCACATAGCCTTTGACTCAGTTCCACATCCCTGACTAATTTGTATATATGCAAACCATTGTCTATTTAAAACATACCACCAATACAATAATGTTCAGAATAATTAATGGAGTATTTTTGAGAGATACAATTTAAGGCCATTACAGTTCTGCCTGGACTTAAATTCAACATCATTTCTCCTAAATAAAACTAAAAATGACTTCCAAATTAAGGAGAGAGCCAAATGAAACCATTTCATTTCATTTACATGAATGACTTCAAGTTGTATGGTCCCAATCAAAAAACACATTAAACCACTCCTTTATTTTATAGGATTTCTCTCCAATAATATCAAGATTCTGTTTGCACTAGGTAAGTATAAAATTCTTAACACATGTCAAGGAAATGTAGAAACTGAGACTTTGAGTTTATATACAGAGATCAAAATGAACCAATGGAAAAAGTCACTACTTTTAAATACCTTGGTATCCTCCAGGCAAGACACATCAAGCAGAAAGCTATCAAGCAGAAAGCTGTGACTGAATATGTTAAGAGACTTGTTGGCATCCTGAAATCAATACTTACTTACAAGAATACATTTAAGACAATTGACAAGTACATAATACTAGTCTACATTTCCATTTTCAGAATTATAAAATAGTCCATAACAGATTTGGAAATCATCCTAACATAAGTCCATACAATATTAATGAAACACAGGACCTATCACCCTAAGGCAGATATAGAGAAATTTATGCTTGCCAAGAAAAAGGAAGAGGATTGATAGACATTCTCAGAGCATATGATAAATAGGCTAGAAACCTACAAAAATACATTTGGAAAGCAGATGTCATTTCTCCAAGCCTAGGTAAAGGCTAATAACAGCCACTCACCATCAGATTTGTCAGATGTAACAGAAAGTGATTTACTTCTCAATAGAGCCTATGAAATGGCTTACATCCAAGAGTGGAATTTAAAGGCACTCCATGGTCAGTGTCCACATGAGCTAAGCCAACAAAATATCAACAAAGAAGCATGAAATACATGGCTGAGTTATGTGGATTTGTTTATGGAAATAGAAAGTTTAAGGTGACAATTCAGAAACAAGTCAATGCCACCAGAAATTACAAAGAAGATATCCTTAAGCCCCTGTACTTAGTGATAAATATAAAAAAGGAAATGCAAGGAAATTGTTGCAAGGAAATGGTAGAAACCATGCAATGCATCACTATAAAATAAAAATTCAAGAAACGAGACCAATTTTTAAGGCCACCCAATCCAACCTCCTCATTTCACAGTCAAGTAAACTGAGGAAGACATTTCTTGTAACTTGCACAAAAGTAACACAGTGTAGGGCTGATATTTGAACAAAAGCCTTCTGATTCTAAATAAACCACTCTTCCCTCTACATTGTATATCATTATCAGTCATTAGGCCAGGCCCAGTCATAGTACAATGGCAATAGTCTCATTCAGATTTCTTCAAAATATCATGTGGCTTGGTTTCTCATCTCGTGCAAGAATCATCCTTAAAACATTCCTAACCAGTGGTCAGCCAGGCCCTGTCTGAATGTCACCAGTAATGAGAAACTCACTCCCTTATTAGGGAGCCCATTATGTTACTGAATACTTCATTGGTAGGCAGTTCTTCTTTGAAGTGAACAGAATCTGTTTCTCTGTAATGTTTGTCCATTACTTCTAATTCTGGAATTAAATTTTAGAATTCTGGATTAGAATATTAGAATAGCAATATGGAATTTACAACCTTTTTCCCCCAAGGACCAGTAAGAAATTCATAGAAGGTTTTTAAAAATATATCTCATTTTTAAGCTATGAATTAGTATTCAATTCAATTCAATATTAGAACATGAATTACTTCTAGAATATGTCTAATCTGTCTTTCACATTGCAATCATTCAACTATTTGTAAATCACTATCATATTCTCCTTAAGTGTTCAAACATCCCTTTATCCTTTATCTAATCCTCATATATCATGATCTCTAACCCCTTCGTTCTATCAATTACTCTCTTCTGGACAAGTTTCAGGTGGAAAATATTTCCCTTAAATTAAATTGGTGCCCATAGCTGGATCCAATTCTCCATATGCAGTCTGACCAAAAAATAGGACTAAGGACTCTGTTGAGCTGGATGTTTCTAATGTCAGCACAATTCTGTTCATTCAGATTATATTAATTCATTTTCCAGTGAATACAGAACCCTGTGATATCCTGCACCCTCAGCTACTGTTTTTTTAAATTTTCCTGGCCCTCTCCTAATGTTCTACAACTCACCAAGGTCAATGTGTAGGGGAGCCAATTGATAAGTCACTGTTTAGGACACCAAATCCTTGAGAAGGGTTCTCTAAAGGAATAAGTATTTGTTGAAGAAAATCTCAAAAGATCCAAGAGAGTGAAATACAAGGTGCTACCTGAGGAGAGATAAGTAATCTCTAGAAGTAGGGAGAAAGTAGAGGGAGTCAAAGATCAGTCATGAAAGGAAAGTCAGGATTACAAAAAGTAGTCCTGAAACTGTAGGAAGCTAAATGAATGACCCCTACCACAGCGAAAGGCCCAAGAATAGCAAAATGGAATTTACAACCTTTTTTCCACAAGGACCAGCAAGAAATTCATAGAAGGTTTTAAAAAAAACATATCTCATTTTTAAGCTATGATTGCTTGGTCCTTCAATTTCTTTTTCTTTCTTAGCAATTGTAAATAGAATTTCTAGCACAATGTCAAAGAACTGATAATAATGAATATCCCTCCTCTATCTCTAATCTTTCTGGAAAGGCTCTTGGTTTTAGATAGCTACTATTTACCATATTAGGGAAAAATATGCTTGTTCGTGTGGTTTTTTTTGAGACTTTTTTATTTCCTTTTTCTTACAATTTATTTTTAGTTTTCAACATTTATTTACACAAGATTTTGAGTTACAAATTTTCTCCTCGTCTTTCCCCTACTCCCCACCCCAAGATAGAAAGCATACTGAATATCCCTTCCCCCAATCTGTTTCCTCTTGTACCCTCTTCCATCCCCCCCTTCCCTAACTTTCTAATAGAGCAAGATGGATTTCTATACCCCAGTGCCTGTATATCTTATTTCTCAATTGTACTTAAAAAACAATTTTTTTAACATTTGTTTTAAAAACTTTGATTTCCAGATTCTTTCTCTTTTTCCCTCCTCACCCACTGCCACTGGGAAGATAAGCAATTCAATATAGATTGTACATGTGTAGTTACACAAAACGTTTCCATAGTAGTTACATTGTGAAAGACTGACTATATTTCCCTCCAACCTATCCCACCCCCAATTATACTATTTTCTCCTTTGACCCTGTCCTTTTTAAAAAGTATATGCTTCTGACTACCTCCTTCCCCAATCTGCTCTCTCTTCTATCATCCCCCCTCTCATCCTCCTTTCCCTACTTTCCTGTAGGGTAAGATACCCAAATGAGTGTGTGTGCTATTCCTTCCTTCAGCCAAGTCCAATGAGAGTAAGGTTGACTCATTTCCTTTTTGTAACAGCTTTCTCTTGCCTCTTTTATGTGAGATAATTTACCCTATTCTATCTCTCCCTTTCTCCTTCTTTCATTCCTCTCTCACCTTTTAATTTTATTTTTTAGATATCATCCCTTCCTATTAAACTGATCTTGTGCCCTCTGTCTCTATATACATGTACACACATATACACAACACTCACATATGTATTTATACACAAATATACCTTCATATACATGTGTGCGTATACACACACACACACATATTCCCTTCAACTATCCTCATACTGAGAAAAGTCTCATGACTTATAATTAACATTTTTTCCATGTAGCAATGTAAATAGTTCAATTTTAATAAGTTTCTTATGATTTCTTTTTCCTGTTTATCTTCTCATGCTTCTCTTGCTTCTTGTATTTGAAAGTCAAATTTTCTGTTCAGCTCTGGTTTTTTCATCATGAATACTTGAAATTCCTCTATTTCATTGAATGACAATATTTTCCCCTAAAGCATTCTACTCAGTTTTGCTGGGTAGGTGATTCTTGGTTTTAGTCCTAGCTCCTTTAAACTCTGGAATATCATATTCCAAGCCCTTTGATCCTTTAATGTAGAAGCTGCTAGATCTTGTGTTATCCTGA
>CM053585.1:323796487-323815586 GCA_028646515.1 Pseudochirops corinnae | reverse complement strand
GATTTCTAGAATCTTTTTTTTTATCATGGCTTTCAGGTAGTCCAATAATTTTTAAATGATCTCTCCTGGATCTATTTTCCAGGTCAGTGGTTTTTCCAATGAGATATTTCACATTGCCCTCTATTTTTTCATTTGTTTGGATCTGTTTTATAGTATCTTGATTTCTCATAAAGTCATTAGCTTCCATTTGCTCTAATCTAATTTTGAAGGAATTATTCTCTTCAGTGAGTTTTCAAAATTCCTTTTCCATCTGGGCAATTTGGCTTTTTAAGGCATTCTTCTCCTCATTGGCTTTTTGGGCCTCTTTTGTCATTTGAGTTAGTCTATTTTTTAAGGTGTCATTTTCTTCAGTATTTTTGGGAGTTCTTTAGCAAGCTATTGATTCTCTTTTCATGATTTTCTTGCATCATTATCATTTCTCTTCCTAATTTTTCCTCTACTTCTCTAACTTGATTTTCAAAATCTTTCTTGAGCTCCTCCATGGTCTGTAACCAATTCACATTTTCATTGGAAGCTTTTGATGCAGGAGTTTTGACTTTGTTGACTTCTTCTGGTTCCGTGTTTTGATCCTTTTTGTTCCCAAAAAAGGATTCTATGGTCTGATTGCACTTCCTCTGCTTGCTCATCTTGCCAGCCAATTACTTGACTTTTGAGTTCTTTGCCACAGTAGAATTCTGCTTCCAGAGTGGAGAGAGCTTTGTCCCAAATTGCTGGGGTTTTCACAAATGCTGTCAGAGCTATGAGGAGGGTGCCCTCTCTACAGACACCCTAAGCTCTGTCACACTGGACACACCCCAGGACCATCACCCAAGACCACAATCCAGATCCAAGCAGGAGCTCTGGAGGCAGCCATGAACTGCTTCTGCCACACTTCCACCACCTCTCACCCCAGGGGAAGGGGTTGGACCATGGTCTTCCAGCACCCAGTTCCAACAGAGTTTCCCACTGACCTTTTACTTTGTCTTTGGTGTGTATGGGTTAAGAAGTCTGGAAACCACCACAGTTACTGGTGATTCATTCTCCTGAAGTCTGCTCTGGCCAGCCTATGCGCCTCGTCAGGGCCACCCCAGGTCTCAGACCACGTAGCTCACACAGGACTGCACGGCTCCTACTTTGGTGCAATAGATTCTCCCTGTAGGCCTGCCAAGCTGCCTTCAGTGAGAGATTTGTTTCTCTCTTTCACTTTGTGGGTTCTGTAGCTCTAAATTTTGTTTAGAGTCATATCTTACAGGTATTGGAGGTGGTCGGAATGAGAGCTCATGCAAAGTTCCTGCCTCTACCTGTGCTTTTTAATATTTGAAACAGAAATGTTATATTTTGTCAAAAGACTTTTCTACGTGTAATGATTTTTATTGTTTTTATTATGAAGGTAGGATTTTATGCTTATAGTCTTCCAAATTTTAAACCAACCCTAATTCCTGGTATCAATTTAATCTAATCATAATGTATAATTTTTAATATGTTTCTATAGCCTCTTTGTTAGTATTCTATTGAATATTTTGTATCTGTTATCTATTAGAAATAGCACTCTATCATTTTTTTTATCTCTTCTGTCTCTTCCTGCTTTGGGTAGCAAGTCTATATTTATATCACAACAAAAATTTGAATGACTTATTCTTATCCTAATTTTGCAAGTAGTTTGTGTAATATTAATATTAATTTTCTTTGAATGATAGAAGCCACTAATAAATTCATTGTTCTGAATTTTTCCTTTGGGAATGGATTTATTTTTAACTTACTTGTTTTTCTGAAATATGTTTCTACTTCTGACAATTTGGGTATTCTAGTTTTTAAAATCTTATTTAAAAGTTTGTTCTCAAAGAATTGGACCAAATAGTTTCTAATAATTCCCTTTATTCCCTCTTAATTTGTTATGAATTCTCCTTTTTTTCATTTTTAATATCAGCAATTTTCTTATGTCCTTCTTTTTAAAAAACAAGATTGATTAATGATTCATTTACTTTTTAAAATCTGGTTTTATTAATCAATTTAGCAACTTTTTTATTCTTTCTATTTTATTATTTGATTTTCAGAAGTTCTATTTTTGTATTTAGTTATGATGTTACTTTTCTAATTTTAAAAACATTGAATGCCTAATTCATTGATATGTTCTTTTCCCTTTTTATGATGAAAATGCTTAGAGATAAATTTTTCCCTCATAACAGTTTTTGCTGCATCCCAAAACTGTTGTTATATTGTCTCCTCATTGTCACTTTGTTTGAAAACATTATTTATTATTTCTGTAATTTGTTCTTTCAGTCACCAATTTTTGAGGATTAAATCAGTCTCTAAGTTTGAATTCTTTCTTCAAATTCCCTTTATTGATTATAATTTTTGTGTTGCAGTCAGCAAAGATTATGTTTTATATTTCTACTTTTCTGAATTTTTATGAGGTTTTTATGTGCATAATCAATTTTTGTAAAGGTATCATGAACAGCTGAAATATATGTATATGCAACGTCATCCTCACTCAGTAATCACATGAAGTCTATCTATCTTTTCTAAAATCCTCTCAATTTTTTTCTTCTTTATCCTCTTTTTAGATTTTTCTAGGTCTGAGAGGAGCATAATGAGGAACTAAACCATGATAGTTTTGATTTCTATGTCTCCTGTTATTCAACTAACTTTTTAATACCATTCATATGTGTGTAAGAAATAATATTATTTGTTTATAGTGTCTTTATGCAGAATGTAAGATCACTTATATCTTTTAGCCCTGTCTATTTTTATAGTACTCATTCATGATTGCTGCCCCTTCTTTTTGAGTCATTCTGAAACATAACAAATTCTACTCCAGTTCTTCAATTTGTCTATGCATAAAACTTTCTGTTTCAATTGTGTTTCCTATAAACATGTTGGTGGATTCTGTTTTCTAATCCATTGTTACCCCTTTTCTTCTTTACAGGTGAGTTCATCCTATTCACATTTATAGTAATGATTGTTATTTAAGTGTTTCCCTCCATTAGGTTCTCATTTTTTTCTCTCTCCCCCCCCCCCCATCCTTTTTTTACACAGTTGGTGGTGAAAGATAAATGTTATCAATATTAATTAGTGATCTTCAGTTAAAGAAATTCTATTTCATTCCCCTTACCATTCTCTTGATATATCTTATCTTTACCTTTGGACAGCCCTACCTCAAATCATTCAAAGTAAGGACTTGGTTACCAGGGATTGGACATACTTAAATTTCTGGCTTTATGTTCAAAGGATTTTTTTTTTTTAAGACAGTATTAGTTAGGTTTGGTGTCTGAAAAAAAATACAAAAAAGGCAACAAGATGCCACAGCTCTATGACCTTGACTAAACTTCTTCATCTCTCTAAACCTTAGTTCCATGTCTATAAAATGTGATTACTAATATCAGACCTACAAACTTCATGCTGTTGTTGTTTGTCCTTCCTCCTTGAAGAGGACAATGACATCAGGGAGGTGATGCCATGACATGCAAATGAATTGGATTTAAGTGAGGCAAGCTGTGCAAAGTCACCAGCCTCACTTTCTCCCCCAGAACCATCTGGGTCCAGTGGCAAGATATAGATCAAGACAACTGGAAGTAGCCCTGGATGCAGTGGGAGATGTTGGCCTTTTTAAGCTAAGGTATTCCCCATGTCTTGGTTTGATTAGGTAAATCACTCCATCTCTGTAAGTCTTAGTCCCTTGTCTATAAAATATGATTAGTAATATCAGACCTGCAAACCTCATAGGGGTTTTATGAAGACCAAAGGTCAGTAATGTGTGTGAAGAAACTTTGAAGAATATAAAAGGCTAATGTGGTATTAGACATCATTGTTGTTAATGATAGAGTTAAAAGGAGAAACATAATTTGCATGAAGGTTATGAAGCTGCTGTTGGTCAGTTCAACTGTTTCATGTCAGAGCAGCCAATAGCTTTCCAAGCCTAGGAGAGCACTTTTCAAACACCCTAATTAAGGCAGATCTAAGCAAGTCCAAGTCAACCAAGATTCTTCCTCCAATTTATTATTGAAAACACAATTAGCTAGAGGCAATGGAAACAGCTTTGTGAAATCAAAGGCCAGGGTGTATCTTAGAATTACTTTTTCAAGTGGCAGACTCATTAATATTAAAGGAGGCCTGTGTGTCTGGAAGGTATTGGATCAGAAGAAAAAGCAAAAGATGGCTCCTTGGGCCTCTTGCTCTCCATTTGTCCCAAACCATCCATGGTGACATAATCTGTTCCAACCACCTTTGGGGAATTCTGGTCATACTCAGCAAAATATCTGAATTCTGTTTCCCCACTGAAACATGTTCTTTCTAATTCAGCTAAATATTAACTTTTCATTCTCCTCTCCAAGAAGCCCCTGCAGCCTGGATATTTCAATGGTATTATAAATTCTCTCCAAACTTTTCTTTCCCTGTTTTTTGGATGTGCAAAAACAGGAAATCTTTTGATTAGCCTCACATGAGATCATTGTTCTGTTAAACTAGTAAGAGAGCAAGATGTGGGAAAAGAGTGACAGAGTGGGACTCGGGGACCTGGGTTCCAGCCCCAGCTCTGCCATTAGTTAGGCAGGATGCTGGTCCAGAGATTTTTGATTACTGTATTTATATCCCTAGTGCTTAGAACAGTGCCTGGCATACAATAGGCACTTAATAAATGCTTATCTATGGATTGTGGCAGAACTGGGTTGCAAATTGGTTATAATGATGGCTGTAAGTTGCAGAGAAACAGGTATTAGCTTTACATAAGGACAATCTCCTAGTAATTTGAATTATACCAAGGTGGAGTGGGCTTCCTCAGGAGGTAATGAGTTCCCATTGTTGAAGTACAAGCTAGATGACCACTCACATCAACCATGAATAGATGACCACCAATGTCCAAGTCCCTTTAAATTCTCTAGGTCCTACTTTCCTTATGTATAAACTCATTTAATCAACAACCTTCATTAGGCACCTACTATGTGCCAGGCAATGTACTAGGTGTAAGAGATACAGTGACAAAAAAATTAAAGTTCCTGCCCTCAGGGAGCTTACATTCTATAAATGTAAGTGAGAAGCCCAGGATTAAGTATTTACAGAGATTTTAGAAATCAACTAGTCTAACTCCCACCCCACTTCTATTTTACATATATGACTCAACACATGAGAGAGATGGGTCCCAGAGACAGTGAATGACTCTGCCAAGATCACAAAGACAGTAAGTAGGTTTTGAGCCCATGTGTTCCTCCCTCAAATCCAGGATTTTCCAGCTCACTGATCTCTAGACCTTGAACAAGCTAACTTTTTTCCTCTAGACCTTGACTTCCTCCTCTATAAAATGAAAGGGTCAGACTAGGTGGGCTCTAAAATCCTTTCCAGCTCTGATGTTCTAAAATCCAACATTCTCCACTGAATGAAAGGCACTTCACTACAGTGAAAACTGAGTTGGACTTTGAATTACAAACTCTGGGTTAAAATTCTTAAATCCTGCACTTACTAGCTGTATAGTTTAGTCCATATGATTTCTCCTTTCTGAGCCTGCATTTTTTCAGCTATAAAATTGTGGATAACAACCCTTGCCTTACTTATGTCTCCAAATTATTGTAAGGAAAGAACACTATAAAACTTAAGGCATAATAGAAATATTTGAAGCAGCCTATCTGGACTATTTCCCCAAACTGCTCTTGAACTCATAGTTTGGGTCTCCAGAGACTGACCTGCTACTTTGAGTCTAGGCATAATCCTGTGTGTGTGTGTGTGTGTGTGTGTGTGTGTGTGTGTGCGTACCCCTAACACTTTAACTCAAGAACCCCAATCAATGTGCTTCACATTAACAATCACCCAATAGCCACATTTAGGTCTTAGAAAAGGAATTTACTCTTGATATTTTAAGAATGTCTACAAAATGTTGCCCCCACAAGCCTGGGGTGCACTCCCCCAAAAGTATGCACAACATCCTTTGAAATAGTGGGTTCAAACTTAGAGTACAATGGTAGTGAGGCAATTGTGGCCAGTTGCAACTAAAGGCAGCTCATGACTCTTGGCACTCACTGCAGGGACTGGAATTACTTTGTCTCTGCATAGAGTTGTCCCACAGGTCATGGCCCTCGGATTTAGCATCTCAACTCAGTGAATTGCTTCTTTGCTTAGCCATCTCTCCTGGGGATCCTGTTCCTTAGTGCTTCTGTCCATAAGTCACTACCTTTCTGTATGTGTTTCTGCTCCCTCAATTGTGCCCCAAACTCTTTTGTACAGAACTTTTTAAACCATAGGATAGGTAATCTCCCTTGGAACAAGATTGCTGCTAGAAACCAAAGCCAGTGTGTGCCAGTGGGGAAAGATGGGAGAGAGTGAAGTCTTCTTCTCAGGGGTCTCCTCCACAAAGCACTTCTAAACCTGGTCTCCTTCAAACTGAACTCACCACATTCAACTCTGTAAAACCTCAGGGGTGTGGCTACTTTGTTTGCTCAATGACTTTGCTTCCTTTAATTCACCAAAGAGACTTTTCAGGTCTCTTTCAGCTCTAACATTTTGATGACTAGAAAATAGCTAGAGAATGACTCACAGATTCCACACCACTATCTTCTTCTCCTCCCTGACTCTCCTGACCCTGTTACAGCATCTTTAGGGCTGGGCCTCCACATGATGTGACATTCATGATGAAGAAGCCAGCAGGAAGCTGTTCACAGCTATAGTCATCTGGAAACACAGCTTTGAAAGGCAGAAAAGCTCGTTTTGTTAGGTTAATTTTCTTTCTTTTTCCTTCTTTTTCTTCTTCTTAAATATGATGATATCCGGTAACAGTGCCTTTCATACTAACCACTCCATGATACCATTAGGAAGGCTGTTCATGACACAATTCCCTTCCTTATCCCATTCTTAGATTTCCCTGAACTTTCTGAATGCTTCAAAAAGCCGTGGCAACCATGGGAGCTAAGCTAACAGCTCCCTTACCCTGAGAGTCCATAAACCAGGGACCTCCAAAGGCCTCCTTTCACTTAGCTCTTCAGTCTGACCTCCAGAAAGAATGTGGGGGGTGGGAGGGAAGGAGAGGCTCCCATTCAGATAGAGCAATGGGACCAACAGAACCTTCATCAGCCAAAACACTGACTGTTACTAGTGTGACACTAGTGGTGGTGAGAATACTTGTATCACCCTCCTCACCAACTTGTTAAGGGAAGCAGCTAGGTGGTGTAGTGGACAGGCTACTGGGCCTGGAGCCAGGAAAACCTGAATTCAGATCCGCCCTATTTACTAGCTACATGACTTTAGCCAAGTCATTTAGCCAGTCTGCCTCAGTTTCCTCATCTGTAAAATAGGGATAACAATAGCACCACCCCCTAAGGTTGAGATAAAATGAGATAATATTTGGAAAGTGTATGGCAAACTTGAAAGTGCTATATAAATGCTAATTATTGTTACTAAAATTTAAATTACTCAGATTATAGAATGTGAGGAATGGGAAGGACCTTAGGAGGTGACCTTAGTCCAACCCCCTTCGTTTTGCTAATTGGAGAACCTGAGCCCTGAATTGTTGAAAGCACTTCTCTTGAGGTCAGGCAAGTAGCAGACCACATGGATATATGACATTATAATTATTACTTGTCACCATTGTGTGCATAAAAAGAATGGCTATGAAGCACTTTAGACCATTAAAGACTACATCATAGCAAACTCTAATCTAAGCAATGACAGCCTCTATAACTGTCTTAGAAAAGTCATTCTCACCTTATTCATCTTAGTTCAGAAATGGTCCTGGGGCAAACCATTATCTGGCCATTATTCTTAAGTCTTGGGACTGTTCTGGTGGATGAAATAACTGCTTTTTGTAGTTGAGTATCATTATTGGGATTTAAGTTCATCTTCTGTGGGCTTGCTGAAAGTATCCTCAGTACAACTCCATCAGCAGACAGGATGATGAGGATCATATGTCCCTCACCCTGTCCCCACATGATCTTTATTTCTTATCCTAGGTCTCTATGTTTTGAAAGTTTTTCATTCCACTTAGCTTACATAGTATAAGTATTTGGCATAGTGATATCTTTTTTAAAAATTACTTTTTACAAGCATTTATTTTCTCTCCCTCCTATTCCTGCCCCCCCCAAATAAACAATAAAAAATGAAGAATAAAACCTTCATAATAAATATATACAATGCAGGGAAAAAATTCCCATGTTGACCAAAAATGTGAATATACATGACTCAGTCTTCACATTAAGTCTATCACCTCCCTGGTAGGAGGTAGATGTACATTTAATCTTTATTCTTCTGGACACATGGTTTAATTCTAATTTATTGCACTGATCAAAATTTTAAATCTTTCAAAGTTGTTTTTCTCTTTAATGTTCTTACCATTGTATAAATTGTTCTCCCAGTTCTGCTCACTTTACTCTCCATCACTTTATAATGGTCTTCTAGGTTTCCTTTGAAATGATCCATTTCTTACAGAATAATAATGCTCTAAAACAATGGAAAAATATAACTTTTTTAGCCATTGTCCAGTAGGTGGGAAGCTCCTCAATGTCCAATTCTGAGGTTCTACAAAAAAGACCTAAGATAAATATTCTTATTCATATATGTGATATGGCAACATCATATAATCATAGTCAATAAACATTCATTAAGTACTTCCTATGGGCTAGGCACTGTGCTAAGTGCTGGGGACACAAGTAGGAAAAAGGAAGACAGTCCTTGCCCTCAAAGAGCTTACAATCTGATGAGGAAAGACAACACACAAAGGAAAGCTGAAGGGGAGTGGAGAGAAAGGAAAGGCAGGGCCCCCAGAGGCACCCAGCACAGAAGCATGATTTTCATGGAGTCAAAACTTAGTGGCTGATAGTAAATGAATTTAGCCAGAAAAGTCTGAAGCCTCTATAAAGGTAGCTCTGCCTTTCAGCTCTGCAGTCAAAGGGGAGAGGCAGCTGAGGGTGCTGAGGAGCAGTGGAGTATCAATACTGAATCCATTTACAACCTGCTGAGATTTCAGGTGCTGATCAGACCCAGGGGGAGACATGATATTCATGGAACTGAAACCAAGCAGAGCAACCCATGAATATCTATTAAAATGTTTGTACTTTTTTTATGGAACATCAAGACCAGGCTGCTGTGGGCAACCATTGGGTCTGCAATGATGTTCCATTTCCTATATAGTTTATTAATCAAGTTCTCCAGGAAATTTTTCTATAAGCTGTAAGAATTCATTTATTGCATGGGGACTGTTGTCTGTCAGTTCATGATATATAGTCAGCTTCTAACGTATAATTCTAGCCACCAGGTCATGTCTTCCTAGATATTATACCTTGATAATGATTATCTGGTTGTATTTTTGTGGAAGTCAGATAGAAATGGTCCTGGTACAAGTCACTATCCTACTATTATTTTTTAGTATTTAATATTATGTAGACTATTGCACAGATGGAAAAATGACCACATTTTCCAACTAAACAAGAATATTAAAATGTAAGATCATCTTCTGTAGACTTGTTAAAAGCATCTTTGGAACAAGTCCAATTGCAGAAAGGATGGTGTGGATGATATGGACCCTCTCCTGATCCCACATTGTCTTAGTTTCTTCCATTCTCTCTCTCTCTCTCTCTCTCTCTCTCTCTCTCTCTCTCTCTCTCTCTCTCTCTGCCTGTGTGTGTGTGTGTGTGTGTGTGTGTGTGTGTGTGTGTGTGTTTGTATGTAAAATGCTTTCATCCCACATAGTCTGGAAGTCACGAGTATTCAGTGTGGTCATTGATATAGTGTTCTTAAATTTTTATGGATCAGTATTATATTCCTGCAATTTGGGGCAACCTTGCTCTTTCTGTTTGTAATTATGCTCCAGTTCTAATACATAAATATTTGTTGAATTTTCAAGGACACTTTAAGCTTTGTATTTGTAGTAGAGGGATTTTTTCATCTGTTAGTTGATGAAAATAGCAAGCTTCTGGTTTGATAATTTTAACTATCTTATCTATATAACTTGTTGGTGTTAAATTTTTGCAGCTTGCAGTGACACACAGCAGTTTCCACGACCATTATCATTATTTTTATTTCCAGATCATAACTAGATCTAGAACTTTGTGTTCAAGCCTGAGTGCTATTATGCAACTTATCATATGGTGTTAGGATTACCATAGGGAACTGAAGCAGACAAGAAGAAAAACAAAAGGTTACTTTCATATCTCTCCGTGGAACAAGTTCTAAGTAGTCTATCATTTTACCAAATGAAAAGCACACAAAGCCCCAAAACCTGAAAAGTCCCATCATCCCATTTTCCCAACTAAAGGTCCCACATCTCAGTTATATGATGTCTACAGCTATGGAGCATAGGAAGAGAAGAAGAAAAAAAAGTCTGCAACCCCTTGTCACAAGTCAGTATTGTTCTGTCTCCATCATTAATTAGCTACATAAATCTGGACCAGCTGTCTCACCTCTCTGAGCCTGTTTCCCAATCTATAAAGTGAAGAGGCTCACTCAAAAGCCTTGTGAATATTGACATTCTCTTTATTGCTCTGTGATCTAACTCAGATTTTTAAAGATATATGTAGCAGGAATATGTTCTCAACTGCCCTATTTTTTGTCTGCCACCTATGCTAGGTCAGTATCGAAGGACTCAGGTACTTTAGAATAGAGCAGCCCCAGTCTCAAAACCCTAGCTGCCTCTTCTGCTTTGTATTTCTTTCCTGATTATAAGTGACTGAAGAGCAATTCCATGGTAAACATCTCCAGCCTTGGAGTCAATCAGGTGAGTATGAGAGGTTGGGTGCTCCAAGATCCCTTCGGAGCCAATTACACTATACAGAGAACTCATCACTTCTCAGACAAGATGACAACCAGCAAAAGGCTGAGCCCAACCGCTGAGGTGGCTTGCCAGAAGTTTTGGACCTAGAAGGAATAGTTTAGATACTACAGAGCTGATGTGAAAGTAAAATGTTTATTTATGGTTTCTCAAATTGTTTCATGTTTTTGTGTTTTTACTATCAACCTCTCAGGAAACTATAACAGCAGTTATACTACTCCTGCTGCTTGTTTAAATCGTTATTAATGGTCATTTGTGTCTTTCATTAGGCATTTAAAATGCCTAAGGAAAGAAGTAGCTGTCCTATATCTGATTTACATTGTACACTGAGTACCCTCATATTCCTACCTTTTGGGGAGACCTTAGATGTGAACCAAATCTAAGCTTTAAGTATTTTTACAGGACCATGTGGTTGGGGTGTAAAGAGTCAAAGATCTTGATGTTTCCATTTAGGAGCCGGGATCCCCCAATACTGAACTTGATCTATACTTATTCATGGAACCAGTGCTAAGAGGGTCCCTTAGTGGAGAAGGAAAGAACACACACGTACTTCCAGGCCATCTGTGTTCTGGAACAGTTATGTGTATTGTTACCTGTTTGAAGATCTAACTAAAAGCAAGTAAACGATGAGGAATATGAAATGGTAACAGCCCAAGAACAATCATGCCAAGTACACTAAGGCCCAGAATGAACTGAGGCTAGTGATGTTAAGAACAATCACAGAAGTTTTTAAAGCCATTCTCCAAGCAAGAGGGAGCTAGAAGGAGGGAAAAGATTGCTCTTTTTCAGAGTGGGATAATGATCAACAGTGGAAAAAAAGGGCAAAAACATAATTTTGGTTTTGCTTTTCTTCCACCACCCCCCCATGACCTTTATTTATTCAGCAGACAAAAACACAAAGTAAAGGCACAAAAGATACAAGGACACAAAGAGATATCCGATTGTCTACTGCAATCTAGCCATGATATTTCTTCTTTCTGTTGAAATCCAGGCATCATCCTTAACTCTCCTAAAAGCTATGCCATCTTTAATCCACTTTGTTTTTTCTAATGTGTATATAATCAAAGCATGGCCTTAAACATTGCTCTCTTTGGAATAACCCGTTAAGAAAGAGCACAGGGCGACATGATATAAAGGCAATATTACCTCTTGTTATAGTGAAAAGCAATAAAGGAGAAGAAATATCTGCTCTGATATGAAATCCAAGTAGGTAAGCTAAGTAACCCTGAGAGCATGTGAGATGAAACTGGAAAGAAGGCAACAAATTGGCATCGGATGGAGTAGAATTGTCAATGTTTCTGCACTTATTTATTCTCATTATCAATGAGAGTGGAATGAGCACATTTGGCTTCTAACACTTCAGTGCCTGATGTTTAATTTAAGAAGCAGAAAGAGCCCTTAAGAAGATGAATACGGTGAGAATGGATGACCCTGAGTAAATAGACAGAAGAAATCTGTGTTGTAGACAATGCAATTTTCAAGGCACTAATAATCCATTTTTCAAGATAACTCAAAAAAGGGAAACTTCCAAAAGAACGGAAGAGATCATATAGTGATTCCCCAAAAAGGTGACCCAGACATTGGCAAAGATTTACCAGATGGTACATGCACAGGGCCTAGAACAAAGGAGGTGCTTGATTTGATTGACTGACTGATCTTCCAAAAATCTTTGTGAAAATGGGCCTCACATGTGTCAAGGATCTCCTAGATAACACTGCGAGAAAGGAACAGGCAGCTTTTGTTATAGTAATGATAATAGTAATAATAATTAATGTAGAATCATGCTTTGGGATCAGTTAAGTTGATAGAACTTTGAGATAATTGTCTCTACCACTTACCAGCCCCATCACCCTGAGTAAGTCACTTATCCTCTGTGGGCTTCACTTTTCTCATCCATGAAATTAAGATAATAATAGTCTCCCTATCCCAATGGGCTATCATAAGAAGAAAAAAAAAAAAAAGGAAATGTATGTACATTCTATGTAAACATGATCAATTAGTATTGTTATTCTATATGACACAGCATCATAGAAATGAGCTGTTGTGATTATTGTTGTACATTCTAATATGACATAGAAATTTTTTTAGAATGGGTCACATTGCTGTTACTCCTTATAGTTTACAAACTATAAAAATGTGCAGCACAGAAAGGCAAAGAGCGTGCTTGATCTTGAGTTAGGAAGACCTGAAGTTGTGGGACCCTAGGAATGTCAATTCACTTCTCTGACCTTTAGTTTCCTCATCTGCAAAATGAGTATAATGTAAGTGTGCCAAAGAAGATGCCTAGAGCCAAAAAATGCAATGCCTTGTTCATGGAACTGCCAGGAGGCCAGTGTTACCAGATCAAAAAGTAGGTAACTGGGAGTAAAATGTAAGAATGAAAAGGTAGCGAGTGGTGAAGTTATAAAGAACCCTGAACACCAAATGATTTTGTATTTGATCCTGGAGGTAATAGGGAGACACTAGGAGCATTTTGAGTTGGAGAAGAGGTGACATAGTCGGACCCAAGCTTAGGGAAAATCACTTTGGTGGCTGAATGGAGAATAGATTTGAGGCAGGCAGACTCACTAGTAGACTATCACAATAGTCCAAGAGTGAAGTGATAAGGGCCTGCCACAATGAATCATCACTAAACATTTATTAAATGTCTATGTGTCAGGCATGATGATAAGCACTAGTGACAAAAAGAGCCAAAAGAAAGCCTTGTCCTCAGGGAGCTCACAATCTGATGGGAAAGATAACATCGCCAAAATGATGGTCCTAGAAGAGGAGAGAAAGGAATATATTCCAGAGATGTCACAAAGGTGAAATCACAGGCCTTGGAAACAGATTGGATGCGGAGGGTGAGAGACAGTGAAGAACTGAGGATGACCCCTGGGTTGCAACCCAGGATACTAGGAGGATGGTGGTGACCTCAGCCATATTCAGAGTTCAGTTTTAGACGTGAGTTTGAGATGTTTACTAAACATCCAGCTCAAGATGTCTAATAATTTGCAAGTTCTCAATAGAGATGCAAGACTGGAGGTCACCAGAGGTTGGGGAAGAATCAGTAGCTTTGAGTAATCAGCAGATTATTCAAACCAATCCACGGTTGCCAATGAGATCACCAAGTGAAGTAGCATAGAGAGAGAAGGCCCTGGACAGAACCCTATGGGACACCTATGGTAAGAGGCTAAGACCTGAGTGAGGATCCATAAAAGGAGACTGACAAGAAGCTATCTGATGGGTAGAAGGGGAACCAGGAGACAGTGGGGTTCTAAAGACCTAGAGAGAAGAGAATATAAAGAAGAGGGTTGAGAACGATTGTTGATCTGCTGATTGACAAGTGTCCAAGTTTGCAGAGAGGTCAAGAAGAATTGAGGATTAAGAAAAGGTTATTAGATCTATCAGTGAAGAGATCATTGGTAATTTTGGGGAGAGCAGTGAAGATGACCTTGTTCACTGAGCTTAAGTATATCTCTGTTCCTTTTCCCTTCCTTTCATTTACGTTAAAGAACAGAGGAGATCTGAAGTGAGTAAAATGGGGAATCCTGAACCTCCTGGCTATTTGACCGTTATTTGGAAGAGTCCTTCTGTGCTGTAGTCTTTTGTTGTTGTTGTTCAGCTGTTTCAGACTTGATTTGGGGTTTTCTTGGCAAAGATAATGGAATGGTTCCTTCTCCAAATCATTTTCCAGATGAGAAAACTGAGGCAGACAGGATTAAGTGACTTGCCCAGGGTCACATAGCTAGTAAGTGTCTGAGGCCAGATTTGAACTCAGGAAAAGGAGTCTTCCTGACTCTAGACCCAGCATTCTATTCACTGTGCCATATAGTTGCCCTGTGCTTTATAGTGTACCTTCAGCAATTAAAATAGTAAGTAACCAGTCTGCTCACTGTGATCTAGAGTGAATTTGCCCAGAGAGACCCAAGCCCAGAAACCATATCATTTAGTCAAAGGAAAACATTAAACCTGGGGACAGTAGCTTCCTGGGAGGAAGACCATGGTCTATGGTCTAAAGAAGTTGTCATCAGAGGCTCCCACACCAAGATTCTGAAAGACAGAAGATAAGTCACTACGTAAGGGGAAGACAGTAAGGTTCTACTTCAGCTCCTCTCCCCTTCTCTCTTCTCCCTGCCATCTCTCTTGCCCCCCAATACCATTGCCCACCCCCCCACCTCCTTCCCCCACCTCTCTCACCCCCGCCTTTGTGCACACAAAGGAAAGCCTTTTACTGGTCCATGACTGAGGCAGCTGCCTCTGGCTTTTGAACTGAAAGAGCATTACAGAGAGTCTCATGGCCAAACGCTTTTCAGCTAACGCCAGTAGCAGAAACTCCATGGGCCATGTCTGGCGGTGCCCAAAGGAGATGATGTGCATTGAGCAAGGTCTCATCTGGTGGAGTAACATTCAGTGTAGCAGAATTCATGGAGAGTGACAGGGAGGAATGGGAAGGGAGGAAGAGGGGAAAAGACAAGGGAGGTAAAGGATTCATTTCCGTTCCCCTCTTACTCAAAAATCTGCAATGATTCCCTGGCTAACCAGTGTTCAAACACCTTGTCCTGACATTCAAGACCCTTTGTAACTTGTCCCCAAAGTACTCTTCTAGCCCTATGTCTCACTACTCCCCTGCAGGAACCAGAATTTTCCCAGCCGCATTGTTCTCTTCTGTTCCTTCAAACTCACCCTTATGCTTTTTTCTCTCTACTTCTTTTCATGTTTGTTCTCTCGACTGGAATACTATCCTCTCTGTTTACTAAACTACAATTCATTCTTCAAGCATCAGCCAAAATCCCACCTCCTTTGCGACCACCTCAGTACATAACTTTGGTCCTCTTCCCTAAACTCCTACATTATTGGCTGTAGACAATAGACAACATTGTTGTAGACAATACAGACAATTTTTATTGTCTATACCACTCATATGATAAATATATACTACTTTTGACTGGGAGTTGCATTTTTGTTCTACTGACAATTAAACAACTAGCTGTTAAGAGTCTACGGTGTCCAAGGCATTTTTGGAAACACTGCAGGCTTGTACCCCAGATAGACCATATTCTACCATGACAGCAGCTACTACTACTACATAACACCTAATGATAGGAAGACGGGGTAGTAGCAGAGAGAGAGCTGACCTTAAAGCTGGGAATTCCTGAGTTCAAATCCCGATACTGGCACACACTGGCTATCTCCCAAATCATATTGCAGAACAACTGTTGACCTGCATTGGTAGAGGGAGCCAGCTCACCGGGAGCCTCTCTATCAAAGAAATCCCACATACACAAGACATAATGGAGCAAGCAGCACTCGGGCCTAGTCAAACGTTTACATTTCCAGTGTGAGCCTTGGAAACCGAGAAATGCTACACATCAGGGCTTGAGTTATTGTTCTGCTGACTGTCCAGACTGAGAGAGCGACAGAGAAAATGTTAACGGCCCGAGTAAGCTTAAATGTGAGTCCTGCACTCATGGGTTTTTTCCTACAGAATAAGCGGTTGGACATTTACATGTGCAAATATAATAAAATCCTAACAATTACCATTTCTGGGGTGTTTAGTATTTATAAAGTGTTTTCCTTGTAATAATTTTGAGAGGTGGGTAGTGCAAACGATTTGTGCATTTTACAGATGAAGAGATTGAGGCCTAAAATATAAGTGACTTACCCAAAGTCATACAGAGAGAGCATGAGGCCAAAGAAAAGAATAGAGCACCTGCCCAGGAATCAGGAGGACCTGAGTTCAAATCCAGCCTCAGACACTTAACACAAAAACTAGCCATGTGACCTTGGGCAAGTCACTTAACCCCAATTGCCCTACCTTTTCCCCTCCAGAAAAAAAAAGGGAAAGGGAAAGGGAAAGGAAGGGAAAGGGAAAGGGAAAGGGAAAGGGAAAGGGAAAGGGAAAGGGAAAGGGAAAGGGAAAGGGAAAGGAAAAGGGAAAGGGAAAGGGAAAGGGAGGGAAGGGAGGGGAGGGAAGAGGAGGGAGGGGAGGAAAGGAAAGGAAAAGGAAGGGAAGGAAAAAGAAAAAACAAAACTCAATCTGAAATGTTCTAACTCTAAACCCAGGGCTCCTTCCACTCTGCCATTATGAAGATGGTGAGCTTTTTGTTTTCTAAGCCTCTGTGTCTCCCACAGAGCCTTGCACATAGCGGGCATTCAATAAATACTTGCAGCTTGAATGATTCTTTACAAAAGGATTCATCAAAGGGTTCCTTTCAATGTCTGACCTAATGCATTTAAAGGATGACTCAAGTGAAATTCCATAGGCAGGAGGCACAGCCCTTTCGAGGGACACCTCTATGGCAGAAAGCAGAGAACACCTCTAGCTGCTTTTCAGATTACTGGTCAGATACCTCCGGGTTGCTTATTAGCATCTCAACAGAAGCCAGTGTTGAGTAACTTAGACGAAAGTCTTCTTGCATCAGTGTGTGGGAGGAAAACATCCTGTCCTAATTTTAGCCACTGTCAATCACATGCTGTGGCCTGTCTGCACGAGAGACCTTCTGGACCTCCTAAATGAGGACAGAATTCTACTAATTGGAGGAAATGCCAGCTCTTCTGCCATTGGATGCTATAAGCAGCTGCCTCAGCCAAGAATAGCATCCGGACCCAGCAAAGGTTCAATGAGCGCATGCAAAGCTGGAGGCGCATTTGTATTCTGTGTTGAGAACACCCTCTTGCCATAATTACTTGGAAAGATCCCCCTGAACCAAATGAAGGAATTTGGGCACAGTGAGAAGATCTGTAATTCTCTCTGAAGGTGCAAGTACTACATTATCACAACTTTGACACATACTACCTGGGGGACCATGAGCAAGGGATATTGGGGAGAAGGGTACAGGATTTGAGTAGGTGTTAGATTAGATGAGCTCTGAGATCCTGCCCTAATCTAAGAGCCTCTGAGCCTCGACTTCCTCATATGTCAAATGGGAATAATATTTGCACCATCTGCCTCACAGGGTTACAATAAACACTGCACACTTTATATTCAATCAGTCATTTCAGTTGTGTCTGACCCTTTGTGGCCCCCATTTGTGATTTCCTTGGCAAAGATACTGGAGTGGTTTGCCATTTCCTTTTCCAGCTCATTTTACAGATGAGGAACTGAGGCAAACAGGGTTAAGTGACTTGCCCAGGGTCACACAGCTAGTGTCAGGGCAGCTTTGAACTCATGAAGAAGAGTCTTGCAGACTCCTGGCCTGGCACTCTACCCACTGCTCCACCTCTCTCCCTTTGTAAACTTTATAAGATTATGTAAAAATTAATTTTAACTGTTTATTTTCCCCTGTTATTAAATGTCTTGGGAGTGTGAAAGATGTTGAGAGGGAAGATGTAAATTGAGAGAGAAGAATATACCCTAAGATCACCTAGAAGTAATACAGAAATTCCAGGATCTCCAGCATTTCCATTTAGAATCTTCTATGGTTCACCATTACTGACCCAATGAAAGTGAAACTCCATATCCTGGCATTCAAGGACCTCCCCTTTCCACAGTAAGTCTTCACCTTCCCTTTCCAGCCTCATCTTATGCTGTTCCCTTCTACATGTTCTAGCTCAACTAGCCTACTGCCCTTACTCAAACATGTTCCTCATTTTCCCACTTCTATTTCTCAGCTCACACTGGACTGTATGACTACTATTCCCTCCCTCCACAATAGCCTTTTAAAATCCTACAGACCCATGAAGTCCATCTTGATTGCCCCAGCTTGTACCCTGCCTCTCTTCTAATCTCATAACACTTTGCATTTCTCTTATGTAATTATAATGTCACATTTTGCCTTATATTTACATGTGAACACTTCTTGTATCCCCCTGATAATAATTCCCATTTATAAAGCACATCACATCTAAAAAATATGTTCTTCACAAAAGGCAGGCAATGGAGATGATGTAGACATCCTTGTCCCCATTTTGCAAACAAGAAAACAGGATGGAGAGGTTAATGTTAAGTGTTAAAGATAGGACTGAAACCCATTTCTTACTCTAAGTTCAATAGTCTTTCTACTGTTTTTTTTTCTATTTTGTTTTTTAACTTTTCTATTGTTCTATTACCTACCCTTTAGAGAACTAAACCCTTTAACTATTTATGGGGAGAGATTGGAGAAGGAAATGAGGCATGTGAATGAGTGACTTGATTATTTTTGTCTCTCTTCCAGCACATACTTAGAGAACCTTGTACAAAGTAGGTCTTAATAAATATTTGTTAAATGAATATGTCATAAATTAAGTCTTGAATTTGAGATCAAAGAACCTGGGTTCTAGTCTTACCTCTCCCATTTACTAGCCATATGACTTTGGTCAAGTCACTTGGACTCCCAAACCTTTAGGGAATTGAACATCAAGAAGAAAAGAAATTAAATATACATGTATAAAATATGGATATAATATGTAACTCTAATA
>CM053585.1:323786770-323795987 GCA_028646515.1 Pseudochirops corinnae | reverse complement strand
ATATATGTGTGTATATATAGCCTTCTGAAGTACATACTGACTTAGAAAACTATGTACTAACAGTATTTATGTTCTATTGTATTTTTTATTTATTTTATTAAATATTTCCCAATTACCTTTTAAACTGTCTCAGGTCACATATTTGACATTCTCTGCTCTAGATGAACAATATTTAGGGGGCAGACAGATGTAATTCCAGACTCGTCCCCTTTCTGGTGCCATTCTCCTGCCTCTCTTCCTGGCAGAAATCTAGAGATAACTATTCATGCCTCGCTGTGAGCCACATCTAGACAGTCCTATGTAGACCCGCGAAAACTAGGTGAGCAACACATGCAAATACTCTTCTACCCATGGGACATGCAATGTTGAATAATTAATCTCTTCCAATGATAAGAGTCTTATGAAATTTGACTTGGGGCTTCTAGTTATATTCATATAGGCTCATAGGAAGTAGTTGATTCCCTCAGTGAATCACAAGATGCTTTCTGTGTGGTACCAGCTGCCTTCAGCCAATGTCCAAGGTCCTACAATCTTCTCAAATAAATTAAGATCTTATTCACATACTGTAGTAGGGTTGTAGGAAAATTCCTTACTCCCTATGTTATACTTTAATTTCATTAATCTGAGGTGGGAGAGGAAGCTTCCTTATACAAAAAATACCATCCAGGGGGATCAGAAGGAACTCTCTAACAACAATAACAGTTATATTTATCCAGCTGTATAATAGTCTGTATGATAGCTCATTAATTCTGAACTTTATATTAATTTAAAATTTTCAAAGCTCTGTATTTAAATTATCTTGTTTGATTCTCACAACAACCACACGTAGTAAAACTATAGTTATTCCTGTTTCACAGACTAGGAAGCTGAGGATTAGCAAAGTTAAGGGACTTGCTATTATTACATAGCTAGTAATTGTTAATATTTATGTAACATATTAAGGTTGGCAAAGTACTTTGCATATATTACCTGACAACAATACTGTGAGCTGAGTGCTACTATTATCCTCATTTTGTGGATTAGGAAACTGCCTTACCCAGGGCCACATACCTAGGAAGTATCAGAGCAAGATTTGAATTCAGATCTTCCTGATTCTAAGTCATGTGCCCCCTCTGTCCCTCAGTAGCTTATTTCAACTTAGAGATATAGTAATAGTGACACAAAAAATAGTTTACCTACATAAATGTGCAAATTCAATAGTGATTAAAATATATCCAAATCAATTTCAAAATAACTACATGCCCTGAAAAGAGGAATTTTCAAATGTTAAAATATTTACATTCATTAAAAGAAATATTAGAAATGATTCTGCACTATGCGCTTTTTGTATTGTACCCTGAGTAGTCATCTACCTTGGGGGTAGAAAGGGGTAGGTAGGAAAAATGGCATATATTATAAATTTGACCTTATAATAAAATTATTTTAATATTTCTCTCTGATGATGGCTAAGCAACAGCCAGAATGAAAATCTTCCTTGTCACTTTGGACCTCATATATGGCTTTGCTTTGCATTTGATTAATGTATTAAACATATAATATTGCGTAAGTTCAGAGATATCAAGCACTCCATCTCAAAACACTCTCAAGTGCTGCCAAACCAGATTAAAATGTAATTGGGAAATAGTTAACAAAATAAATATGAATATGATAGAATATAATGTTAATGTGCGTTTTCTAAGTGAATAGATGACTTCCAATTATTCTTATGTACAGTTTTGTGGACCCCATTTCTATCTGAATTTAACACGACTGGTCCATGTATCCGTGTCATTCGTTAAAGTTCTTCTGGCATCATGGAAGTGATCCTCTATTCTTGAAAGCCAGGCCAGCAGGCCCTGTCAACTTGAAAGGGCTTTGACTATAGCTAGATTCTGATTAATGGGAATAATGGGTCTCTCATGTGCTCACATGAGTTCAAATTCACACTATTCCAAATACTAATTATGTAAAATACAATAATTGGGTCCATCCTAATGGAAATACACAGTGCAAAATTAGAATAATTCAGCCATTTTACCTAGGATTCCTTTTTGAACTAATCATGACCTAGCAATATATGGGCCTAACAACAGGCTGAATGTCTCTTACTTGAGGACCAGCCTACCTAAATGATGAGAGGCTTGTCACCAGGAGCTCCCAGAATGTGAGCAAGTTTTTTGGCCAGAAGAACTCATGAGACCCCAACCAAAGTAGTAAGGAATGAAAACTTGCACTGATGGAAAAGTACTTGCAATGATGTTATTACAAATCTTTTTAAGTTTTGAGGTACTAGACTACAAATTCCAGAAGGGCAAAAGTTCTCTTATTTCAACTATATTTTCCCCTGTCCCCAGCCCAGTTCTGTACAAAAGGTACTTAATAACAGGAAAGTTGAAAAAACCTGGGAAACATCAGATAGACCAATTTAAGTGGATCATAATGTGTGAGAGTGTAGTAAAGTAAAATCATTCCCTTACTCAATACTCCAGTGCCTCCCCGTTAACTTTAGGGTTAAAGAGAAACTCCTCTTTGGCATTTAAATTCTTTCACACCTGGATCAGATCTACCTTTCCAGGCTTATTTTCCTTTTCACTCTTCGTGTAGTCCTTGTTGCTTTTTCTCACACATTAGACTTCAGCTCCTGTCTCCTGGCCCTTGCACAAGTTGACCACTATTTCCAAAATTCACTCCCACCTGACCTGTGCCTCTTAGACTCCCTACTTTCCTTCGAAGCTAAGTTCAAGGGCAGCCTTCTATACCAGGCTTTTCCTGATTCCCCCAGCTGCTAGTGCGTCCCTCGACAACACCCTATTATGTTGAATTTCTATTGCCGTTCTTGAAAGGACCGTTCTCTTTTTGTTTCTATATCTTCGGATGTAGTCCCTATAGCATAGTGACTGGCTCAGAGGTGGTACTTAATAAATGCTTGCTGATTGAAAGATCCAAAAAAATAGATTGGAGGCAAATGGCACGCAGTTCTAAACGCGAATAGAAGAGTTCGCGTTTTGTCGCAGTGACAACGCGCAGCCACTTGAAGTCTCTCAAGCACAGCAGTGTGTGGTTAGATCTGTGCTTTAGGTATTGTGAACTGTTGAAAACCAGTTTCACTATTAAGACCCCAGCCCCCAGAACACACGTACGCTGAGGTTCAGCTAACCAAAAGACTAACTACATGTTTGTTGTGGCCCAGAATTCAGTTGTCTACATTTCTGCCCCTCATTCCTTATGATTCCTTTTAGAAAATGCCCTCATCTCGGTGGTCCAGATCAATGGTAGCAAACTCAGATTGAAATAGTTCCCTGCTGGCCCATACTGGCTTAGAAAACCATGAATTAACATTATCTGTATTGCATAGTATTTTTATTTCTTTTGTTAAACATTTCCCAATTACATTTTAATGTGGTTCTGGCGACCTCTGGGAGTTTTTATAGGCTGCGTGGGGCCAGCTGGCAGGCAGTTTACTACCCTTCTTCTTTGCCCCAGCGGCATGTCCCAGTCTCCTGTTGGTGCCATGTCAGATCTTTGTAGAAAATGATGTCAGTTTGAGTTCTGAATGTCTCAGAGACTGGGACTGTTGCATGTCAGGGGAACTCACCTGCCCATGTTGTGGAAGACACTGCTCCCACCATGCTTTTCATTTATGGCATGCTATTTCTCCTCCCTCCGCTATCACCCCTATGTGGCAGTGTTGTTCTTCCAGAATAGTTCCCTCCCCATTTGCCCTGCAAGCATACACTTTGGCCCCAGCTCAGAGGATGGCTTGGAGAGGGGAGAACCTAGAGGTGGGGAGACTAAGTAGGAGTCAATTAAAATTGTCAAAGAGAAATAAGATGGAGGCCAGAATTAGGATGGTGCCCTTATGATTGGAGAGAAGGGAATAGATGTGAAAGATATTGTGGGGGTAAAGTGAATGAATCTTGGCACCTGGATCTGGAGGCTGAGGGAGAGGGGAGAATCAAGGATGATGCTGAGGTTGAGAATCGAAACCACTGAAAGGACAATGGTGTCCACAAAAGAAAAAGCCAAGTGTGGGAGAAGAGTAGCTTTTCAAGGAAAGAAAAAACAGTTCTTCTGGGTGCATTTTGAGCTTGAAATGTCTATGGGACATCCAGGTGAAGATGCCTAGCAGGTAGTTGGTAATGTGGGACAGATTGAAAGCAGTCCTCTGATTTTGATCGTGTCAATCGCTTGAATAGCACGTTTTAACCCTTAGTTGTCTTTTCTCTAGACCAGTTGAATTACTGTAGAAAAGTCATTTAACTTCCCTGGGGCTCAGTTTATTCACCTAGAGTTCAGAGAATTTTAGTGCTGGAAAAGGGTTCAAGGGCTACACCAATGTCAGCTAAACAGGCTTATTTGTTCATACAGATAGATGATAACGATGTTTTCTGAATTTTCCTCTTTTATTTTGTGATTAATTTTTTTAATAAAATCACCCCCAAAATAGAAAAGTAGCATAATTCCTGGCACATAATAAGTTGTTAAATGCTTGTGCAAGTTGAATAAAGCTATCCATGTAAAATTTATCAATAATTTACTCCATACTCTCTGCATAGCTCTGTGGCTGAACATTCATTCACAGGTATATAAAGTCAGTTTGTTGTAATAGAAGGGTCTCTGGGCTTGGATACAGAACTCTTGGGTTCAAGTTCCTTCACCAGGCAAGTCATTTCATCTCTGCTGAGTTTTTTCGGTTGTGAAATGGGAGTCTAAACAAAGGCTGGATAAACGATTGTCAGGGATATTATGAAGGGATTCTTACTCAGGTAGAGACCTCTGAGTTCCCTTTCCACTAAGATTCTGTGATACTGGGTCATAATCTTTATGGTACTTACTTTGTGGGTCCTTGAGAAGAAAAAGCTATTTTTAAAATCTCAAAATACTAGAGAAGTGTGAGCCATTTTTATTACACAGTTGTAGTAAATGTGCAGACTCTATTCCCATTTCTGCTTTGCATTATTTTGTATAGGTCTTTCCATATTTCTGAACATTCCTCATATTTGTCTCAACATCCTTTTAAAATTGTGGTGAAGGAAACTGGGCACAATATTCTAATAAAAACACAGAAATTCTGCCAGAGTCCCAAATGGAGTGAGAGTTTCTTTTGGAAAAGTTCAACTTTGAGAAATCTCCAAAGATCCACTCGAGGCCAACTGGCTCTTAGGAGCCGTCACCCCTCCCCAATTTCTAACCACTTCGAAAGCACAATGCTCCTCCCTCTTCGCGGCACTCCTCCCCATTCCACAACCCGCCCAATGGGACAGCTAATTTAAGAGGCATTTCTCTATCTCCCTCTAGCGACAGCCAGATTCAGCGAGTGTTCAAAACCAAAACCAAAACCAACCAGTGACCAGAAAGCTAATCGGAACTCATCCTTGTAAGTTTGGTCCACGACTAATTCAAATGCAAGTGGCTACCAAGTGGAGTGTTGGGGGAAACGCCCCCTGCTCTCTCATTTGAATGGGTGTTTTGGAAAAGTCTGAAAGCGTTTAAGTCGTGGCCATTTATCTGTGACATTCATGGAGGGAATAGTGGGAAGAAGAGAGAAGAGGGAAAGGGAGAAGGATGAGGTGGAGAAGGGGGAGGAGAACTTAAGAGAAGGGGCAGACCCAGACAGAGAGAGACGGAGACACAGACAAGGAGAGGCAAAAAGACCTGAAGACCATAGAAAGGGCTGGATTCGCCCGACTTGGCAGCGCTGGGCTTCCAGAGATGCTCGGAGCATATGGTCGCGCTAAGTTGTAGAACAATCTGAGAGAGATGGAGGAAAAATACACACACGCCCCCTCCCCCACCTCCTGCCTGGTTTCTCTCTCTCTTCTCCCCAGACCAGGAGAAGCAATTAGAGAGTGGTGCTAAAGGGGCATCAAGAATCAATGAGTTAACTTCTGTAAAGAGCTTTGTGAACCTGAAGAGTTTATATACACGCTAACTCTAGTGATGATCACAGTGACTGACAGTGAAGTGAGAGGGTGGAAGCGGTGCAAGGGATCTTGGTCAATATCACTTCTGGGCCTTCTGGCTGAGACCAAGGGGCTGCCACACCTACGGGCCGGGCACGCTGCTGCCGCTGCTGCTGCGTCCCCTCAGTCCACCCAGCTCTGTGGGAGTGACTCGCAGCACATGACAATGAGGAGTCACAGCCGTGTGTCCGTGTGTGAGCGTGTGTGTGTGTGTGTGTGTGTGTGGGTGCGTGTGTGCTCGTGTGTGTGCGTGCGTGTGTGGGTGGGTGCGTGTGTGCTCGTGTGTGTGCGTGCGTGTGTGGGTGCGTGTGTGCGCGTGTGTGTGTGCATGTGTGAGCGCTTGTGTGCGTGCGTGTGTGTGCGCGCGTGTGCGCGTGTGTGTGAGCGTGTGTGTGTGTGTGTGTGTGTGTGTGCGGGTTGGGGTCTCAGAGCTTCTTGTCCACCCCCAGCCTCTCCCCACCCCCACAGCACCCTCCGCCGGGGGTGGGCAGTTGGCAGAAGCAGGGGGACCAGTCCTTTTCCAAGCGTCCGGCCAGCTTTGGTCAAGTGCGGCCGGAGGAATGACGGAAAGGGAACTTCCATCTGATAACAAAGCCACTTCCCCCACGCAGCCCCAGCCCCAAGCCTCGGGCCCCACGCCAGGCTCTGGCCCCTCCCGAACTTGGTCCCGACTGTCCATCTCGAGAGCAGGGTGGGCAATTCGATTTGGACGGCTAGAGCTGGACGATCCCGGCCTCCGACGCTAGAGAGCGATGTTTAGCTTCTCCACGGGGCCTTGACCGTATAATTGAGAACTAGGGTACTTGAGTGGAACAAGGTGGAGGCAGCGGGAAAGGGCCTGGGGGGGGGGGGGGGCCGGGGGAGGGGGACACAAAGCTACTAGATTGGGGAGTGATGGGACGGTCCGGGCCGGGATGGGATGAGACGGGACAAGAGGGACGGGATAGGATGGGATATGGGGAGCGCTAAGGACAATTTCTGCAGTGCATCATCAAACATCTTCAAAGCAGATGTGTTCTTGTGCAGGGAATACACCTAAGACTTCACTAGGCATTTTGGAGGCTGAGGGATTTGGGAGTTAGGGTAGGTTAGAGCACGCAGAGGTAAAGAAGGGCAACTTGAAATTGCAAGCCGTCATCTCAGCCAGGTGAATGAGGGAGGGAAGGAAGAATGATGTAAGAGGAGGAGGGAGAGGTTTTCATTCGACCCAGGTTCCCGAAACCCTGAAATCTCTGTTTAGAGTTTCCGTCTCGGTTTGTTTACTGAAGACGTTCTCTCGGAGGTTTCTGTTCACCCCGACCACCACCATCACCCACCACCACTACCAAGTACACACTCTGAATATTGAATCGGAAACCAGCTTGTCTTTTGGGGGTCTAAGACATAGCTTTAAAATGTTGTAAAACCAAAGGAACCAAAGTGTTACTTGAAATGATTTTTGCTTTGCAGCTTGCCATGCTTTTATAGAGGAGCTGATGAAAATAAATGCAGTGCATGTTCTCTTTCTTTCTTTCTTTCTTTCTTTCTTTCTTTCTTTCTTTCTTTCTTTCTTTCTTTCCTTCCTTCCTTCCTTCCTTCCTTCCTTCCTTCCTTCTTTCTTTCTTTCTTTCTTTCTTTCTTTCTTTCTTTCTTTCTTTCTTTCTTTCTTTCTTTCTTTCTTTTTCTTTCTTTCTTTCTCTTCCTTCCATCCTTTCTCTCTTTCTCTTCCTTCAAAGAAAAATAAACACCATTGTCGTCCCATTTGTTTTTCCATTCCTAATTGAGGCGATGATTTTCAAATTATTTGTTAGCCACATTAAAGGAGGGATACGGGACAAAAGGTTTTCTGAATTTTGAAAAATATTTTAGCAGATTAGGGGAAAAAAGGTGAATGGCTATCTTGGATTTTTATTTAGGTTAGGTGACAAATCTTATAATGATACATGCTTATGGGGAGAAATATTTATGTTCCCTTTTGCATCCCAGGAGGAAAGAGACATAAAGAATAAATACACATAAAGTCTCAATAGTTCGTGAAAAGTGATTATTACCACCAGGTCCATATTTTGCAGACCGAAATAGATTTGTCCTATAAGAGGACAAAGCATGAATTGTAAATGCTGGACCAACCTGCTTTTCAGGAAGCTGCAAATAGCCCAGTGTCTTCATTTGGTTTGGTAGTACACGCTTATCTACATAGTAAGTATAGTAGCTCTGTTTTAAAATTCTTTCTGCTATGTAGAATCCGCTAGTCCCTAAAACACATCAGGGATAGGCATGTAAAATTCATGCTTTATCCTGTAAAGGGGTGGGCCTTGCTCCCTACCTGTTTTTTCAGTTAAAATCAAATTGACTCATTTACTTTTAAGTTTATGATGATTCTCTTTAGTTTGGAAAAAGATGAAATGATTAGGGAGCTGACAGAACAATGGGAAACCCCAAATAGGAATATAAGTTTGAGGAGAGAAAAAAATTCCACGATATATTTAATGTGGGGCATAAAGTCTCCTTGTACTCCCAAATAATTTTCAATTCATAGGTCTATACAGAACAATGCATCACCATGCTACTGTCAGTCAAGAAGACAGCAGACTCTTCCTGTTCTTGTGAAATAGTGATTTTTTTTTTAATACTTAACAAGGCCTTTTGGGTAGATAGCAGTGGGCACCATTTATTGCCTCAATGGGGTTAGAGAGTCCTTAAAAATTCTCCACAACTGTCATTCCTCACTCTTCCAGTTCTGAAACTCAGGGAATAAAGCCAGACTTAAAAAAAAAAATGTCCCTCGAAACTAGTCTCTGCAATAGCACTCCTCCGTGAAGATGTCCCCCAAACTGGCAAATGCTGCTGTAACAAACAAGAACCTTATCCAACTCTAGCCAGAAAGTCTGACCTTAATCAGCAACAGAGAAAGAAAAAGAGAAGAAAGAAAAAGATTTGCCAGCACACAACACTGACCAAAATAAGGTCAAAGTTGACTGGCAATAGAGGGTAGCGAAGCTAACTGGATCAAGCATTGAATTGACTAAAACAGGGTGGGGAAAACACTTGTGAATGAAATTTAGCAAGCTATCAATGGAGCTGGGGAAGCAGGTGCTATTTAAATAAGCAAAATAAGGTTGCAAGCAACAGATCTGATGTTTTCTGTGTTTTTCTTGTACACTGCATGACATTAGAAAGAGAATGTGTAAAAATACAAGCGCACATCTGCGGAAAGAGCAAGCTGATGAAGAGAAGATGGAGAGCATGGACACAAAATGCAGTAATATATGCAAAAGATTTGTTTTGAAATGCTT
>CM053585.1:323766770-323784270 GCA_028646515.1 Pseudochirops corinnae | reverse complement strand
CACAGGCTCCACTGGCACTGAAAACCTTGGCTTTTTTTTTTTTTTTTTTACTACTGTATATGGAGAGTGCAGTAAATTTAGATATATAGATGTTATGATTGAAGACAGTCTTTCTATGCATCATCCCACATATGTGTCTAGTTGAGTTTATGTCTCTGTTACAGAGGTTTCTGTGTATTTCACTCACAGAAGCTCTCCTGTAAATCAGGGGTTAATTGCAATTCTTTCAGAATATGAAGCCTAGATTTTTGAAGGGCCACTAGAATCTGGGGCAGGGGGAGTAAAGGGGAGGAACTTTATATAAAAAAAACTTACTGTTTTTACTCAGCGGTTTATGCCCCCCCAAAATACATTTTGTGCAAACATTAGAATGTCCTGGTACACTTTAATTAGTGAAGCCACTTAGGATGAGTATAAATCACACACAGGTAGATCTGAGCATGCACAGACTCTCTATGACATCCATCCTAGTTTGTTTAGTGTAATAGTCAAAACATTTTTTCTTCTCTCAGGTCATGTTGATCTGTAGTATAATTTGAATTCTCAAGCTGTTATCCATACATCATTCCCAATAGCATCCAAAAGATAGAAAACAATTTCAAATTCTATAATTAAGTAATACTGTGCAACAGGCAGCAGGCATTATTGTATGCAGTGGGATGTGGCTTGCCTGAGCTTTTGTAGCCAGACAGCCCATTGCTTTAAGCATGTTTGCATTTGGGCCCATGGTTTGGACAATGTGGAATTATACCTAAAATCATCTTTAAGTAAGAAGAGATACTTCCCCTATAGTCAGTAGAAAAATTGACTTTCCTTTATTCTCCTTTAAAGTAAAATCTTTCTTCCTAGAGGATTGCAAAATGTTGCACGGGTTTATTTCCAAGGGTACCTTCTATCCCCATGTACACAGAAGCTATGTCTGGGGTCCAACAAAACAGCCCTTCTACATCTCACATAGTGGATGGGAGGGCAGATTTCTTTCTTTTCTTTTTCTTTCTTTTTTCTTTCTTTTTCTTTTTTTTAAAGCAGGAGAGGGTTTGAAGAATTGCTTCTCCCATGGATACCAGAGAAGGGAATTTTAAGTAGGCAGAATGTAATCACCCAAATTGGAATTCAGCCAGGACACTGCCAGGGTAATTACTCCTCCTCTTGTGCTAAATACCAAGGGAGCTTAAATGACCAAAGTGGCAGAGACCTCAGGTTTTGTACCCCATTCAAATGCTGCAGATCCCAGAGGCAGGGAGACCATGAAGCACCATGCAGCCCCTAAGCACTCACTCTTGCAAGTAAGTTCCTGCCTTCAGTACCTGGCCTGCTCCTTTTCTGAAAGCCAGAGACTGTCCAGAAGGTCTGACTACTTCATACAGATATAGATATATACATGTATATATGGAGAGAGAGGGGAAAAAGAGAGAGAGAGACAGAGAGAGAGGAAGAGAGAGGGAAAAGAGAGACAGAGAAAGAGAGAGAAAGAGAGAGAAAGAGAGAGGAGAAAGAGAGAGAAAGAGAGAGGGAGAGAGGAGAAAGAGAGAGAGAGAAGAGAAAGAGAGAGAGAGAGAGAGAAAGAGACAGAAAGAGAGAGAGAGAAGGGTGGGGGATGGAGGGAGAGAGGGAGAGAAATATAATCTAGACATTTCTAAATCATGCCTAGAAATATGTAGTTTAACCACCTTTCCATTGGAAGAGAGGAGATGTCAGACTTTCTTCCTCACATCAAATTTCTGATCCCTGTTTCCTCCTTCTGCTTTTGTCATTGTCATTTATTTCTGCTCCCCTCCCCATTGGGTCGACTTCCCCACTGAGTCACCAAGCTTCTCTTGCCAGTTACCCTTGGTCAATCACTAGGACATTTGCGCTAAGACTGTGTAATAATGTACTTCCTGGGGAAGGTTATGAGTGGGTTGGGGAGACAGCTTCATTATCTGTACCATTTTGGGAACAGTATCCATGGTTCTGGGGAGGATCATAGGATCAGAGGGCTCAGAGCTAGAAGGCACCTTAGAGATCATCCAGTCCCACCCTGCCCTTTACAGATGGAACATTCATTTAGCATCACATCACCTTGTGCTGTTAGGTACACAGCCCGTCTTCACAAATGGATGATAAGCTCCTCCAAGGTGGGTATAGTTATGTCTTATACTTTTGTTTAATTTCACAGTTCCCTGGGGTGGCTAGGTGGCACAGTGAATACAGCACCAGCCCTGGAGTCAGGAGGACCTGAGTTCAAATGTGACCTCAGACACTTAACAAGAAAAAAATTAGCCATATGACCTTGGGCAAGTCACTTAACCCTAAATGTCCTACCTTCGCCCTTCCAAAAAAGCCAAAAATAAATAAACAAATAGATACATTCCACAGTGCCCAGCAAATGATCTCAATAAGTGAGAACTACCACTGATGTGATTAAAATATCGCCACATTAAGCAAGTGGAGATGAGTTGAGTCCACTTCTGATTTCTCCTTACTGTCTGCTTCTCCATCAGCATGGGCAATGAGCTCCCAATAGCTAGCTGCTCATTTCATTGGGAACCCACTTCAAGCTTCCTAAATCTAGTCCTCTCAAAAGAGGCGGGGGAAGCATCAATTTGGACCCAACAAACGACCCTGATTATATTTTAATAGGAGTACTTATCTCAAAAAACCCAAATGAAAGAGATGGTGTTTTCCCCCTTACAAAACCTTCGAAGGGAAATGAAGGTGGTTGCCCATGAAATCTTCTCATTGAATTGACCACAACCAAGGTTATTGGTTAAAACAAGCTGAAGTCCATGCATGAACTTGTTGGCTTTTTTCCTTATTTTTGATAACTTTCTCAATATAATTGGTCTTCTTTATAATCCAATGTATTCTATATTTATAAGTTGAAAACCTTATTCTACGATTGTGTCCATAGGTCTCACCAGATTGTCATACTCAAGATTCTCACCTTTTTTTCTTGAATTTCCAACAAGTTATCAACTTATTACACATATGAGATAATGTAACTGATTTCTTTTTAACAAATATAATAGAACTCATACAGCCAAATGAATGTTGCCTTCAAAGGAGTCACATAAGTATTTCAATGAGGTGGCCACTGCTATAACACTTTTGGAACTGCTTTCAGAACCAGGGGGCTGGTCAAAAAATTTATTTCTTGGGTTCAGAAACAAATGCCTTTGGTTCCCCCCAAAAGACAAGATATGCCACCATCAAAGATGCTCCAAAGAACGTGGTGCAGGCAGTGACATCTGAATGGTATCACACAGCTTGTAGGTATTGATCTAGAACAAATTCTGAACACCCTCCTTCTGGTCCTGCTCCTCTACATCCACCCCAAGAAGGAAGCAAGGGTTTGTGTGGGTTTAGTTTTTTGCTTGTTTGTTTTTTGGATTCTGGTTTTGTTTTAGTCTATTTTTGTATACCAAGCACCTAGTGTGGGGTTCCATGTGTAATAATAGCACTGACATAACTCTTTAAGTTTTGCAGAGTGCTTGGCAAATGTCCTTATTTTATTCTTATTTATATCCTTACAAATATTCTTATTTTAACCTTTACTCTGGGAGGTAGGTATCATTATCATCCGCAATCTACAGATGAGAAAACAGAAGCAGACAGAGATGATATGACTTGCCCAGGGTCACACGGCTGGCAAAAGAGAGAGATGAGATTTAAACTGTAATCTTCCCCACTCCTGAGTTCAGTGCTCTGACCACTGTACCATCTAGCTGCTTCATAATGTGTCGGTGTTTAACACTTGATTATTAAATATCTCTTCCTGTGTTATTTCCATATGTTATTCATCCAACTTCTAAAGGCCATATGCCTGGTCTGTTTGTCCTACTTCACCTATCAACCGTCACTGTGCCAAGTACAGAGAGGCACTTGATACATGACACGGATGATGAAATGAGGAACATCAGATATATGAAAGTCTCTGATAATACCTTCATTTGGTGTTTTGCCATCTGCTTTTAAGGAAGTCCTGGGCGTTCCCATTAAGTTCCCCTGGGTATAGAGTTCAATGTGCTATCTAGGAAAGAGCTCTGGATTGAGGGTTAGGGGGCACAGCCTGAAGTTACACGTCTGCTGTTTGGTAGCTGTCGGACCTTAGGCAAGCCACTTTTGCGTACCCTGGGTCTCAGTTTCCTCATTTATAAAATGACCAAATTGGACTTAGGGGGTCTCTAAGGTTTATAGTAGCTCTAAATCCTATGTTTTAGACCTTGAGTAGAATCCTAGGAATATTTGTCCTGGAGATTTTGATTGGAAGAAATGGACGTTTTCCCCTTTATAAAAAGCCCACACTGGGAGGCTGGATTTACTATCCAATAAATCTTTTACCCAATGGTTGAATCTACATCTAAGATCATATTTAGAGCTGAAAATAACCTTAGAGAACATCTGGTCCAGGGGTTCTTAACCTTTTTTTGTGTCATGGAAACTTTTGGCAATCTGGTAAAGCCTACAGACCCTTTTTCAAAATGTTTTTAAATGCACTAAATAAAATGCATACTTACAAAATAAAGCAATTATTTTAAAATAAAGATATTATTTTTTTCACATTCAGCCTCTCAAATCCCCTGAAATCTATCCATGGAACCCTGGGGTATCTATAGACCCCAGGTTAAAAAAAAATCTATAGACCCTAATTTAGTCCAACTTTCTTGTTTTATAGCTGAGGAAACCAGTGTCCATAGAGGCGAAACAATTTGCCAAACATCCTAGATATAATAACAGGATGGGATCCAACCTGCATCATTTCAGTCTAAATCCTGCATTCTGTCCATTTCATTGTAATTGAAATGTAAGTAGAGGCTTATAATGAACATTTGTCCAAAGGTCCAAACACAGGCTTCAAGAAAAACTATTCCTTAGCATTTGGAACTTGGTTTCTACTGTAGTGAGTTATCTAAGAGGCAGCTTGGGACCAGGCTGGGAGTAACAGGCTTGGAAGACCAAACCAGAGAGGAAAAAAGTACTTGTTTCCCCCTGCAGTGCAAGAATTGGGAAGGGGGGGACTACTCCAGAGGGTCATTCATTGTCTGAATTGTCCTGTGAGGCCTATGAGGTCTGTGAGGCAACAGGCACTTGTTTCCATCCTAGGGGGGATGGGAAGGAGGGAGGGAGTCTTGGAGTGGGAGGAGCATGAAGAGCATGAGGAAGAAAGAGCAAGAGCCTGTCACCCTGGAAACTTGGCCTGGTGGGATGGAATCACGAGATTTGCCGGGTTGACTGTGAGAATAATCACAGCCAGGATTCAGGGCAGGCAATGCAAGCAGAAACCCAGACATAGCATGCAGGCACCCCCAGTGAAAGACACTTGCTAATATGACTCTTTGTAAGCATGTGTTAGATAACCTGCTTACTGAGAGGAAAACTCATCCAGAGTCTGACAACTTGGGTTCAAGTCTTTACTCTTACGGAAGCCTGTGCGCTATGATCTCTCAAATAGGAGTAATAGTACTTGGAATACAAGTGTGAATAGGTATCTAGTGCCTGCCTCCCAGAGGTCTTCCTGACCTTTGTAGAACTTGCTTGTCCCTGCAAGTCCTTGCTATAGAAATAACAGGCAATTCTCTTTTCCTTGACGTACATGTATTTATTTTGAGCTAAGTCAAGTCACATGCATTATAGTGAAGGCTGAAAACTTTAGCTTGGACAGTAACACACAGGGGACAGATTTGCAAATGCAGGCAGCACAATTTTCAAGTCTTGCCTAGAGCAAGTAGGGCTTGTCCAAGCCCTGGGTGCAATCTGGTGCCTCTCAGGCAAAGGCATCCAGTGAGATGAACACTATCGGGCCAGATGCTCGTCATTTGAGAAATGACAGCAAGTGCTGAGGATCTTGAAGGATCTACGAGAAACAAAGGAAAAGGATGGTAACAAAAACTGGAGTGGGAAAGAACCCTCTTTAGCTCATTCCCTCATCAAACATTTACTGAGTAGATCCTGCAGGAAACTGCGTGAGACCTTGAGGTAGATACGAAATTTAGAAAAGATATTCTCCATCATGGAACTCATAGCTGAGTAGAAGAGAAAGACAGAGATAGGTGACTGCACTTCCTGGCTGTGTGACCTTGGGCAAATCACTGTATCTTTCTAAGGCTTTTTTCTGTCTTTAATGGGCATATTATTTGCACAGTGTGATTGTTGGGAAAGCAATTTGTAAATCTTTTTGGATTCTATCAATGTGATCTGGTATGCACACATACAGATGTATCCACACACATGTATATATACACACACATACCCCAATGATTTTCAAAAGTTTTGGCCACAGGACCCATTTATATTATTAAAAATTGTTGAGAAACCCAAAGAGCTTTTGTTTATATTCATTATGGCTATAAATATTTACTATATTAGAAACTAAAATGGATATATTTGAAAATATTTAATTTATTTAAAATAACAGTAATAAACCCATTACATGTTAACAATATATTTTATGAAAAATAATTATATTTAGTGATAAGAATGACATTATTTTACAAATTTTTGCAAATCTTTTTACTGTATAGCTTAATAGAAGACAGCTGGATTTGAATATCTGCTTCTGCATTCAATCTATTACGATATGTTGTTCTAGTTGAAGTATATGAAGAAAAGCCAGTTTCATAAAGGTAGCTGGAAAAGGGAGGAGCATTTTAATAAGCAAAGAACATCTTGATATTTTTATGAAATCATTTTGACCTCACAGATGCCCTAACCCCAGATATCTTTAGACCACACTTTGAAATATATATGTGTGTGTATGTGTATGCATCTATGTTTGTATGCATCTATGTGTGTATGCCTACACACATACGTATATATTCATATACAAATGCACATATTTACATACATAAATCTGTGCATATTTATATATTTGCATATACAAATATATGCATGCATATAAAGACAGACAGACGGTTGGACAGATGGATGGACAGATAGATAGATAGATAGATAGATAGATAGATAGATAGATAGATGATGGATGGATGGATAGATAGATAGATAAAGTATATATTTTGTTTGTTTGTTTTCTGTGAGACCTGTGACTTCTTTGGGGTGGAAACTTTCTCTACCCAACTTCAATTTACAGTCTCAAGGATTTGCCAGTACACTGAGAGGTAAGTGATTTCCTCCGAGTCACATGGCCTGTATGTATCAGAGGTAGCCCTCGAACCCAGGTTTTCCTGATTCACACCAAGTCCAGGTCTTCATTGGACTCTATTGACTCTCTGCTATCATAATTATAAAATAATAAATGATAACACTGCACATTATCAACACAACAGGAAGGTGCCAAACAAAGTATTGCACTTTATAAAGCGGCTTGATCTCTTAAAACAAAGCTCTCCTGTCAGGAAGGGCCCTCAGCAGTTTGCTGCCTCCCTTCAGCTGGTCAGCAGAGCATCGGAGGGAGAGAGCATTAGTTCCTGTGTGCAGTGATAAGAAAGAAGATTGATTTTCCTTTCGGTTTGGGGGGAAACTGAAGGCCAAGGCAGCAGTTTACAACAAGTTCATTTAAATGAAAACAAATGAAAAAAAACTATAATGGGGCTCAAGAAGAGGAGGGTGTTAGTAAGCCAAGCCCCGGAAATGCCTGATCTGTGAAAGACCCCTTTTTCACTCCCTTACTATATATACATATACACCCCCTTGTTTACCATCAAGTCAACTTTTGAAATAGTTGACGTGTGAAAAGGTTTTGAGAAATTTTAGTGAGGGATTTTTTTTAGTATCTTGCACTGCAATAACTAGAAAGTGTTTAATAAACATGATATGCAGTAGTTGCTAAGCCAAACCTGATTGATGTACAGTTGCAGTGCGAGCATCTCCGCATCAGGGCTGTCCCCTTTATTTGACTGTGAATTCTGATATTCTGATGGAAGCAGTTGTGCTGAACCTTATTTATAATCAGCTTACAACATGAGTAGCTGGGTTGTAAGTGCTTCCCAAATTACATAGCAAATCTTGTTGTCTCCTTAGGCAAATAAGAAACCCACATCATAAGCTTTAATTGTAATACAGGTCACTGTCAAGGGCAAAACACTTTCCAAACCCTTCTGATTAGAGAAATCATATAGGACTTAAGTGTGGAGTAGGAGCTGTATCTGTAGCACCTGAGGATGGTTCAAAATGCACCCATTAAATAAATGTCCAAGGAAAGAGATGGGGAAAAATCTTGTTATGTTAAAATTTTAATTCTTTTGCCTTTGTACTTAAGAGTTCAAGGAGGAAAGAGGATTGTTGGCTTTAAGGGGCTTCACAATTTAAACATACACACACACACACACACACACACACATGCACACACATACACACTCAAGATTCAGTACTAGAAAAAAAAAATGTCAGGCTGGGGTAGAAGCCTTGTTTTCCTGAATAGGAATGAAACCAAAGCATGTACTGAAAGAGGAAGCTTCCAAAGACATGTATATGTATAGGTGTGTGTGTATACATATATACACATATATATAGACATGTATATATGACACAGGCTAAGATAAAAATTGACTTTTCTCCTTTGCTAGGATGCCTCTTTAAGGAACACATGAACAGGCCTCATGGTACATGCCTGTAGTCTCTGCTACCGGGGAGGCTAAAGCTAGTGGATTGCTTGAGTTTAGGAATTCTGAGGGGAAATAGGGCTCAAAAGCCAAGTGGATATCTTAACTAAGCCCAGAAACAACATGGTAAGCCCATAAGGGAGTAGGAGGCCATCAGACTGCCTAAGGAAGGGCAGATCTATCCAGGTTGGAAACAGAGTTGATCAAAGCTGCGAGATCAGGCCTGTGACTGGCCACTGAACTCCTGAGGGATAGAGAACCAGTCTCAAAACAAAATCAAAAACAAAGAAGAATAACAACAAAGTTATAGTGAGATAACTAATTCTTAAGTCCAAATTTATTCCACAAAGGAAAAAATGCAGAATTTATTTGTGAGAGGTCAAGAAAAACCTTCCTAAAATATTCCCACAAAAACCCCTAATTAAAACACTCCACAATTCATAATATTCAAACAAGTCAGGTTAATCAAGTCTGCTTCCTTTGTGCCTGTCCTGTGTTCTTTCCTAACCTGGATTTTTCTGCCAGCAGAAATCAATTGTTGGTGAACAGATAAACATGCAAGCTTTGTATGAAAGGATCCATCCTAAAGGACCCAGGTACACTTTGGGGGATTTTTACTTCTCTGGCTCTTTTGCCCCAACCCTGACAATAGGGGAACTCTAATTCCTAACACAAATCTAAATCCTAGGCCACGTAGACTGCCACTATCATGGTCTTGTTCAACAGGAAGGATCAGTACCTGGGCCAGTCTCATACTTGGTGGATATGGCATTCCATTCCAGGAGTGACAAATGCTGGAAATGCCAAGAGAGTTGACAGTCTTCTGCCCAGAATTTTACCTCTGACTGGCTGACTATACCCCATTTCTAGGGGGTATAGATGATTGTGAGTTTTAACCCAATTAAAATCAGCTGTCTTGTCCCCCTCCCTCAGAAACCTTGCTTGTTTCCTTAGCACATCATATTCTAATAAGACTTCATCATGTGACCCTGACATAATGAATTGATTCCCAAGAGGACTGGATAGACATGCTCAGATATGGTTTTCTCTTTGAAATAGATTCAAGAAAAACAGTAAAATAACATACAATATAGTAAAGTAATACAAAATAAAGCTTCTGTCATGGTGGTATTCTTCTGCTACCTCTCCCAGACCTAGGAAGCTCTCAACTCCGGATCTAGGAATTTTAGGAAAAGCATCCATTTTCTATCGCTCTTCCTACCTGCAGGCAAAGAAGTATGAGTGGTACAACACAGTTCTCAGCTGCAGTTTTACTCACATAGCTCATAGATATGTAGGTGTGAAGACTCAAGAATTTTGAACCTGGTCTCCTCTTACAAAATGGGGCATGGATTTGGGATCTGGTATGATCAGGAACACCTGACCAAGAAGGCTCTGGAACTGAAGATCAGCAAGGGACAGATCCATGATGTGGAGGAACAAATCTAGACCTTAGTCTCTATTATTACTATGAGCTACATATAAAAGAACTCTTCATCGATCCCTCTTGGGGAAACCAAGTGAGAGGAGTACTATGAATCTAGAGAATTGTACAAGTGTACAGGTCCCCAAGAAGGTGTAGATCACCAAAAGAAGGGTTGCTTCGGTTTTTACTGCCCTCAGTACTTCCCCCTACTTGGGATAAGAGATTTCAACTAGGTTAAAAACATAGATCTGGAAGTGATTGTTTAGGTCCTGGGAAGGTGGGGCTCATTGCAGAGGTCAGTTTTCTATAAATCTTGAGTGACTTTTTTTCCTTGGAGCCAGTGGTAGAGGGACACCAGGGTGGTGCTCTAAGTCTGGAGAATTTTATAGGTCTCTGAGGACATGGATTCCTGCAGAAGAGGGAAGGACAGTTGTTAACTATCATAGGTAATGGTTGTGTGCCTTTGCATTTTTACTTTGGGTTAAATGAAGCCTATCCTGTATTTAATACATTTTTAGCCTGAATGTTGGCACATGGGCAACAGGATTTTCTTCCTCTTCTTCCAATGATCTAGAAATAAACCAAGTACTGGTGCTACTAGGGGAAATCCTGGGTTGGGGCAGGAGCCAAAGACTACTATTATTGAGAGGGCCCCAACTCCACATAAACTTAGAGCTTTGGTTTGGTACCATGGGCTTTGCATATATGATAAGCACATCCCATTATTTCTGAAAGGGCATGCAGGCAGTAGGCCACAGTTATATTCTATGCCATACCAAACTCTCTTCCCAGATATTAAATGATAACAAAAGTGATCGCTAGGCCAGTCTTTCTTTTATAAACCTAGCCATGCCCAAAACAAAAGAAAAGTCTCTTCCTCAAACAAAAACTTTCAGTTGGAGCTTGCAAGCTCACTCTTTGATGCTGCACCACTTCCCTGTCATGAACAAAAACTTGATAACTAATGCATTAATAATTGTCATAGTAAATAAACCAATGCTGCATTGATGAACCAATGCTGCATTGTTCTACCTTTCCTTTCTATTATAAGCTTATCATTATTTACAGAACAATCAAGTAACTCTAAAAAGCAAGTGAAGTCGAAATGAGAATTATATCAATATTTGTTGGTTGATCTGTGAGAATTTAAATAGCCTTTCAGCTGTGCTTTCGTCAGAAGGACCCTCTTCACTCTGAGCTCACATAGACTGTGTTTGCTCCAGGGAGAGCCTGTCTTCTAAAGACAGGGGTCAGATTCTTTTTCTCATTTTCTCTGGACAAACCCCACCCTGAAGCCCTGGGAAAAATCATTTAACACATAGTTTTGGCTCACGTTTAGGGTCCCTTCTAGAAAGAAATTAGAAAGGTATTAAAAGCACAATGTAGATTGGAATAGGATGGTTTTTTATTTCCTTCACAAAAAATAAGTGCTTTAAACATACACACACACACACACACGCACACACACACACACACAATTCATGAGCATGCATGGACAAAGAAAACCCACAATTGGTTAAATGTATCTAAAACATCAAAACCTGAAATACTTTCCGGACTGTGGTGCAGCCTCGGTAGTTTGGACAACACCCCCAAGGTCCACACCTTCTCCTAAGCTGCCTCATGGCTTGGTCTCTTTCTCTGGTTGGGATCATCTCTTCTGAGAAGAACCACAGTAACTGCCTTCAAGCTCTTGACTTTTTGCAGTAGTCACTTCCCCAATGTCCATTCCCCATGCTGGATGTTCAGTCATCGAGGATAATGGAAAGAAAACTAAAGCAGAAGAGACTGCCGTTGTCTTGAGATCTGAGCCAGTACAGGTACTCAGTGCTGTGTGGAAGCAGCCATGAGATCTGCTGGAGGTAAAGAGGGGTCCTCTGTCCCCAGCCATATGGGAAGCCCAAGAAAGAAAGAGACACTTGCAGTGCCTCACACATCTGACAAATGGTGAGAGAGGCTGAGATCAGAAGTTGCCTTTCCCTTTCAAGGCAGGGGTTCTTGTCCTGGGGGCTGTGTACTTGTCTTTATTAGCCACTAGGTGATGTAATGGATACAGTGCCAGGCCTGAAGTCAGGAAAGTTCATCTTCCTGACTTCAAATCTGGCCTCAGATACTTACTAGCTGTGTGACCCTGGATAAGTCACTAAACCCAGTTTTCCTCAGTTTTCTCATCTGTCAAATGAGCCAGAGAAGGAAATGGCGAGCCACTCCAGCATCTTTGCCAAGAAAACCCCAAATGTGATCACAAAGAGTCAGACATGATGGGAAATAACTGAACAGATGTCACAGTAGGTAGAGAACTGGGCCTGTAGTAAGGAAGATCTGAATTCCAATCCAACCATAGATACTCCCTAGCTGTGTGAAACTGGACAAATCTCATAGCTTCCTCAGTTATAAAAGGGAATGTGAATAGTATCTACCTCACATGGTCATCGTGAGGAGCAAAAAGACAATATTTGTAAAGCACTTAGCCCAGTGCCTGGTCCATAATAAGCACCTGATAAATGCGCGTTCCCTTCCCCTTTAAAAAAGCACGTGGTTTGATAATTGCACTTCAGCATCACCAGTTCCCTTTGCAATCAGTCCTATGTATTTTATTTCATGCATTTAAAAATAGCATTCTGAGAAGGAATCCATAGGTTTCATCAGCATGCCAAAAGGGTCCATGACATTAAAAAGGTTAAGAATCTTGCTGTAAGGTCTGCTGAATAAGTAGCTCTTCCTGGCTCTCTGGTCAGTCCTTTTCGATAGTAGTCCACCTCGCTATGGTCACAGGGACCAATGAGCCAATGAGGGGATATATGAGCATCAGCCTTTGGCCTTGAGCCCCAGTGAGCCTGGTCACTGGCTCAGCTCGATGCAGGCTCCATGGAGTATACTCTAGCCAGAACAAAATCTTTCCCAATCCAATGAAATAAAAGTCTAGAGGCTGACATCTGAGGATGAATCCAGAAAAGGAAAACAAAGGAAACCAGCACTCAGGTTAGAAACTGGGACGGTAGAAATACGGCATGATATAGTGGGGAAATGACTGCATGTGCGACTCAAAGGCCTAGATTTTCATCTTGCTTCTGCCATTTATTATTTGTGTGACCATGGGAAAATCTTTTATCTTCTCTGGAGCAGCTTCTTAATCTACAAGGGAGTTAGACTAGATAATCTCTAAGAACTCTTAAATACTCTGGAAATAAAATACCCTGAAAAAAACAACTCTGAGTCCTGAAAGATTCTTATTTTACAAGGGAATGAGACTAAAACACACTGTCTGACTAGTTGGTGACAGATTCACTCCCTGCATCCCGCCTTTCTGCTCCCATTCCTTTTTTGCTGTTTTTGTAAGTGCATTAACCTGGTTATTTGGTTCAGCAGAGGACATATAATGTCTCTGATGAGCATGATAGACCCATGACCCTTGAATCAGTGTAGAGTCAGATCTCATCTTCCCTTTCCCTACAGGTTCTCTCAAATGCTAGTTTAGCCCAATGGGAATACTTGCCAGCAACCTGATTCCAACAGGGGTCCTCCATTACTGAATTAATGGTCACTGAAGTGACCATTGCATATGCTTTTTTCATAGCAGGCAGAGGTGTCAATAAAACAGATAAATAGAGCTTGTTGGGAGCCGGGTACTCATAGGAAGGAGACCATTGGGATAGGGGAAGAGAAGCCTGGTTCTCAGAACTTGCATAAGAGGCCTCAGTACAGTCACAATCTATTTCATAAAGTATACATGCTGGGAGGACTTGGGCAAAGATGATCTTGAATACGCCTCTTTCATTTAATAAGATAGGTTGTCTGAGTGTTACCATCTTGCTTCACTCAACTTATATAGCCAACACTGGTGTCAGGTTGATGGTATGACCCTGTGTCATCCATTCAGTAACAGCTAGGGCCCCATGGCAAATGAGCAATAGCTTTGCAAAAGTTGTCTAGCAAGTGCCCCATTGGAGGAGTTTGTGGTGCTAGAAACCTGGTGGTCATTTGGTCTGGCCTTCCCTAGGTGCCTACTGAAGTATTAAAATTCCCTACAACATGATGCATCATCTTATTTTATCTCTAAATATTTCTTCATATTTGTATTTTTCCAGTTCTCAATAAGTAAAACTTCCTTCTCAAGCCCTCTTTAAACCATGAATATGTTCACGTAGAAACAAGATATCACCCTACATGATTCATAAAGTGATTTAACACTTTTTATTTACGTCATGGTCTATTTTCTGTTCTAAATGCTGAAACCCCTTCTGACAAGTTCAGCTTTGATCTTCCACATTTCTTTTCTGTCCCTCGCAGTTCTCTTTTTCTAGTGGCCGTCTGTACTGCCCAGGAATAGGAGTTTGCCTTCTCTGCAGCAGGATGGGTGTAACAATTTCTCCATTCGTATAAGATGTTTTCTATTGCTCCATCACTGCCATTTCGACGGCTGCGTGGTTCCTTTTCTCCTGTAACATATAATTCTCTGGTATATAGAGTCCCTATAGCTCTTCTCCTCTATACATCTCTCAGCTCTTTTCTCTGTGTATCTAGATTCCTCTTCAAGGTAAAGTTTAAAGGGGTATAGACTGGCCACAAATAAAGCAATTGACCTTAACATAGTGTCAACTAGGACCCAGGACACGAAGAAATTAATCCCATTTGGCAAACAAGATTTTTCCACTTTGTGTAATGAGTTATGTACAATAAGTTATACATAGTTATGTATGTATGTATAATAGGTGTATGGAGTGTTCAAGGAGGATAAGTACCTCTTAGTTTGCTGTGCCCTTTTCAGGGCTGCTCATCCACCTGGTGTTTACCTGGCACTCAACTCTCACCTGTGACTCCAAGAAGCTGTAGCATGTATAGTGGCCACACTATAGTACAACTGTCTCAGCAGATGCATTAAACCAGTTGAGGTGCCTCAAACCCATCAGTGAGTTAGTGGGGTGTCTACACCAACCATGTGAAGACTTCTGTTGGTGGAATGGGCAGATGGGAACAATTTGTTCCAGTGGCTACAAAAGCAGCTCAAGCAAGCTCTTCAGAGATTGGTCAGAAAACAAAGATGCCACGTTTATCCACTACATCCCAGGGCATCACCAGTCATCTTCAATTTTGTCTTGCCACTAGACTTCAATGACTCTGGAAGAGAGAGTGAGGGTGACAACTTTGTGCAACTCTGTCTCACTTTAATTCAATTCATGCATGAGTCAAGACATAAGAGCAACACAAGGAATTATCATCGTTAGCACAAGTTCCCTATCTTTTAACCTGAAAATAAGGAATTAACCTTGGCCATTTTTTTTTACTGAGTACATCTTCCCCATAAGCATGAGTTAACAAATATTAATCAATCAACGAGTTTTTCAACACAACAACATATGTATATACATATATATGTATATAAAGGGAAGCTAGGTGGCTGAGTGGATAGAGTGCCAGGCCTGAAGTCAGGAAGACCTGAGTTCAAATGTGACCTCAGATACTCACTAGCTATGGGAACCTGGGCAAATCACTTAAGTCTGTTTGCCTCAGTTTCTTCATCTGTAAAATGAGCTAGAGAAGGAAATGGCAAACCCCTCCAGTATTTTTCCCAAGAAAACCCCAAATGGGGTCACAAAGAGTCAGATACCACCAAAACAACTCAACGACAACATGTTGACTCAACAGCAACATATTGACTCAACAACAACATGACTACAGGCCATGAGCTAAGCTAGAAACTGAGGGAGCAAAGACAAAAATGAAAAAGTCCCTGACCTTAAGGACTGTGAGATGAAACAACATACACAAATATAAGCAAATATAAAATATACGAAAAGTAAATACATAGAAATAGTGGGAGAAGGGCACTCACAACTGTGGAGTATTAGGAAAGGTCTCCCATATGAGACAGCATCGACAGTGGGTTTTGAAGGAAGCCAGGTATTCTTAGCAGCAGAGGTGAGAAAGGAGGACATTCCAGGCACGGGAAACAGACTAAGCAAAGCTTGGAGATGGAAGAAGGAGTGTTGAGGATGAGGAATGGCAAGGAGGCCAATTGGGTTGAAATGTAGAGTAAGTGAAGGGGAGTAATAGATGATAAGTCTTGAAAGGTAGACTGAGAATCAGGTGTTAAGGGCTTTAAATTCCAAACAAAGGGGTCTATATTTTATTCTTAGAAGCAAAAAGGAGCTAGACTGGGTGAGTGGCAGTACCACATAATCAGATTTGTGCTTTCTTTGGGAATGCCATCTTGGTAACAGGTAATAGCATAGGCAAAGGATTAGAAAAGAAGGGAATAGAGTCAGAGAGAACAATGGGGAAGTCTGGGCAAGTGGAGATAAGGGGAGAAATGGACAGGAGAGATGGTGAATCATTAAGCAGACTTAACACAACTTGTCAGAAGGGTGAGAAAGAGTAGAGAGGCAATAATGACGATGTCTTCAAACTCAGGCGACAGGAGCAAATGTGGCGTCCTCAATATAAATGGAGAACCTTTAGGAAGAGAGGTAGGTATTATAGAGAAAGGTAATGAGTTCTGCTTTAAGCATGTTGAGCTTGAGTTGTCTACAGGGCATCCAGCTGGAAATATCCAACAGGCAATTGGCAATGTAGATCTGAAATTCAGGAGAGAGACTAGGACTAGGTTTATACATCTGAGAATCATCCACAAGTCAGATTTCAAAGGTTTAAGAAGTAAATAAGAAGAGAGAAAGAGGAGGTAATGGTGTAGACAACATTTTTGAGAAGTTTGGCTACGAAAGAGAGGAGAGGTAAAGGATGATAGCTTAAAGAAATGGTGGGGTCCAGTGAAAGTTTTTTAAGGATGAAGTGACCTGGACAGAAGAGTGTCCTAGAGCCAGTTCTGCCTCTGATTGTTAAATTTTCAATGTGAGCCTTTACACCTTGGATAGTGTCAAATAACAGAAACCAGGGTTTGATTGATTGTTTTGTTTAGTATTTAGACCAGAAGTCAGCAAACTGCTTATTTTTGTATGGCCTGCAAGTGAAGAATGATTTTAATCCATCAGTGAAAGAACAGTCTTAAGACCTTGTCTACAGGAAGGGAGAAAAGGAGGAAATGAGTATTTGCATAATGCCTACTATGTGCTGGGAACTATGCTAAGGACGTCACAAATATTATCCCACTCAAGAAGGAGAAAAATGTTAATAATTTAAGCTGAAAAGCGTGTTATACATATTTTCCCCCAAGAGAACTGGTTGTTAAATATTTACCAGAACGCCACTCCAATTATGCCTAGATATATCAGTTGACAGCAAGGAAGGGCAAATATATAGGAAGAAATTGAAGACTAGAGACAAACGAGGATGCTTATGGGTGCAATCTTCAGGAGGAGAGGGGATGGGATGGGATCAAGGTTACAAGTAAAAGGCTGACCTGGTGCCCTGGTGTGCCAGAAGACCATCTCTTTATTAGAGAATAAAGGAGGAAAGAAGAGGGGATGGTGTCAAGGGGTTTTCAGATACAGAGGAGAGGAGAAGAGAAAGTTCACAAGGAATCACTGCTAGTTTCTTAGTAAAGTATGAGGTGATGACTTCTGAAGAGCAGGAAAGG
>CM053585.1:323751746-323766670 GCA_028646515.1 Pseudochirops corinnae | reverse complement strand
ATATATATATATATATATATATATATATACACATATACATGTGTGTGCGTGTGTGTGAATGTGTGTGTCAATACACACACACACAGTGTGGCTCTGAGGAATTCTCATTCCCTCTCCTCTGGCCCCCACCTTTGGAATGTTGGCATTGCCAATATTTTCTAGGTATTCCCTTTCTTCTCCCACTGAGACTGACCTCTCCTCTGGTCGTCACTCTCAGTTCCACTCTCCCAGGAAAGGGGAATTTGTGAGCATTTGTAGAGTAAAACAATGGGGAAGAAAAGGTAACTTCACATAGCAACTATGCCCCCACCAGACAGCAACTACTATTGTATTCATATTTTGCCTAGAGGACCTAGATGCATGCTTTTAAAAAACCCTACTTTGGGAAAATATATAAAATCTAATTATCAATAAGCTTCTCTCTCATATAGCTGCAGACATCCCAGTGGGGGAAAACCTCTGACAATTCCCAAAAGACAGTCTGTGATCTCTGTCCCTTTCTTTCTTTTTTTCTCTCCCTACCACGCTAGTCACCATCTTCCTCTCTTGCTTCTCATTCATAATAATGAAACATACGAATCAAAAGTTGTTAAGATCAGATCAATCTTTATCTTCAGCTGGCATTCACTACTATTCAACAGAAATGTAAACAAATTTTGAAAAACACACAAGCTTTAGGTTTAACATATACTCTTCCCATGAGAAAAAATGGAGGAAGAGTAAACAAATATTGTTATCTGCATTAGTCCCTGGACAGGGAAAAGTTCCCTAACCCCTCACCTCCCAAGTGTTCTATCCAGCTGGCGTGGGTAGAAGGGCAGCAGAGCTCCCAGGGCCACTCAGTGGCAGCCTTCTCCTGCATAGCTGCTCCCAGTCTTTAGATTCCCACTTAGTCTCTATTCTTTCTCTCTTGCTGGCTCAAGATCTCCTCCTCCAGGGTGAAAGGAAAACAGCACTGTCATTTCTAAGGCAGAACTCTTTCTTTAGCTTACAGTAATAATAACAAAGTAAAGAGCCACTATCTCAGACAATAGGACTGTATTCCCAGTGCATGTCTCCTTGGTAAAAGGACCTATACATGCCTACTATGTGTAGTCGTGCACACTGGCACTAGCAGAGGTATAAAATTTAGATAGGATGTTATTCCATGGAAAAATGACAATTTGTGACTAGTATGTACCCGATTATAAGACTTTCAAAGGTCTTCCCTCCCTAAAAACTCCTTCAGGATTGTTAAGATACTCACTCCACTAATTCAGATTGCAATCACCAAATCTTAATAAAGTTTAATCAGTTACTGTGGTCAAAATAACTAATCCTCTGTGGCCAGTCTTCTGCTCTCACTTATCTAATTGGGTCGTTATATGGCAGACTGCTGCTTCTTGATCTGGTCCAGTGGATAGAATGCAGGGCCCAGAGTCAGGAAGAATTGAGTTCAAATCTGGCCTCAGACTCTTACTAACTTTGTGACCCTAGGCAAGTCACTTAACCTCAATTTGCCTTGGTTCCTCATCTGTAAACCAGGAACACACTGGAGAAGGAAATGACAAACCACTCTAGTATCTTTGCCAAGAAATGCCACGGACAATAAATAGTCCATAGGTTTGCAATGAGACTGAGTGACTGAAGATGTTCCTGATCTCATGAAGCATGTGGTCTAGTAAAATAATGTGTCTCCCGTGTTACTACATCTTTGAGAATCAGAATTCAGTGAACTTTCTTTCACCTCTGAACTCATATGTTTAATAGCATTATCAAAAAGTGAGGCTTTGACTGATACGTCATCCTCCAAGCCCAAGATTTACAGTTTATTCATCACTCGTATTCTCTACTACACATGCCCCTCTTCTCTTATATTGCAGGAATCATCATAATAAGAGCTCATATTTCTATAGCATTTTAAAGACTTTAAGAGTCCTCCTCCCAACAGCCCTGTGGGGGAGTTAATGCCAATATTATTCTCCTCATTCTGCCAATCTGGAGGCGAGGTTTAGATTACAAGGACTGAGATGGCAGTTGTGTCAGTCGAGACAAGAATTTTTAAAAAGAATATTTTTATAATATACTGTCATTTACTAGAAGTTCTTTCTACACAAATGTATTTTAAACACAAATAATTACAGGCATATGTTTTCATTTTACTTTGAAATAAAACACTTTTTATGCTACTGTCTTTCACGCGTGGAAAGGCGCTTGTACCATTGGCATAGCTCAGTGCTTTAGCAGCCCAGCTCTGCTGCCTCTGTGCTCACCTCTGTGTGTCACATGCTACTAGTGGACATAACAAGATGGAGAGAGGAGGAACCCATTTTTAAAATAACATTTGGACATACTAAGAACCTCTACTATGATCCTCTGCCGTTCTATGGAAATGCCACTGGGTTCTTGAAAGCTTTGCCAGTGGAACACAAGCCTTGGCAGGCTCTATCAGATGGAAAGGCTTCAAGGAAGGAAGCAAATAATTATCAAGAACTTCCTATTTCTCAAGTACTGTGTTAAGTGCTTTACAAATATCTCACTTGAGCCTCATAATAACCCTGTCAGGTTACCTCCATTTTACAGATGAGGAAACTGAGGCAGACAGAGGTAGGGTGACTTCCCCAGGGTCACACAGCTAGTAAGGATCTCAGACTGGATTTAAATTCAGGTCTTCCTGACTCCAGGTCCAGTGCTCTAGCCATTATGCCACCTAGCGGTCCAGTAAGGATCTTATTTATTCTGACCACAATAACTGATTAAACTGTTTACTAAAATATGGCAACGTTGCAATCTGATATCATGAATCTTTTGAAATATTGAGATCTCGCAGGAGGTTTTAGGAAGTGAAGACTTTGGAAAACCTTACGGACTAAGTAACTTCAAAGTCCCACTTTAATACTCAGATTCTTGTTATAAAAAAAGATGTTGTATATTCTATACTTGAAAAAGAATAGAATACACAGGTTTATTAAGCACTGGACCTGGATAAAGGATACAGGAGAATACAATGAAAATAATGCTGGATTTGGAGTCAGAGAACTTGGATCCGAATTTCAACTTTTCTACTTAACTGCAGGTAGACTTTGGGCAAGTCACTTAGCTTCTCATTATTCAAATGACAAAGCAGGTGCTTGGACTCCTCCGTTTCCTATTCTGTAAAACGAAGGGGTTAAACTAGAGGACCTCCGAGATCCTATGAATCTTGGCTCCAATATTTTCTAGCTGTGACTGTAGGTAAACTGAGCCTCAGTTTGCTCATCTGTAAAATGCATGCAGAAATTTTATTCACACTAAACAACAGGACTGTTGTGAGGAACGAACTTGGCATGCCTTAAAGCATTAATAAGAACGTGAGCTAATGTGAGAACAGCGTGTAACAAGGTGTTAATTGTGAGGTATAGTGTAACACTAGGAAAAAGGGAGGAAAGATAAGTGTGGGGTAAAATTGTCAGGGAAGCCTTGTTGGAGTGAGGGAGGGAGGAAGGGAGGGAGGCAGAGGCTTTGGAGCTGGCCTTAGGCTATCTGCCATAAGTGGCAAATTCAGCTCCTTACCCAGCTGAACTCCTCGGAGCCAAGAAGGATCAAGAGAAATCAGCCCTCGTGGCTGCGCACTCTTTGTTTAATGCATGCTTTTTTATAGTCTCCATTTCCAGGCACTCTATATACCCAAGCTCCATTACTGTCAGTGAGTATGACTACTGAGCACCGCGCCTCGTTAATGTATTATTTATTTGATTACCTTATTGTTTAAGTTGGTGTTTATTACTTACTGTCTTACGTAATGGTTTGGTAATATGCACCCTGATAAATCACTTTAAAATGTCTTGCCACCCCTTCTCAAGAGCCCAATTTCTCTGCACTGCTAACTAGCCTGGTAGGTCTAATGTTCAAATAATCCTTACTCACTCCTCTCCTGTTGGGGAAGGTTATGGCGCTTTCCATTCAAGCAGATACAAATTAAATTGTTCAAAATCGACTTCCCCAGATAAATAGGTAAAGGGAAGAGGACATTTATTTACAGATTCATAGAACTGTAGAAGATCAGAACAGGAAGACCCTTTAGGATTCTAGACAATATTATGTTAGAGCTGAAGGGGCTTTCTTGTCCAACCCCTAACTTTACAGATAAAGAAATTCAAAATAAGACCCAAGAAGAGACCTGGCTTGCCCAAGGATATACAGAAAGTCAGCCATAGAACAAGAGCTAAGACCCAGTTCTCTAGCACTAAGACTTAGTTCTCTTGACTCTCCTCCTCATCTGTGAAATGGGGATAGCAGAATGCCTTTAAGTATTTCCTTCACAGGACTGTTGAAAGTCTCAGTTGAAAGAATGTATAAGGTTGTAAGGCTCAATTGAAAGAATGTACACTTTAAAGTATTATAAAATGCTATTCATATTATTATTGTTAAAAGCAGTAGTAATAGATTTTGATTATCCATGACTATTAAGTCAAATCAACAAGCACCATGCTTATGTACTAGGCACCGTGCTAAGCACAGGGATACAAAGAAAAGCAGTTGACTGTCCCTGCCCTCCAGGAGCTCACAATCTAAGGAGGGAGACTAAAGGCAAACCACTACGTACAAACACACTATTTGCAGGATAAACTGAAGGTTGAGAATAGTGGGTGAATGAAACTCACTGAGCAGATAACACCAGAACTTTCTTGGCCAATGGTTTCTACTTCATCTCCCACCAAAACTGATACCACGTAGCACATGTGACAGAAAGGCACGTGGATCTGTTTTATTCGTATCCAATTGGAAAATCTCTGGCTTTGGCACCAGGAAAGTTGTGTGATGTCCAGTGAGTCTCTTCTCTTTTGAACCTCATTTTTCTTCTCTGGAAAATGGGAACAATATCAGACTACCTCCCAGGGCTGTTGTGAAGAAATGGCTTTGTAAACCTTAATGTGAGATGCAAATGTGATAGAGCAAACGCAAGCTCTTCTCTTTACTTCCCCCTTATGGGGTGACAAATCACTGGTGGGATGGTCAAAAAGCAAGTCACAGGAAAGAGGAGAAGCAAAAAGAGTCACTAATTTGATAGCTAGACTCACATAATTCAGTTGATTCTTTTCCCTATAAGCTGTGGTTTGAGAGAAGTTCCATTTCCTCTGCCATCTGCTATTTGACTTCTACTCAGACAGTGGGTCAACAGCAGTGATTGAGGACCTATTATTGTATGTTCCGCAAGGAACAAAAGGGAGCTCAGGGAGCAGAAGCCCTGGACCTGACCTTGAACACACAGCAGGGTGAGGGGTGAGATCATCAAGTGATGATGAAAATATGAATTGAGTCCCAGAAACCATGACAAGCACTAACTTGCCTTTCTTCCCCCAGCTTTTCCATCATGGATTATTTGGAGAGTTGGAAGCAGCTATGGGGAGATAGTGTTATCAAAGCAGAAATGTTCATAATAGCAAGCTAATGCAAATGAGGGTGACTCTTTGGGTCAAAGGAGAGGAATCTATCTTCACATGTTAACTAAATTTGGTTTTAAGAGTAATATCCCAGACCCAGATGCAAGGCATGATGCTTCCTCCTCTACATGCTTAGGAGCATGCTTATTCATGCACCATTTTTACTGGGTGTGCACATGCAAGTGCCACCATTAGGAGGGCATCTTCCTTGGGTTGCTCCTCCAGGAGGAAGGACAGATTCCTCCTGAGTTATCTACACTGATCTACTTGTGAACAATAGCCAAGTGAGATGCAAAGAAACCTTGTTTAAGAGTCTGGTTTCAGCTCTGCTACTAATTTGCAGCATGAGTTTGGGTGAGTCATGTGAGGGATAATTTATAGTGAAGTTTCCCCATTCTGAAAAATCAAATCTAGAATGGCTTCAGTACCCACTAGGCCTAGGATTAGGTCACCTGACCTTCAAGCTTAGAGCAATGGAGACCCTCCCCCAGAGCCACCTCAGCAGAAGATATGCCAAATAAGATTAAGACTGCTTTCATTGGACACCCACATGTTTCCAGGTCCTTTGTCTCAGAGAGATTCCCGTGCTGAGGTTGTGGGTCAGCCCCCTACCAATAACAGTGAAGGTCAGTTGGGGGGAGGGGTTGGGTTTCTGCATTGGAAGATTATATAATCATGGGCTGCCTTCTACCTGTCGCTCTCTCCCTGCGGATGCCATGTTGGGCGACACGGGTAGAGTCCTTTCTCATGAGAAAGAATAAAGACCTTTTCTGACCTTAGATTCAGACTCTGAACTCTTTCATCTCACAGAGTCATTTCTGAGCCTTGCTGTCTTCATTGACAACAGGAGGGGCACAGAGTGGATGATTTCTAAGGTCTCTTTCCAGCCAAAATCAATCAATCAATTAACATTTATTAAGTACTTCTGTGCCAAGGACTGTGCCAAGTGCTTAAAAAAAAACTATGTGTGACCCCAAGGTTCCTTCTAGTTTTAATAGTCTAAGTCATAAGATTTCTTCTAGCTTGAACATTCCATATTCCAAGTTCTCTTTCCAGGTATCATCTTCTATGACATCATCTTTCTATGAAAGGCAGTAAGTCATAGTAGATAGAAGGATGGCCTCAGAGCAGGGCAACCTGATTACAAGCCCTACCTCTGGTGAAGTGATACTGGGCAGGTCATTTAGTAGCAGCAAGAAAATTACCTAAGACCTACACAATGCAGAGCAATTCCTGGAATTGCACCAATTTCCCTAATTAAATCATAGGTATGGACCAGAAACATTTTTTAAAAATTCATGCAAAACTCTTGACTCAGAGACAGATATATATGTATGTATGTATAAATATGTGTACACGTATGTGTATGCATGTGTGGTGTGTGTGTGTGTGTGTGTGTGTGTGTGTATACAATGAAAACTGAGCTCTCTACATTCATTTGGCAGGTAAACTTGAATGCTGAATGTTGAGAAAAAGATCCTCCAAACCTTTTCCAAAAGAAGAGATGATAAAATGTACCTCTCTTTGTAGAATTGAAGGACAAGGGACATGGAAAATGATATAGCTTCTCAGACCCAACTGATACAGTGGCTAGTTTTGCCGAGCTGCTCCCCCTCCCAAACCAAGGTGATATAAAAACAAAAAGTATCAATAACATCCAAATTTAAAAAGAGATCCTTCAAACAGAGAACCACTGAGTTCATGCAGGTCCACATTACATCTTAGACTGGGGAGAAAAGGGCTCAAAATGCTTTCTGACTTTTCTCACAGACTGCCTACACCTGTGCTTAGAAGTTGGAGCAGTGGGTAGAAGTGACAAAGGGATAAGTTTGGGCTTTTTGTAAAGAAAACATTCCTAGCAGTTTGTACTGTCCAAAAGTGGAATGGGCTACCTATGCAGATGCTGAGTTCCCCACACCCTACCCTTTAAACCCATGGAATGTTTTCTTTCTTTCTCTCTTTCTTTCTTTCTTTCTTTCTTTCTTTCTTTCTTTCTTTCTTTCTTTCTTCCTTCCTTCCTTCCTTCCTTCTTTCTTTCTTTCTTTCTTTCTTTCTTTCTTTCCTTCCTTCCTTCTTTCTTTCTTTCTTTCTTTCTTTCTTTCTTTCTTTCTTTCTTTCCTTCTTTCTTTCTTTCCTTTCTTTCTTTCTTTCTCCCTCCCTTTCTTTCTTTCTTTCTTTCTTGCATGGTCTTCGTTCCTCCCTCCCTTCCTTCCTTCCTTCTTTCCTTCCTTCCTTCCTTCCTTCCTTCCTTCACAGTGAATCAAGATTTATTTTAATTTCTGAAAATATTCAATTAAACTAACCCTAACTACCCCCTACAAGTAACATATTTCTTGTACTGCATTAAATTGTCAGTGTTTTATAACTAATCCCTAGAAGTCCAAACATCCAAAAAAATGTCCAATCACAAAGTAATGGCTCTGGGATAATTTCAAGCAAAAACTCAATGACCATATCTTGCATATGTTGTAGAGAAGATCTTTTCTCAAGCACGAGTTGAACTATGTGGCCACTGAGGTCCGTTTCTAAACTTCTGGGATTCTGGAACACATTCTCTGACCTGTCGAACATGCTTCCAACAAGAGTCTGAAACAGACTAGAAGCCCTGAATGAGGAAGCACAAGTGATTGTGCTAATAAAAGCAATTCACATGGTTGTGTTACTTTATATTTACAAAGTGATTCACAAATGTTATCCTAGCTGTTTCTCACAATAATCCCAGGACACAGGTAAAGTTTTATTCCTCTCCACCTTTTTTTTAAACTGAGGTTCAGAAAAGTGACCCAAGGTCACCCAGATAAATGGCAGGAATCAGAACCCAGATCTTCTGACTCTTACTATTTCTATGTGAGTTTGACACCACTGGACTAGATGACTTTTAAGTTCCCTTCTATTTCTAGGATTATTATTGCCCATATTCCACACTGTTTTTCAGAATTATACTATTATGGGTTCAAATCTCAGCTTTGCCACTTGCTCCCCATGTGACCTTGGGTAAGTCACTTAGCCTTTTTGGGCTTCATTTTCTAGTCTGTAACGTGATAAGGGCTATAATAAATGATCTCTAAGGTTTTTCCAGCTCTAAAACTGTGATCTTATAACTCTATAACCTCTCTAAGCCTTAGTTCTCATCTGAAAAAGGATGGGCTTGGATTCGATGATCTTTGATGATACTTTTACCTCTAAATCCTGTGATAACTATGACCCATTTCTCCTTACTGAGACACTCACACCCACCCTCCTCTCTCTACCTTGGTAACCCTGTCAAAAGACTACAGAAATCAGAGCACTCTGGCCCTGACCAAAGGAGCCCCTCTCCTTCTAAATTACTTGCAGGGATTTTTTTTGGGGGGGGAGGTTGACCAACCCCCACTCTTGGGGGCCCCCATCCCTGGAGAAACAGATGATCTCTACTCAGCTGATGGTTCCAAAGAGAATGATTTGTAGAGTCAGGGAGCAAGCTTTGTTGCCAGCACCATTTTGTGAGTGAAAATTCTACTTTATTACACACAATTGACTTAGACTCTCTAGTGCTTGCGAGAAGCATCTTTGCTATTCCAAAAAGGAGCTTTCTCTGCTTAAATTAATGAAGTACAATGCGTTCACACACACACAAATAGACAGTTTTTCAAAAATGAGGATGCAGATGAGAGACTCAAGGACAGGTCTAACTTGCCCTCTGTCAGTTTACAAGGGAATTTATTCCACACTATTCATACATGAATATTTAGCATGGCAACAATTACAGCCAAAGACACCCATGAGATACACAATACTGAACTCCCTCTCAAAGGAACATACACAATGCTTGATGTCAATTTTTTAACTGGACTGAATGTTTTAAATGCAAGCATTAAGCTTACAATAATCCTTCCTTATTTTTTGTGTTTGTATAACCAGGCTTCCTTCCATTTTGGATGCAAACCGCTGAGTGATGACTTCACAATGACAGAGTGGAAGAGAGAGAGGCAATTCGAGATCTGATGAGATATAAGAAGAGGAATGCCGCCCACTAGAGCAGATTTTACTAGGGCTAATGAGATGTGCTAATTTTCAGCTATTCTTTTTCTGGTAGAAGCCAGGGCTCCTCTGAGATTGATTAATAAGGGTCAGCATTAAGTACAGCTGCAGATGCGTGGTCAGTTACCACAGACCAGGACCAGTTTTACTTCTGTACTTTTCCAGATGTTCCTTTTCTGCCTGGTTATTCCACCTGTCCCTGTGCTGGGCTCCATTTCTTTCTTCTTTTCCTTTCTTCTCAGTGGAGACATTGGAAGCGTTTTAAAGCAGAGACAAGTTTTTTACTATTTTAAATACAGTTATATCATCAAGAACAGAAGTTTAGGGACGCTAGAGAGTACACATAGTTTCCTCTACTTGCTTTTCTTTTCAATAAATCTTATAGGCACTTACTGAAGATGTCAGGCAAAAGAACAATATGGCACAGTAGAAAGATCACTGACCCTGGAGTCAGAGGAGCTGGTTTCAAATTCTGTCTCTGACTCTTACTCTCTGTGTGAATTTAAACAAGCTACCAAGTCTACCTGAGCCTCTGTTTCCTCTGTTATAAAATGGGAAGGCTGGAATAGATAGACGGCCTATGAAGCTTCCTTCTCGTGTATAGAAATATAATACTATGGCATTCCCATTCTCATCTGCATATGTAAACAAAAACGTTCTTTTGTAGGCGCAGTGTAAAATGAAGGAGGGTATTAAAGAGTGTGGACAATTGGAGGAAAACAAAGTATTTTCCCTCAATTATCTAGATATTTTGGTTAAAAGTGTTCTGCCTTCTGTAGTGTTCAGATGATTATAGTTGTGGAATCCTTGAGGTAGAAGAGAACCGAAAAGTCATCTAGTTTGTTGGCTCCAACTCAGATAGAAATGGGATCCCTGCTAGCTATATTAGAAATCACAAACTATTATTCTCTGTATTGTAAAGAAGTTTTATTTACTTTGTTAAACATTTCACAGTCACATTTGAATCCAGTTTGGGATATTGGAGTGAGTAATACCTCCCTGCCTAATGGGCCTCAGGCTCTTCTAAAACTATACTTATCAAGAATTAAAATATCTAAGATTTTCAATAAATAGAAGGTTTTTTCGCAGTACTATATAGTGATGCTTAGTGCTCATTAATCATCTGCAGTTCAGTAAGATCCTGAAGTGCCTCCTCTCTTATCAATCAACTGAGAAAGAATTTATAATGTCTGTCTTAGTACTTAGTCTCCTAGAACTTAATGCTTTTCTTATGCATTTCTTCTATCCTAATTTGTATACGACCTTCTGTCTACATGTCTTAACCTCCTCCTGCCCTGGAAGCTCCATGAAGGCAGAGACCACATCTTCTTTTTAAATTTTTAGTTCCATATTCTCTCCTTCCCTCTAATCTCTCCACCATCCATTGAGAAGACCAAAAAAATAAAAAAAGAACAAACTGTACCTCTTATACATATGAAGACACAAAAAAATTTCCACATTAGCCACATGGGGGTGGAATGGGGGTGGCAGTTGGGACGAGAAAAATAAAGCTGAAGAATATGCTTCAATTTGTACTCAGCATTTTTCAGTTCTCTCTGTGGAGGTATGTTATGGGAATCTGAATATTTTCCCTGCCCCTAGGCCCTTTGCTAAAGTGGTTAATGACTCTAAGAACCTTCCCTTATTTGAAAGTATACTCTGCCCCTTAATAGGCTGGATGTGGTCACATGGAGCCTGTGGCGGGAGGCTTGTTCTTTGGGAATGCCTGAACCTTGTTGCTTTGTGATTGGGCAGTGGGTCAAGAGGGCTGTGACATTCTCCGAGCCTGGAGCAAGCTATATATAAGCCCTGATGTGGGGTTTTGCTTTGGGGCTCACTTTGAGAAGAGTTGTGTGATTTGGCCAGATGAGACTCTGGGAAGCCATTGAGCCCCCCAGCTTTGAAAGACCCAGATGTTGGTGCTTCCCTCTCTGGTAACTGAATAGGTAACTGATGTGATGGTCAGACGCTAGAAGCTGTCTGCTGATCTGTTTTTCTGTTTGTTTGTAACTTGTGTTTGTAACTTGTCTTTGCATCCTCTGAAGTTCAGGGTGCTGACTTTTCCCCCTGAACTAGGTAAATGATATGTGTTTGATTGATTAAAGTGAGATTGTTAACCCATTTTGAGCTGCTTTCCTCTAGAAAAGCAGATCTAAGAACCTGTGCTAGCAGCCATCCTGGGTATGCTAGGGTGCTTGCTTATACAAGGTGGATAGCATTTTTCAGCATGAGTCCTTTGGAATTGTCGTGGATCATTGTATTGATCAGAGAAGCTAAGTCCTTCAAAAATAATTATTATTACAGTATTACTGTTACTCCACATGAGGTTCTCCTAGTTGTATTCATCTCATTTTGTTTCAGTTCATCAGAGACCACTCTTGAATCATCCATAGTGCCTGGTGCAATGCATTGCTCATAGAACATGTTGAACTAGTATGCTAAATGAATAAATGAGTGAGTCCCACCTTACCATGGTTATTACTTCTAAAGGTCTTGTTGTAGTCAAATTCTTTGGGAATTAACAACTTACATATGGTATGCATAAGAGTTTTCTAATCCAATTAGCTAGAATACCATGTTCTGTCACCATCCGTGCAAGTGTTTCCATGCGTGTGTGCACACACATACACATATATGATTTCCTGTAAGTGTTTTGTATGTTGCAGACACTGTCAAAGTTGGCCGCTGTATTGTATAATTTTCTGACCTGCCCGATTTTTCCCCTTTCCTTTTTATTCTTTGTTATAAATGATGGCTCTCTAGGTAAGAGAGGGGGAAAACTGTATTTGAAAGTGAAAGTGATTAAAACCAAAAACGTAGCAAAAATTAATAAAAATGCTTTATAAACTATGAAGTGGTCTCCAAACAAGGTGAAAAGCTTAATCTAAAGCAAGACATCAGTACTGTATGGATTTCATCTCTTCCACCTTGGTCCTTCATTTCAATTGAGCCAAGTCATGTTGACTCTCTTAAACCATGGCTGCAGAGGAAGCAGATTTTGGTGAATGCTGCTGCTGTGTTCATTTCTCTGTAAGACTTTTACTGTGGATGAAAGGCCCGATTGATCATAATAGGTCCTGAAATCCAAAGTTTACTCAGGGAATAGGGATAATTTTGTCAGGACAAACAACTGCCAAGAAGGTCCCTACTCGGGGAGATTTTCAGTGATGTATTCAGCCTCTGTTCTCTTGGGAGAGACCTGATTAATCTCAATTGAATCAAGAAGCAAATGATCCTATAAATGGGGACACCAAAGCAGAATGAATACAAGGCATCTCAATGAAAATCACAGTATTTATATTGGGGCCTTGGCACCCCCTTCTCTTCTCCAGATAAACATGGCCTTGGCCTTGGTCTTCTTAACAATTCTGTTCCAAACTTCATCTGCAAAACCTTCTCTGATCACTCCAGACCACAACAACATCTCTTTCCTCTGAACTCAGAGGAAAAACTTGTTTTATGCTCCCTCTTTATTACTGAACTGTATACTGCCATGTGACATGACAAGAGTTAGAATGACAAGTGTTTTATATAAATTATCTCAGAGTCTCACAAAAACTCAATGAGGTCAGGAGCATAAATGTCATTATTTCTTTTTACAGATGAAACTAGGGCTCAAAGTGTTGAGCAGGATAATGAAAAGGCTTAAAATCATGTTATATAAATATTGGGGGAATTAAGGATACTTGAACTAAGAAGTGAAAACAGTGGGGGAGGGGGAAAGTGCAGTGTGGTAGTTGTCTTCAAGTAATTAAAGGGATGACAAATGAAAGACTCTACCTCAACTACACACAAGGATAGTCAAAATCTTGATAACACAAGAGCTGTGAAACCCGATCTTCATCCTCACTGTGACTTCCAGTTCTTTCACCCTCTAAGTACTTTCCCAGACTAGCACCCCTGTTCTGGCTACACACTTCTCCCTTCAGATAGCGACTCTTTAAGTTAACCAGTTCAGTTCTACATATCTCCTGTGTTAGAAACCTTTGCTTCCTCATCCTTTCTTTCCTCATTCCTATTAATCTCCAAACACGGATTATTTTCAACCTCCTCCTTCTCCTCCTCCTCCCCCCTACTGCTACTCACACTGCTGAACGGAGCTAGAAGAAAGCATGTAACCATAATGATTAGATTGATTTAATACAAATTTGTTATCTTATCTCAACTAGGTCCTTCCAGCAGCAAAATAATCCTTTTGCTCCTCTCTATTAGGGGTTGATTTATTCTGCTCACAATAACAGTTATTTCCAAGCCTTCATACCACCTTTTTCCCCTACACTCTCAACTGAAGACCTTACCTCAGACTTTACATAGAAAATACAAGTCATTTGCCATGAGGTCCCTCTTCTCACCTTATAACCCCTTGACTTCATTTCCCATTCTCTCTTCTAGTACCTACTGGAGAAGTGACTCTTCTCCTCTTCAAAACCAACCCCTTTACATGAACCCTCGATTCTATCCCCTCATATCTTCACCAACAGATTACCTCGTTTTTTATTCCTCCTCACTTTTGGTAATCTTCAATTTCATCCCAATTACTGGTTCCTTCCCTTGTGTCTACAAATGTGTAAAGTATCATTCCTCCATCCTTAAAAAACCTAATCATAGGGGTGGCTAGGTGGTGCGGTGAATAGAGCACCAGCGCTGGAGTCAGGAGGAACCAAGTTTAAATCCAGCCTCAGATACTTAACACAAAACCAGCCTTGTGACTTTGGGCAAGTCACTTAACCCCAATTGCCCTGCCTTCCCCCTCCAGAAAGCAAAAAAAACCCCAAAACAATCACAACTTTCTAGATGCTATCATTTAAACCACCTGTCATCTCATATTACTCTTCTCTCCTTGAAAAAGTTGTCTACAGTGGTTGCTGATGCTACCTTTCATCTCCTCTTCCTTTCTTCTAAACCCTATGAAATCTGACTTCTACCCTCATTACAATGACCTCTTAAATGCCAGATCAAATGATTTTTTTCTCAATTCTCATCCTTTTTGACCTATTTATGGCATTTTACCCAGTTAAACCCCCCTCTCCTCCCCTTTCTGGGAGGTTTTATGACACTACTGTCTTTTGGAACTCCTCGTCTATCTGTCTATCTGATCACTCCTCAGTTTTCTTTGCTAGCTCATCTTCAGTGCTATGTTCCCTAACTGTAGTTATCCCTCAAGGTTCTGACCTGAGCCCCTTTCTATTTTCTCTTTGCACTCTCTCACTTTACCCCTTCCACTTCCATGGATTTAATTGTCTTCACTATTCCAAGATTTTATAACCAGTTGTAGTCTCTCTCCTGAGCTCCAGTCCCATATCACCAACCATACTAGACCTTTTGAAATGGATGCCCCATAAACATCTCAAATACAATATATTCAAAAAAGAAATCGCTACTTTCCTATACAAAACACCCCTCTTCCATACTTCCCTATTTCTGTCAAGAGTACCACCATCCTAAATCTGGAAACAGAAATCATATTTAGGTGAACCTTTCTCAATAGGGTTCAACTCCTAC
>CM053585.1:323728968-323751246 GCA_028646515.1 Pseudochirops corinnae | reverse complement strand
AGCCTAGACACCATCTTTCAAGAAATTATCAAGCAAAATTGCCCTGATATTCTAGACCCAGAGGGCAAAATAGAAATGGAAAGAATTCACCAATCACCTCTTGAAAAAGATCCCAAAAAGAAAACTCCTAGGAATATTATAGCTAAATTCCAGAGTTCTCAGATCAATATTACAAGCAGTCAAGGAAGAAATAATTTGAGTATTGTGGAAACACAATGAGGATAACACAAGATCTAGCAGCTGCTACATTAAGGGTTTGAAGTGCTTGGAATATGATATTCTGGAGATCAAAGGAGCAAGGACTAAAAGCAAGAATCACCTACTCAGCAAAACTGATTTTAATACTTCAGGGGAAAATATGGTCATTCAATGAAATAGAGGACTTTCAAACATTCTTGATGAAAAAGCCAGAACTGAACAGAAAATTTGACTTTCAAATATAAGAATCAAGAGAAGCATGAAAAGGTAAACAGGAAAAAGAAATCATAAGGAACTTACTAAAGTTGAACTATTTACGTTCCGACATGGAAACAATGATAATTATAAGTCATGAAACTTTTCTCAGTATGAGGCTAGTTGAAGGGAATATTTGTGTGTGTGTGTGTGTGTGCGCGCGCACTATATACATTTGTATAGGAGGGTGTAATGTGTGTATAAATACATATATGAGTGTATGTATATGTGTGTACATGTATACATAGACAGGGCACAGGATCAGTTGAATAGGAAGGGATGATATCTAAAAAAATAAAATTAAGAAGTGAGAGAGGAATATATTGGGAAAAGGAGAAAGGGAGAGATAGAATAGGGTAAATTATCTCATATAAAAGAGGCAAGAGAAAACTGTTACAATGGAGGGGAAGGGCAGGAAGGTGAAAAGGAATGGGTCAACCTTACTCTCATTGAATTTGGCTTAAGGAGGGAATAACATACACACACAATTGGGTATCTTACCCTACAGGAAAGTAGGGGGGGAAGGGGAAAGGAGTGGGGATGATAGGGATTGGGAGAGAAGGTAGTTAGAAGCAAGAACTTTTGAAAAGGGACAGAGTCAAAGGAGAAAGTAGAACAAGTGGGGGCCGGGATAAGATGGAGGGAAATATAATTAGTCTTTCATAGTACAACTGCTATGGAAACATTTTGTGTAACTACACGTTGTACAAACTATATTGAATTGCAATGCCCTCCCAGTGAGGGTGGGTGAGTAGGGAAGAAGGGAAAGAATCTGGAACTCAAAGTTTTAAAAACAAATGTTAAAAAAAAATTGTTTTTTACATACAACTGAGAAATAATATATATAGGCACTGTGGTAGAGAAATCCATCTTGCCCTATTAGAAAGTTGGGGTGGAGGATGGGAGAGGATAGAAGAGAGAACAGATTGGGGGAAGGGGTATTCAGTAGGCTTACTATCCTGGGGTGGAGGGTAGGGGAAAGACTTGGAGAAAATTTCTAACTCAAAATCTTACGGAAATGAATGTTGACAACTAAAAATAAATAAATTGAAAAAAAAGATCATAAACAAGCCTGTCAGAAGTATCCTGTGTATCCAATCCTTGCATCTGACAGGTGATTCAGAGTTTATTCTTTGGGAGCCACCTTAATACTCTTGATGGTTCATACCTCCACCAAGGTGTCTTCTGGGAAGATCAGAATCTGGCTCATGTCTCTCATAGGGCTATCAGCCCCTCGGCAAGCACTCAGGCATAAAGATATTAGCTGTAGAATAGTTTATTTTGTGCAATAACAAACACAGAAATGATTCATAATTGAGCCCCTAGCAGAAAGTTCCTTTCAATGAGCTACGTTTTGCTTGCCAGATATTCAGTGCAATCCCCCCCTAACTCATAACCCTACGTTTAGTGATGGCCCTACTTAGTGTATGTGTGAAACTAGCTCTGAAGCAAGTGTACATTCCCATTTCCGGGGCAGGTCCAAGTAGTGTTGCTTCAGCAATTTCCATATACATTTGTGTTTAGTGTATATGGGGCAAGATTTGATGTCTTCACTACAGGTTCAGGCCAGATTCCCCAAGCCCTCTTGACCCAATTCTCCATCTTTTATGGGTACCTTGCTGCCTCCCAGTTAGCTGCTCTCTCTTATGAAATTACTCTAGTAGCCCCATTCTCTCTCTGTGGAGGCAATGTTTGTGGGACAAAGAGTTACCTCAATTCTTATCAACTCATACATATAATAGAATTATTTCTGAGAAAAGTCAATGAAGATTGGGTTAATTGATGAAAGCTTCATATAGGAAATGAGGTGATCCTGGAGGATAGGTCAAATGCAAAATATTTTAAACATGTAGGCTTTTCCAAGGTCATGTAGGCAGTGGCTAGCTGAGGCCAAAGTGGCACATTCCTTAGCTATCTAACTACCATTGCTCAAGGACCTGAAAGTTATTATCCATTTCAGTAGCAACTTGGGAAAATCCACATTCCAAAAAGGAGTAAGAGCAAACATAACCAGCTCAGCTGTTGAGAAGCCTGAAAGCAGAGCCTTTTCATCCTCTGACAACTCAACACATTTAATGGAAACAAAATATAGGAAGGGGCTGATCTGGAACTTACATTAACCTCTGGCCTTGGATAAGCCCATAGATTCAAGGCCTTCAGATGTGTCCCTAGAACAATACTTCCTCTGCTCCCTGGAATGTAGTGTCTTTGTCATCCAAAATACTTAGAAATATAAACTTTATTGAATCCCTTTCCAAGTTGAATAGAAACACAGAAGTCTGCTCCTTTCAACAGAAATGCTTTCAGCATTTTTTCCCCTCCATCAAATTTCTTCCTCTTTAAATAAAAGCCCGCCACTCCTTACCCCACCCTTGGCAGCACTGTTCAGCAGTCAGAATTATGTGGAGTTTTTCTATAGTGGAAGGCTTCTGTGACCCTCGCCTTAAGTAACTGCTTAAGCATTCAGTAATAGACCATACAGAAGCTCTCTAAAAATAAACATCTGCTTATAAAGAATTTAACCTCGGGATGCAACACTTTAGAGGAAAGGGCATCTTTAATGGACTCTTGTCGGGGAGCCTAAAAGGAATCTGTTGCAGCTGAAAACTGACAGCTTCTCGTTGTCATGATACTAGGAACGTTGTTAACAAATGGGAAAGGTGTACTTCATTCAAAGCGTGGGCTATGATGCCTGCTTCCTTTAAGCTGCAAGGGAGAGGAAGGAGGTAAGTAGCCAAGAAGCTATCATGTCCAGATCTGTAACTGGAAATCCTTGTACCTGGGGGGGAAAAAAATCAATTAAGGCGGGGGGGGGGGGGGGAAGGGAGAAGGGGATAGCACAGAAGATACCCCCTTCCTACTATAAAGTTATGCTAGGAGAGGGAGTGAATCACCCCTCCCCTGAAGCTGGAGAATAGGACCTGTGCCCCTGCAACACGGTTGTAGGTCCCACTGCCCCCCTCTGCCAACCTCCATCTTCCCAGATCCCAGGAAGGAGCTGCAGGTCAGGGGAGCAGCAGGTCTTAGGAAAAAAATGATCCCATGATGATTGAACCCAAGAGTGGGTAAGCATGAAACTCTGAATAGAGATGGTGATCCCAAGGACTATTATAAAAAGGAAGACACCCGAGCTCTGGGGCAGAGCCCCAGGCCCCCCATGCTGGGTATTAGTCACATCCTATGACTTGGGGGAGAAATTGGCAGGGCTTGATTATGTATTCCAAGTGGTTTGCCTAGAATTTGACTGATTTTATTTTTGCTCCCGTCAAAGAAGCACCCCACTCTTAGGTTAGCTCCATGTCCACTGAATTAAAGGGGGAAATGAAACCATTTTCTAGGGCAATATTTTCCAAATGAATTTGTCCACCCCAGACTTGGGGAATTGAAACATTTGGGGGCTTATTCTGGTACCTGAGACCCTCCACAATGTGACACCAACCAACCTTTCTACCCTTATCCTGTCCTTCTTTCCTTCATGTATACCACAGTTCAGACAAGCTAGACTACTTTTGTCCTGTTTTTGTCCTACCCTTTCTGTCTCTTTGCCTTTCCTCATGATATGCTCCATTCTAGAACATCCTTCCCCACCCCAGCTGTTGAAATTCTTCCCTTCATTCAGGACTCAGGTGAGGTGCCATCTCCTGTATCGTGCTCTGGCCTTTCCCAAATGAAACTGTTCTTTCCTTGCTCACAATTCTCACAATCCTTTGTCTGCACCTCTCCTTTGCACTTATTTCACTCCCCTTTGTTTTATAGTCATTTGTGGTGTGTCTTTGTAAACAATCACTTGTAAGTTCCTTATAGCAAGGTTAATGTAAATTTTGTTTTTGTATCTGCAGTGCCAACATGGTGCCTTACACAAAAGAAGTTCTTATTCATTTTGGTTCCATTGAATGGGGTTATATTAGTGGAATATTTGAGATTTGAAAAACCTGGAACTTAGGAATATCAACCAATCAATAAAATCATTGAGCATTTATTAAGTACTTACTACAGACCAGAACTAAATCAGGTGCCTGGAATATGAAGACAAAAATGAAATAAAGGACTTGTTCCCATCAGTGGACACAACACATACGCACGTGAGTGTGTACAAAATGCATTCATGTTACCAGGACTTGCCCTGACCTCACAGCTCATGACTGTGAAGGGTCATCAAGTTTTTATAACAATCATTTAAACATCAAAGACACTGAAAGTAAGTCATCACAGAATAACTTGCCTATAGGTGAGGAAACAAGATTGGCTTTTCTCCCCTCTAGCCCTTCTGCTGTGGTGCAGAAGGATTTAAAGCAGAAAGGGAAACAACTGGCAAATAGAAGTAGCTTCCCTGCTGGAGGGAAGGAGTCTGGTGACATTAAACGGAGCAGTGTTATCATCATCTGGACACTGCTTTACTCCCTTGCCCTACATGGCCTGTAGGATTTATCTGGTTGGTACCTCTCCCCCTCCTTCTCAACCTGTCCTCCCTTTTACTCCTCATCTTGTGCTCTACAACCTTTCTCAGATTATCCAGTAAGAGAGAAAGAGTAGTAGTAGTTGGTGATTCACTATTCAAGGCTACCAAGGCAACTATCTGTCAACCTGATAACACTAGAGAGGTCAATTGTCTCCCTGGAACATACACCCAAGACATAAAAGAGAACTCCCCAAGACAGTGATGCACTTCTGGTGATTCAATTGGGCATAGATGGTATTACCAAAAGGCTCCTAAAATTGTTGCTGAAAGTTATAAAGTCTTAGAAAAAAGAGTGAAGATCATAGGGGCACAGGTTGTGTTTTTTTCACCTTTGCCAAAGGATGCAGAAAAGAAAAAATTAATTTGGGTTGGCTATGCTGGTTAAGAAGGTGGTGCATGCAAGCGAAGCCAAATACAACCAAGATTAGAAGGGAAGCAGAAAACTGGGAAAGAATTTTTATAGCCAGTGTCTCAGATAAAATCCTCATTTCTAAAATACATAGAGAACAGAGTCAAATTTATAAGAATACAAGTCATTCCTCAATTGATAAGTGGTCAAAGGATATGAACAAACAGTTTTCAGATGAAGAAATTAAATCTGTCGTCATATGAATAAATACTCTAAATCTCTATCAATTAGAAAAATGCAAATGAAAACAACTCTGAGGTACCATATCACACCTATCAGGTTGGCTAACATGACATAACAAGAAAATGATAAATGTTGGAGAAGATGCAGGAAAATTAGAACACTAATATATTGTTGGTGGAGTTGTGAACTGATCCAACCATTCTGGAGAGCAATTTGGAACTATGCCCAAAGGCTGTAAAACTGTGTATACCCTCTGACCCAGCAATAGCACTTCTAGGTCTGTATCCCAAAGAGATCATAAAAATGGGAAAAGGACCTATATGTACAAAAATATTGATAGCAGCTCTTTTTATGGTGGCGCAGAATTGGAAATTGAGGGGATGCCCATCAATTGGGCAATGGCTAAACAAGTTATGGTATATGAATGTGATGGAATACTGTTGTGCTATAAGAAATGATGAGCAGGCAGACTTCAGAAAAACCTGGAAAGACTTATATGAACTGATGCTGAGTGAAGTGAGTGGAACCAGGAGAACATTGTACACAATAACAGCCACATTACTCGATGACTAACATTGATAGACTTGACTCTTCTCAGCAATGCAAGGATCTAAGACAACTCCAGAAGACTCATGATGGAAAATGCTGTCAACATCCAGAGAAAGAACTATGGAGTCTGAATGTAGATCAAAGCATACAATTTGCTCTTTTTTTTCCTTTTATTTTTTTTTGTTTCTTCTTTCTCATGGTTCCTCCCATTGGTTCTAATACTTCTTTACAGCATGACTAATATGAAAATATGTTTAATATGAGTGTATAAGTAGAGCTTATATCAGATTGCAGACCATCTTGGGGAAGGTGGAGGGGAGGGTAGAGGAGAAAATTGAAGACTCAAAAGCTTATGAAAGTGAATGTCAAAAACTAAAAATAAATGAATTTTTAAAAAGAAGGTGGTGCCTGAGGAAGAATCTGGATTTCCATACCATGGATTAAAATACAGGAGTGACAGATTCCTGGACAGAGATATAGTATACTGAACAAATGTTGAGGTGAATCTCAGGTGTCTTGCAAATTTAATTAGAAGAGTTTTAAACTAAAAAGGATGAGAGAGGTAGAATATTCTTTATGTACATGCCCTAAACTAGATACCATGGAGATGAACTATAAAAAACAGGAATAATATCAGTGGAGACAGAAATTTTCAGGAGAAAAAAAATTTAAGAATGAAATAAAACCCATGGCCTCAAATATCTGCATACAAATGCCCCCAATCAAGGGAACAATCAAGCATTAGAAGTCATGATATAAGGAGGCAAATTTTACCTCCTTAATATTATTGAAGCTCAGTGGGATGACACCCATGACTCTGGATGGTTAGAGAAATTCAAAAGAAATAGGATAGGTGGGGCAATTAGGTGGCGCAGTGAATAGAGCATGGACCCTGAAATTAGGAGGACCTGAGTTCAAATCCTGCCTCAGACACTTGACACTTAACTAGCTGTGTGACCTTGGGCAAGTTACTTAGCCCCAATTGCCTTGTCTTCCCCTCTCAAAAAAAAAAAAAGAAATAGGATAGGTAAAAGGGGGATGAGGTGGCACTGCATATTAAGAAGGCATGTTCACAGAAGGAAGTTTAGGGGTCTGAGGAAAAGAGGGGGAGACACTTGCCATCTGGGTGAAGGCCAAAGAGGGTCAAAACAGAAGTATCCCCTTGTGTAGATGGACCATTTGGATGGATGTATTGCATAATCAAATTTTAGAGATTTTTCTGATGTGATTCCTTTATTTTATAAACGAATAAAATAAGAAACAGAGAGGAGAAATGATTAACCCATAATCATATAGTGAGCTTGGAACAAAAAGACAGGTTTCCTAACCTAGTCTAGTGAGCTTTACTGATATTTTTGAGCAATGAGAATGAAGGCAGATACTACCAAGGGAATGTTCCTAAGATTTGCATCTGACCACTTTCTTTTTGATCTACAAAAGTAGGTAAAACAGAGTCTGATAGTTGGGGCCCCATTAATGTGAAGGTTTTTTCTAGTTTTTTCTTTAGGAAGATGCAGTTTGTGTATGATCAAAGTTATGGGGGTTGGTGGAGGAGGGCATTCTTGTTGTGACCTTGACAACAGGGGCCTATGAGTGGCAAGGCCGCTGCTGAACACATTATAGGCTCCCTCACATTGCCAATGCTTCCCATCCTCTCCCTCTGATCCATACCCTGTTATTAATTCCCTACTTCCTCAACCGTAGTCCAATGCTTGGTTGCCTTGTAGGGTGATGGACCAAATTAGTCTGGAAGAGATGAGAGCCAGTCTTTGCTCAGAGTTATCTCCTTCTTGAGCTTGTCAATGGTCCCAGGAGCAGGAAAACCCTCACATAGACTGGGCCAGGACCACTGATAATGGAAAAGCACTGGCTAACCACTTCTCAGGTATGTTATAGAACAGTTCCTGCTCATATATATGTCAGATTAAATGATTTCTGAAGTTCCGGTCAATTCAGATCATTTTGTGATTAGAGATGGTATGAAGCCTCACCAGTGTAAGTTTCACTAATCATAATAGTTCATACTTATATAATGCCACAATTGTCAATGTACTTGTTTGTATGTTTTCTCATGTGAGCCTCATAACAATCATATATATGGACATCATAGGCACAGGTATATTGGTAAATGTTTAACTACCAGCTTACAAACAAATGAACATACATTTATAAATTTAATCTGCATTATCAACATTTTCCCAATCACTTTCTTCAGTCTAGAAGTCAATCAACAAAACAGATCAAGACCTGATCTCCAGCATTTACTGATTTCAGAGGTGTAAATGCTCACATTGAAAAATTAACAATAGGCTATTGCCTCCAGGACCAAATACAAAGTCCTCTATTTGGCATTAGAAGTCCTTCACAGTGCACTTCCCTCCTCCGTTTCCATTTCTTGCCCTCTTACACCTTACTCCCCACCAGGTACTCTTCAACCCAGGGACACTGGCGTCCTGCCTGTTTCATGAACAAGACACGCCAACTCTTGGGCTCTGGGCATTTTCTCTGGTTAGCTTCCATGCCTGGAACACTCTCCCTACTTATCACCATCTCCTGCCTTCCCTCACATCTGTCAAGTCTCAGCTAAAATCCCATTTTTCATAGGAAGCCTTTCCTAGTTCCTCTTAATTCTAGTGCCTCCCCTCTGTTATTATTTCCTATTTATTCTATCTATAGCTTGGACATAGCTTAATAAATATCTGTTGAATGATTGATTGATTCTTGGGAGCTGATGCTAGCTCCCTCCCACACCCCTGATTAAAGGTACTATTAACACAAGGAAGCTGAGGCCTAAAGAGCTGACTTGCCCAGGGTCACCTAATATATTTTAGAGGAAGAATTTGTAGCCAGTTCTGCCTGACTCCAAGTTGAGCACCCAATCCATTCTACCGTGATGCCAATAGAGCAGCGGTTCTCAACCTGTGGGTCACAACCCCTTGGGAGTCAAACGACCCTTTCACAGGAGTCACAGGGGTCGCCTATGACCATTGGAAAACACATATTTCCAATGGTCTTAGGAACTGAGACACCGCTCCTCTATCGGTCTCCAGGCGAGTCTGCCCACATGCAGATATGCCCACATATGAGTATTAAAGAGTCCCGGCATTAGGAAGGTTGAGAACCACTGCAATAGAGAAAAACATTTTCTGATATGACCTGGTAAGCTCACAGTCAGACAAAAAAAATAAGGAAAACACTGGCTTTGTTTAATTCTCTATGTTTACTTAGTACCTGAACAATCAAAACAGAATTATTTTTTGTGAAAGAACATCCACTTCTATCCTAAAGTGGGCAACAGCACCTCAGATCCTGAAAGGAGAAAAAGACTTTGATATAGATAATAAAATATAATTACTGAAATTTTCCCAATAGCAATAATAATAATAATCCACATTTCTCTAGTGCCTTAGGGCTGACAATGTGCTTTCCTCACAACCAAGGTGAAAGAGAGTAGTACAAGTATTATTGTCCTCAGTGATGATAAAACTATGTCTCAGAGAGATAAAGCAACATGCTCATTGTTATAAACATTGTAAATATTGGAGTCAAATTTTTTTTAACCAGGGTTCTTTTGACTCTACATCTAATAGTCTTTTCTTTCTTTTAAAAATTTTTTGAACTTATTTAGCATCTTATTTTCCCCCAGTAACATATAAAAATAATTTTAATATTAATTTTTAAAACTTTGCAGTCCAAATTCTCTTCCTTCCTTCCTCCTCATCCCTCACCTCCCACTGAGAAGGCAAGCAATTTGATATAGGTTATACATATATAATCATACAAAACATTTCCATATTAGTCATGTTGTGAAAGAAAACATAGACAAAAGAACTCAAGAAAAATAAAGAAAGTAAAAAAAGTGTACTTCAGTCTGTATTCAGACACCATCAGTCCTTTCTCCTAGCAGGGACAGCATTTTTCATTGTAAGTCCTTCAGATTTGTCTTGGATCATTGTGTTGCTGAGAAGAGCTAAGTCATTCAAAGCTGATCATCTTACACTGTATTGCTATTACTTTGTACATAGTACATTTCACTTTGCATCAGCTCATGTAAGTGTTTCCAGGTTTTTCTGAGAGTGTCCTGCTCATCATGTCTTATGGTCAATAGTATTCCATCAGAATCACATACTACAACTGTTCAATCATTTCCCACCTGACAGGCATTCCCTCAGTCCCCAATTCTTTGCCATAAGAAAAGGGCTTCTATAAATATTTTTTGTATGTATGGGTGCTTTTCTTTTTTAAAATAATTAATTAATTAATTTAATTTTAGTTTTCAACATTCACTTCCCTTTTCCTTTTTTAAAAAAATCTCTTTTGGGATACAAACCTAGTAGGGGTATTGCTAGGTCAAAAGGTATGCCTGGTTTTATAGTTCTTTGGGCATAGTTACAAATTGCTCTTCAGAATGGTTAGATCAGTTCACAACTCCGCAAACAAGGTATTAATGTCTCTTTTTTCTCACATCACCATTATTTTTCATTTTCCTTTTCTGTTTCACTAACCAATCTAATAGTATGAGGTAGTACCTTAGAATTGTTTCACTTCACATTTCTCCAATCAATAATGAGTTAGAGCATTTTTTTATATGGCTATAGATAGGTTCAATTACTTCATCTGAAAATTGTTTATATCTTTGGATCATTTATCATTTGGGGAATAGCTCTTATTTTTATAATTTTGACTCAGTTTTCTCTCTGAGAAATGAGGTCTTTATTAGAAAAACTTGCTTCAAAAATTTTCCCCATTAGTAATGCTAACTATATTTCCTTTCATCCTATTCCCCTCCCTGCTTATTCTATTCTCTCTCTTCTTTCACCCTGTCCCTCCTCAAAAGTGTTTGGCTTCTGACTACCCCTCCGACTCAGTTCTCCCTTCTATTACTCCCCTCCCCCACTTCTTTTAACCTCCTACTTTCCTCTTGGGTAGATTTCTAGACCCTAATGAGTTTGTATGTTATTCCTTCTTTGAGCCAGTTTTGATGATCACTCCCTCTCATCTTCCCCCTCTTCCCTTCCACTGTAAAAACTTTTTCTTGCTTCTTTTATCTGAGATAATTTACCTTGTTCTACCTCTCTCTTTCCCTTTCTCCTATTACATTTCTCTCTCACCCCTTAATTTTATTTTTTAGATATCATCCCTTCATATTCAACTCACACTTGTGCCATATACTCCTAACTGTCCTAATTATGAGAAAATTCTTATGAGTTTACAACTATCATCTTCCCATATAAGAATGCAAATAGTTTAATCTTATTAAATCCCTTATGATTTTCCCTTCCTGTTTTACCTTCTTATGCTTCTCTTGAGTTCTGTATTCGAAAGTCAAAATTTCTATTGAGCTCTAGTCTTTTAATCATGAATGCTTGAAAGTCTTCTATTTTGTTGAATATCCATTCCCCTCCCCAACCCTACCCCCCGAAAGATTATATTCAGTTTTGCTTGGTAGATGAAGCATCAGCTCCCTGATGTCTTGGTCCTCTTTGAGAAGGAAGGACTCACAACAACAATGATTCTTGCTTATAATCCTAGTTCCTTTGCCCTCTAGAATATCATAGTTCAATCCCTCCAATCCTTTAATGTCGACCAGTGGTTTTCAACTTGTGGGTTGCAAACGCGACCCACATATTTCCAATGGTCTTAGGAACCAAGACACTGCTCCTCTATTCATCTCCAGGCGGGTCTGTCCACATGCAGATATGCCCACATACAAGTATTAAAGGGTCACAGCATTAGGAAGGTAGAGAACCACTGATGTATTCACTGGTAATTATGTTATCCTGGCTGTGGCTCCTGGGAGTTTTCATTTTGGGATCTCTTTCAGAAGATGATTGGTAGATTCTTTTGATTTCTATCTTACCATCTAGTTCTAGAAGTTCAGGGCTATTTTCCTTGATAATTTCTTGAAAGATGATGTTTAGGCTCTTTTTTTTGGTCATAGCTTTGAGGTAGCCCAATAATTTTAAATATATTTGACACTGAGTTTTTATCTGACATTCACATCCCCTCTCTTGGCCTCCATTTCCTCTTCTGTAAAATTAATGGAGTTAGACATGGTGAATCACATCAATGGGACCCCAGCTATCAGACTCTTATTTACTTACTTTTGTAAATAAAAAAGAAAGTGGCGAGGTGCAAATTTTAGGTATATTCTCTTGGTAGTATCAGCTCTCACTGCCTAAAAATATCGGAAAAGTTCACCAGACTAGGTTAGGAAACCTGTATTTTTGTTCCAAATTCATATTCATATGAATTCATATTCATATGAATTCATATTCATATTATAGGTTAATCATCTCCCCTCTCTGTTCCTTATTTTCTTCATTTTTAAAATAAAGGAATTATTTAAGAATAATCTCTAATATTTGATTATGCAATTCATCCATCCAGATGCTCCATCTACAAAAGAGAATACTTCTGTTCTATTTGATTCTTATTAGGCATAAAATAAGAACATAGAACTCACCATTGATATTTTAAAATTATCTCTCTTGGATCTGTTTTCCAGGTTAGTTATTTTTTATAGTTGTTTTTCCAATCAGATATTTCACATTGTCTCCTACCTTTTCATTCCTTTGGCTTTGTTTTATTGTTTCTTGATTTCTCATAAAGTCATTAGCTTCCATTTGCTCAATTCTAATTTTTAAAGAATTATTTTCCTCAGTGAACTATTGTACCTTCTTTTCCCTTTGGCTAATTCTACTTTTTAAGGAGTTTTTTTCTTTGGTGATTTTTTTTGTGTCTCTTTTTCCATTTAGCTAATTCTACTTTAAGGCATTCTTCTCCTTGTTGGTTTTTTGGACCTCTTTTACCATTTAACCTCGTCTGCTTTTTAAGGCTTTATTTTCCTCAGTTATTTTTTGTGTCTGCTTTACCAAGCTGTTGACTCATTTTTCATTATTTTCTTGCATCATTCTCATTTCTCTTCCCAAATTTTCTTCTACCTATCTTACTTGATTTTCAAAATTGTTTTTGAGCTTTTCCATGGCCTGAGATCAATTCACATCTTTCTTGGAGGCTTTTGGTGAAGGAGCTTTGACTTTGTTATCTTCTTCTGAGTGTGTGTTTCGATCTTTGTTATCACCATAGTAACTTTCTAGGGTCAGAATTTTTTCCATTGTTTGCTCATTTTTCTGGCCTATTTCTTGACTTTTAACTCTTTGTTAAAGTAGGGCTCTTCTTCCAGGGTGGAAGACACACCGCCAAGCTTCAGGGGTTTTGTGCAGCTGTTTTCAGAGATACTCCTGTAAGTTTTCAGTTCTTCCAAATTTGTATGATCTAAGGAGAAGTGTTTACTACTCTCTTGGACTGTGCTCTGTTCTGTGTGCCCACAAGTGCTATTTTCTGCCCTGGAACTGTGAGGAGGGTCCCTTCTCCACTGAAGCCTGCAAGCTCTCGTGTGCTAGTGCTCCTTCTCACCCTGAGACTGCCACCCAGGGCTGGACCTAGATCTGAGTACAGGCAAAGCAACAGAGTCCTGTCTCAGTACTAGCAAAGAGACTCCGTTATCTCCTTCTGATCAGTTGTTTGACCCCTTTACTGTCTGTGGTCTGAGAGCTCAAGAAGGGAGCAGGCTGATGCTGCTGATTCAGTAGCTCCCAAGGCATGCTCCTGGTTTGCTGGGTTGGGGTCTATGCTGGCATGGCCTGAGCTGGACTGTGCTCCACTCTTACCTGGGTGTGACAGACCTTTCCTGCTGACTTTCTAAGTTGTCTTTGACTGGAAAATCATTTCATCGCATCCTTTTGTGGATTCTGTTGCTCCAGGAACACTTATGACATTATTTAAAGGTTTTCAGAGGTGTTTAGGAGAGAGCACAGGAGAGTTGTTGCCTTTTCTCTGCCATCTTGGCTCCACCCCACTTATTATTCTTTTCAATACAAATGCCTCACTCCAATTCTAACCTTTTCCAGGACAGAGGAAATGCCAAATTTCCCTCATTCAAATAATTCAGAGAAACCTGGCCTTTGGCAAAGAGTCTTAGCATAATTTCCCTTTACTCTTTCCTGTTGTTTTGCCAGAAGGCAGGTCAGTAGTAACCCCATTTTTCACGTGAGAAAACTAAGACCTATACCAGCCAAATGATGCAGCCCAAGTCATCTGGAAAATCCATAACAGGGGCTGGATTCTAGCCCAGGAAGCTCTGAATCTTTGTTGTGTGCCTTCCCCAGTGAGTCATCCAATATACCTGGAAATGTGGCTGGAACAGGTTTTGGGAGAGATCTAACCATGTTTTAACAAGGGATCTGATTTAAACACACACACACACACACACATCCACAAAATCCTTCAAAATGTATTGCCCCCAAGACATTAAAATAATATATTCATGCCATAGGTCATTTACTTGGGTTTCCTAATTAAAGAGATTTGTCTGTCTCAGGATTTTATGAGAATGCTTGCCTGTCTATGGATTTACTTACAATTCTAGGACTAGACAAAGTCTGCAGACCAAACTGGAAGACTAGTTTTCAACCATTAACCAAGGAAATAGAAGTGATATATAGTATAAGTGTGGGGTGATTGATTTACTCAACTCTATCCCACTTAAAATGACAAGCTGCTCAATCCATCAAGTTTAATCATAGACCACAGAGTAAGTGCAAAAAGTCCTTTAAAGTGATCGTAAAAGAATCTTACTCAGAGAGGCTAAGGAAATTCAGCCATGCCCCAGGGATCATGCATAAATTATCAAGTGATTTGACAAGAGATTCATTCAAGAGGTTGGAGCAAACTTGGCATTCTAACACATCCCTGAGGAGCAAAGGTGAAGCTGAGCTGTAGAATCAAGGAAGGTCATTGGTTCTGCAGGTATCTTGGAGCAAAAGACTCAGACTGAGGGAGATGCTGAGGAAAAGTCAGTTCTTTCCCCAACTTTCTCACCCTAAGTCTATCCACAGATTCAATACTATAATTTGCCGTTTCATTACCCAATCATTTCCAGTAAACCAAAATTTTCTTCAACCAGAGGTTAATTAGAGATAGATATAAATGTAAAATTAGGCAAAGAATATAGTATCTCCCTAAATGTTAAGAATTTTCCTAAATGGGGGCTCAGAGCAGCTGTGACTGAACTCAACTTTTGGGCCAAAATAAACTTCTTAAAGCTAACGAGAGGGAATTTTGTGAACTTTAAGGGTCATTAAATTGTGCACTAGGCTTAAAATGAACTAATTACTGCAACAAGGTATTATAGCAGCTACAAAGGGTGTTTCAAAATCTGACCAGTGATGAGATCGCTCCAGTCTGAACTATAAATAAAACAATAGGGTTCACGTAACTTTTCCACTAGTTGCTTCACTAATCACATACTCAATACTTTAGGCATGTGGGCAAAAGCTATTTACAAGACTGTTTGCAATCACAGCCCGACTCCTTGTTTAGAAGAAATCATCTACCATAGCAACAGTTTCATGCTTGAACCTTGGCTCTAACAGTTGTTACAATTATGGACAAGTCAGTTAATATTTCTGATCCTCAGTTTCCTCAACTGTAAACAAGAGAATAATACTGATACTATATTTACCACAGGATTGCTAAGAGGAAAGCCCTTGGTAAGTTGTAAAATTCTATATACGTGTGATCTATTATTATCTGATTATTGAACTTGTTTTTAGTTCAACAGCCTTGATTGTAGCTGCTTACCAAATATGGGGTATCCCAAAAGTCTTAGAGTGGTTTTAAGCCAAGAAAGCTTATTAAAGTTATTAAAGCTTTAGACTATCCTAAGACTTCTGGGATACCTGGTCTAGTACTTCCTTTTTCTTTCCTCCTGGGATCCCTTACCCATCAGTGACTGTCACACCCATCCATAGATGCTTGGCCCTCCTTCAGCTTTTGGGGGCCTGAGGGAAAGGAATCAGACAGGCCAGAAAACACCCCTAGCTAAGCCAGCTGCAGCCTCTCCTGTAAGAGTTTCTGCTCTTGTTTCAGCAGTACACCTGCTGCCATCGCTCAGTACCAGGTCTTTCTACCCGTTGTCCCTCACTCTTTCTGTACAGCTCTAGGTATTGCCCATTACCATCTGGCCCCAGTTGCTTTCGTGATCTCTGATCTGCTTATGCATCAGCCTGGGAAACTCACCAGCAGGTAGGTGGGTAGTCTGGCTGGTAGTAAGTGAGGGCATAGCTATGTGTGGTTTTGTTGGGGGTGGGGTTGGATGTTACTTAGGAAGAGTAGTTAGATTAAAACTTCCCTTCTTTCCCTCCAAGAACAATAATGTCATTGTGTCTTACTTTGTTCCCTTCAAACATGCTTTTTAAAGATCTGACCACTGTATATGGGGAAGTAGCAGTGATGTAGTGAAAAGGAAGGCTGTACTCAGAGTTTTAGGAAAGATGTTTTGAATTCTGGACCGGCTGTTTGCTACATGTGTGGCCTTGATCAAGTTACTTAAACTCCCTGGGTTACAGTTTGCTTATCTGTAAAGGGTGAGAGTTAGATAATCTGGATTATTTATAATCTCCTTTCCAGTTCTAAATTCTTAGAGAACAAGGTGAGGGCTTTGAGTCCCAGCTCCACTGCTTCCTGGCTGGGCAACCACGACCAAGTCTTTGAACCTCCCTCATGTGTCCTAGGGGCTGATACCTCATGGAGTCGTTGTGAGGAAAGTGCTCTGTAAACCTTAAAGAGCTAAACAGAGTGCCTCAAAAATCTTAGTGCACTTTTATGCTTATGTGCAGCCGTGTCCCAATTAGTTAGAACAATGAATCCTGTGAAATGGTCATATTGTTTGAATAATTTCTATTGGGCTGGAACCAATTGTTGTCATTCAGTTGTTTCAGTCACATCTGACTCTTTGTGACCCCATTCAGGGCTTTCTTGGCAAAAGTAGATTGCCATTTCCTTCTCCAGCTCATTTTACGGATGAGGAAATTGAGGTAAATAGGATTGTGACTTGCCCAGGGCCACACAACTAGTATCTGAGGTTGGATTTGAACTCAGGTCTTCCTGCCTGCAGGCCCAGTGCTTTATCTACTATGCCACCTAGCTGCCCTTACCTTGTTTTATATAATCATAGCCTCAAAAATTCAAATATGGACAACCACTTGACCTGATTCAGTATTCACAATAATCAGGACCTGGTTGTAACTCTTCCTTCTGAGGACAGTTAATGTAAGTATGTTCTCTAGTAAACACACTGTGCACGTTGCTGACGTACTACTATTACCTCTCCCCCATTTCTAAAATAGTTTAAACCCACAATTGTCTGGGTCAAGACTTGGAAGTTCAAATTTGCTTTAAGCCTTCAGGGAAATAAAACAGGGTAGCTGAAGCACTGGGCTGAGAGTCAGCATAGTCTCTCCCATCAGGCTGTGAGACTGAGAGACAGGACTATTTTTTACCTTATTCTGCATCACAGTGCCCAGCACATAGTAGGCATTTAATAAATGCTTATTGGCTGACTGACAGTTGCCATCCTACATTTGACACTAACTTTCTATGTGACATTCACATTGCCTCTTTGAGCCTCTATTTCCTCTTCTGTAAAATTAATAGGCTTGGACATAGTGAGTTCTATGTTCTTACTTAATGCCTAATAAGAATCAAAATAGTGCTCAGTGTTGAGACCAACATAAATACCTCTTTAAAATAGCACTGAAATCTCTGCATCAACTTTTCTACTCATGGGCTTGCCCCACATAGATTGAGTCTGCCTGCTGGGATAAAGTCTTTGTGCAGAGATACTCAAAAGATAATAAATCCCTTTTCTTCTACAGCAGTGCATTAGGCATATGATGACTATAATTTTTCTTCTGTAAGGAATCTGTTTCAAAAGGCAAATTCCTCCTTCCAGAAGGGTAGGAATGACAACAACAAAAATTCTTAAATGAAATAAGAGGGAAGAAAAGAAGGCAGCACTGTATGATTTGGATGTTTTCCATCATTTCTGATGACTTGACAGACAGGTAAAGCCCAGTGTTTGCTTTGGCAACCTTTAGGAAATTGTTAACATTTTCAAATTTCTTTATAATCTTTGTAACCTACCTTTTGACCCAATCCATGGCAGAGGAAGGGGTAGTGGGGAGTGACTCAAGCAACCTGAGGAAGGGAACTGTTCTACTGGCCAGGAAGATTTACCTAGCATTTCACAAGTTCTGAAGATTGGTCCTTGATTTTGGTAGACTGGACCAGATTATTGGTAAGAAAAAGGAGGGTGTAAGTAAGCCATCACAAATGTGAGCAAGGAGAAGCTTTGGTGGCATGACTCTAGTGGGGTTATTGGACCCTAATGATAGGATTCATTAGAGAGTTGGCATAGAGTAATGACCAAGAAGATGCTAGAAGGTGGGGATGGTGATCTGTGAACATGTATAAATAAATGGAGGGGGTGAGATAGCTCTGTAGTGGCTGACCCTTGATTGTGGTGGTGGAAGCAGCAGCACTGAGCCCCAGGAATCACTCCCACTTCTCGTTTGGTCACACCAGGAGAAGTGGATAGACACTCAACCTTTGCTGGTTGGGGGGTGGGGGGGGGGGTTCTACATAAAAGTAGAGCTCTTTAGAGAGGTACTGTAAATATTCCATAAGAGTAAATTGCAATCAGGTCTCCTATATATGAATGGATTCTTCAGCATGAGAGATATGTTGCTCACCTGATGTTTAGAAGCCCAAGAATATGAGTACCTTTCTCCTTTGTTTGGGCTTAAAATGACCCTAAATTTTTATATACTAACTGGGACATAATAGGTGTTTAAATATTTCTCTATAGATTAATGAGTTCAGAGAAGATGATGAGCTCCACCTACATCAGTTCTTTGAGAGGGAAAGACAAACCCTCTGGAAGCAAATAAACACTGCTTCATTCCAAGAAATATTTGCCTGTAGGTATGAAAGATGCCGACAGGTTGAGAACTACACTTTCAACTGTAGTTGGGTGTGTTCTGTAGATGGAAACCTCAAAGTTACCCAAAAGCAGAGTCTCTTCTCTTGTGTGCAAAAGTCTCATCATCGTTTACCTGCCCTGTGATCTGTGACATACCAGCCCTGCCTTGGTTTCGTGGGGATGTCTATAAAGCCGAATTCCAGGTTAGTTCTGAGGCAGAAAGGCAGTCAACTTGTTCACGTAGTTTTAAATTTTTTAATGCATTTAAGAGGATTATTATAGCTCCTCTCAAATTCAGGAGATTTCTTCCTTGAAAGTTTCTTCATGGTCTTACAAAGTTGTATTCTCGAGATGGAAATGAACCTGTAGGGCGATGTTACTTTGTGACACTTAAGTATGTTCGTACTTCACTGTGGAGAGGCACAATGATGATCAATATGTAACAGGAGCACTTAGATTGTAAAGAAGACTACATTCCCCATGAGACTGTGCAACTCAAGATGGGCCTGACTAGATACTGGTGAAAGGCACACTATGGTTCCACCCCTGTGCCTCTGAAATTTTCCTTCGTCATATGATGCTTCTCCCCCTCTACACACACACACACAAACACACCTCAGAGGCAAACAACTTACTGTGTGATAAGGAACTTCTAGGTGAAGAAATCCCTTTTGGTAATGCAGTTTTAGAGATCTGCCTAGTGACTTGCCAAAGGTCATGTGGAGCCAGTATTTTTCTGAGGCAGGACTCAAACCCAGACTCTCCTGGCTTCATTTTTAGCTCTCTGTCTCCTATGCCATACAGCCCTGGGTCTGATTACCATAGATAGGGGCTTGAGATGTGCCTAATGACCATGCCAACAGTCTGGATTCATCTCTTCCACTGCAGGCTCCAGTCACCATAGACAGAGGTATGGACAGTGTCAGCCAGCAGCCTTGACCTCTAACTTTTGACCTCTTGCTCTCACATTCTTGGTGAGTTGAGAGCTTTGGTCTAAAAGCAGTGGTTCTGAATCCAGACTCTGTCCCTTGAACCCTGAATGGTGGATTCTCTCAAAGGTTAAAGAAGGAAGAAGTAAGGGAAGGAGGTGTTAAATTCCAATTCTGGACACCAATGTGAAGATCACATAGCTTCCTGGACCAGAGTGCTTACTTAATAAGGCAGCATGACTTTCCAATCATTTCTTGCTCATAGCAAGTACATGACTCACCCCAAACTCAATGAAGAATCATCAACAAAAAAATAAATTTTATTGACTGATCTCATGGTACAGAGGTGACCCTGGGTAGTCACAGGCTAAAGTAGCAGAATGTAGTATTTGATGGCCTCTATTGGACTGGGAAGGCTATGGATCTAGCAACAGAGTCAAGAGACAAATTATGTGTTTCATCTAAGTACCAGCCTAAGTAAGATGGAGATGATTGTCACTAAAGGGTTGGCTGCTAGGTGATTTTAGTAGGACAAATATCTACCAGGGTTCTCCTCTCCTGTATGTGATGAAGGTTAAGCTAGATTTTTCCTGAAAGATGACCAAATTAGGAATTGATTAACCCTAGGGTTATGCAACTCTCAAACTGTGTCTTCTTTTTACTCAGCTTCCTGGAAGTTTCTGGCTGTGTTGACTTGACTTCCTGTTCACTTAGAAGCATCAAAGGTTTTACTTATATAGGGTTGAGACCCTTTAGATTTTGTGGATGATTGAGGGCCATGCCAGTACCATACCCTGCTCTACTAAATAGATATGTTCCCACATGGAGACAAGGGGTTAGAGGTGTCCCTGGGGGAGGAAATGTCTTTAGCAGCTACAGGCCACTATCTTGGTTGCATATTTTTGCTATGATAGCACTAAGTAAACCTCCTTTTGTTAATTGTTCAATAACCTTTAAGTACGTTATTTCACCCCAACATAGAATTTGAATTAACATGGTGCTAATATGAGGCTCACCCTTATAAGTATCACATTGTTTGACCCCATCAAAACTTATGAAACATCATGTCACGGTGACATTGCCAAGTGCATCACTGGATATAGCCCCTACATTGATGGAATGGATCTTTGAAGAATTGAAGCAAGAATACTCTTTAAAAAAAACAAAACTTATCAGTTATTTATTTATTTTTTCAATTTACTTACTTATATTTAGTTTTCAACATTCATTTCCACAAGATTTTGAGTTAGAAATTTTTCTTGGCATCTTTCACCTACCCCCACCTCAAAAAAGCAAGCCTACAGAATACCCCTTTCCCCAATCTGTTCTCTCTTATATCCTCCCTTATCTCCTCCCCTTCCCAAACTTTCTAGTAAGGCAAGATGGATTTCTATATGCCTATATATCTTATTTCCCAGTTGCATGAAAAAAAAAAAAAACAAAATTTTTTTATACACATTTATTTTTTAAAACTTTGAGTTCCAGATTTTTTCCCCTTCTTCCCTTCTCACCCACCCCCACTGGGAAGATAAGCAATTCAATATAGGTTGTACATGTGTAGTTATGCAAAACATTTCCATAGTGCATATATTGTGAAAGACTAAATATATTCCCTTCCATCCTATCCTACCCCTCACTTATTCTCTATTTTCTCCTTTGACCCTGCCCCTTTTCAAAAGTGTGTGCTTCTAACTACCCTCTCCCTCAGTCTGCCTTCCCTTCTATCATCCCCCCTCATTCCCTTCCCCCTTATATTTCCTGTAGGGTAAGATACCCAATTGAGTGTATATGTTATTCCCTCCTTAAGCCAAATTCAATGAGTAAGGTTGTCCCATTCCTTTTTACCTTGCTGCCCTTCCCCTCCATTGTAACAGTTTTCTCTCGCCCCTTTTATATGAGATAATTTACCCTAATCTCTCTCTCCCTTTCTCCTCCCAATATATTCCTCTCTCACCTCTTAATTTGATTTTTTAGATATCACCCCTTCATATTCAACTCATCCTGTGCCCTCTGTCTATGTATACATGTACATATATATATGCCCACACTCACATATATATTTATACACACCTACACCCTCCTATATATGCATATATATGTGTGTATATACATATATATATCATATATACATATATATTCTCTTCAACTGTCCTCATACTAAGAAAAGTCTTATGAGTTACAATTATTGTTTTTCCATGTAGGAATGTAAATAGTTCAACTTTGATAAGTTCCTTATGATTTCTTTTCCCTGTTTACCTTCTCATGTTTCTCTTGATTCTTGTATTTGAATGTCAAATTTTCTGTTCAGTTCTGGTTTTTTTCATCAAGAATACTTGAAAATTCTCTATTTCATTGAATGACCAGCATTATACTCAGTTTTGCTGAGTAGGTGAATCTTGGTTTTAATCCTAGCTCCTTTGACCTCCAGAATATCATATTCCAAGCCCTTCAATGCCTTAATGTAGAAGCT
>CM053585.1:323698361-323728468 GCA_028646515.1 Pseudochirops corinnae | reverse complement strand
CCCACTCACAGCTGTGTAATCCCTCACCTGAGAGCTTTCTCTGCTTCTTCCACCCAGCCGCTCCCAGGGCACAGCCGTGGCTTCAGGCCAGGCTGGTTTCGGTTCGCAGCTCTGATATGGTTCCTCATAGCCGAGCTGACTTTAGTGGGAAGTAACCTTGTGTGCGCTTTGGAATTGTAGGTTTGGTTTAGAGTCTTATTTTATGGGTATTTTGGGGTGGCTATGTGAGAGCTGTGATGTGTCGCTGCTGCTATGCCGCCATCTTGGCTCCGCCCCCTTTTTTTATATCCTTAGATGACTTCATGCCACTAGCCATGTCACTTCAGTTAGAGACTACCAGAGAGATGTGTTGAGTCTTGGCATCCTGGGTCAATCAAATCCCTAGGACAGATTTGTTTGCCTTTTATGGAAAAATTAATTTAATTCACATTATGAAGGGAGGGTAAAACCCTGAAGGATATTGGTCCTATCACACTAGTAAAATGAGGTTGAACTAGGTGACCAATCATCTTTAGATCTAGGAACCTATGATTCTCAAAACAACCAATCAAGGAAGACAATATATTATTATTACCCCCTTTTCAGATGAAGAAACCAAAACTATAGGAGGTTGAATGAGTCGCCTTTGTCCCCAGCTGGTGTATTAGGAACCTAGTTCACAGAATTAGAATTAGAATTAGAATTAGAATTTGAACCTGGGTCTTCTGACTTCAAACCCTGGATTCTTTTCAATATACTTTCCATATGCCATGCTATTATCAACCCTTTAGGAATTTAACCAGTCTATTTACTATGCCCACTTGTTTGCTTTGGCTTGTGCTGCTCCTAGCTTCCTGAGCTCTTTCCTCTTCTCATCATTACCTATCCCAAATTATACTCACCTTTCAAGGACAGAAGGAAGGCAGGATAGAAATGTTTATATGCCAGGCACAGTGTTAAGAACTTTACAAATGTCTTCTCATTTGATCCTCATGACAATCCTGAGAGGAGGGTAGGGCTATCATTATTCTCATTTTACAGGTGAGGAAACTGAGACAGACAGAAGTGACTGTCCCAGGGGTCACACCACTAGTAAACTGCTGAGGCTGGACTTGAACTTAAGTCTTCCTAACTGCAGGCCCAGTGCTCTATCCACTGTACCACCTAACTGTCTCGAGGCATGGCTCAAGTCCCACTTCAATGAAACTCTCCCAGCTACTCTGCTACCTAGTTAGTTCTCACTCCTCTAAATTCATTCCATTTTTATTCTGTATATCATTCTGTAGTTCTATTACTCTTGACCTATTCCTTACCAATTTATTCTGCCCAAATACATCTGGTTTCTCCAGGATGGGGGCTATTTCTTTGTTAACCTTCCCAGCTTCTATTATACTGTGCTAGAGTAGAAAGAGTGCCAGACTGAATATTAGGAAGCCTGGCTTCTCAGGGCCACCACCTACTGGCCGTACCATCTTGGATGAATCGCTCCCCCCTCCCTGGTTGGTCCTCAGCTTATTTCTCTGAGCAAGGTGTGTGCAGTCCATGTAAATTATAAATGACCACAAGGGTTGTGTAAATGTTACTAACAGGGAGGTGTCGTAGCTAGCATTTATATGACACTTTAAAGTTTGCAGAGATATCTGCAGAGACATCATTTCATTTGATCTTCATAACAGACCTAGGGGATAGGTGCTCTTACTACCCCCAGTTTACAGATGAGGAAACCCCAAAAGACCTAATCCCAAGCTAATGCTCACACACAGGCTTGACTCCATCTCACCAAGTGTTACAAAACCCCCCCTACAAATAATGAATATTGAATGAACCCATTTGTTGAAAAACATAGCAAATGGAAATTGGAGTTCTAAAATTAGAATCTACTTGAAAATACACAGGAGTGAATGAGCCCTTGTGTTCAGAACTAGATATCTCAGTTCAACAGCAAGGGAAGCTCATCCAAGGAAAAATTACCTGAAGTCTCTAGGGGAGCAAGTTAGAAACTGGGGACATGTAGAGGAGCCAACTTTCTCTTACATGTCTGCTTTCAAGTCAACAAGCATTTGCCAACTATGTGTCAGCCATTGTGCTAAGCACTGGGCTACACATTCCCTGTTCTCAAGGAGCTCACAGTCTAGATGTGACAGACAAGATCCATATCAGATGAATTGGAGATGAGCAACAGAAAGAAAGCACTAGCATTACGGGGAATGTTTTCTCTTCTTCCTCAGAGTTGATTCCAGAGATTTTATATCTACACACGTCCACTGTCAAGGCAAGGATTTAGGATATCTCTCCCTCCAAAGCTCTTGAGTCAAATCCATCCCTCACACAGGTACACATCAAGTAGTCATTCTCTCCACCAATTCAGAGTCATGCCTAAGCAGCAGCACGTGAGACATAGTACTTGGAGCTCATGTTATATCTGTCAGGAACTGGGCTAGATAATGTCTAAGGATCCTTCCAGTTCCAACATTCCATGGAGGAAGATAAGCCAATAGCTACAAATGCTTGCTGGCTATCTCTGCTTAGTGAAGAGTGAGACTTCTGTATCATCCTACAGGAAATCCTTGATATCTCTAGGGAAGCAAGCTAGATATCTAGGATATGCTGAAGAATCAACTTTCTCTTGTGTGTCTGCCTTCAAGTCAAGAAGTCAAAAAGATGATTAGGTGTTCCTACTATGTCCAGGGCTAATGTGATGCGCCTTTGGGGTCAGAGGATTGCCTAAAGAGGGGTGAATTGGCCCCAGTAAGAAAAGAAGCAGGTCTAAGATTCCATGCTAATTAGCAGTGAGAATCAGACTGTGGGTGACCAAGCCCCATCCAGCCTGGGATGAGATAGAAAGAACCAGGCTCCAACAAAAAGGGAGAGAAGACTAAAAAGAACCATCCTGTCTTACAGAGTTGTTGCAACGATCAATGGAGATGATGACTGGGAAAACCCTTTGATTAATATGAAGTGCTACACTATTAGGCCAATTCTAGAAGACGGATTAAGTCTTGCATTATTTTTTGTCCTTTGCCACACATTCCTGCCCAGGGCAGACCTGACTTGGGGAAGCTGCAGAAGTAGGAAAGGGACAAAAGCAATATGTATTATCTCCCTGAGCGTCACAGAACTGGGATATGGATTACAAAATTGTGAGCATCTTGAGCCAGTACCAAACTTAGCACAATTTTTTTTTCAGTCGATTCTTAATAAATTATTTTGGAATGAATGAATTATTGAATAAACCAACCTGCAAGTATCAGATAAGGTAAATATTTAGTAAAAATAATGATAGCGATTTTAACTGTCTCTGATCCTTCTCTTCTTTACAGCATCATGATTTAAAGCTGAAAGAGACTTTTGAGTTCAATTGTCAGCTTAAAGATCGTACGCTCCTTCATGGCAAAGACTCTGTTTTGCCTTTTTTCATATCTCCCGAATTTAGCACGGTGCCTGGCCTGATAGTAGGTGTGCTCCGTGCCTGGAATGCACTCCCTTCTTATTTGCTATGTATAACGCCTTGAAGACACCCCCAGTTCACAAAGAGTGTCTCTCAGGGAATAGTTATCTGAGGTTCAAAATATTCTGTGGGTCCATACCTCTAAAATTATAGCCCATGAAACTCTACCAATACTAAGCAAGAGGACAAAATTAGTTAAAAGAAAAAAATGAATGAAAAACAGTAAAAAGACATTTCATGGTGACCAAACATTTTCCCCAATAAACTTGTATTACACTCTCCTCTAAGTACACACAGCATCAGTGGGAAGACTGGACAAACAGAGAATGTACATGAAGCGCCATGTACGAAAGGAGAGCATGGAGCTGAGATGCCCGTGCTAGGGGAGCAGCTCGGGCCTCGGTGCTTCATCTTCTGAGATGTCGCTGTTCCACTCCTGTAATGAGGCCTTCCTATTTCTGTCTCTTTTCTCCATCTCCCCTAGATGTTTTCTGCCAGACACAAAGCCTTTGCAGGTGTTGCTTGGCTGTTGTTTCCACTGATTTCAGCTTCTGTCTCAGGTGAAATCTTTAGCTAAGCTACTGTCAGGAACTCTTTAAAAAGGCAGAAAAAGCCTAGAATCAGCAAAAAGTCTTTTCTGTCTCATCTAAGAGCTCTCTCCTTTCCTTGGGAATAGATTTTTCAGCCCCAGGTGCCAAGTTCTTCACAACAAAGAACAAGATAGTGCCGGATAGCAACCACTCAATCCTCTTCCTGGAAAAGGGCTTGGTTGCATTGATCAGAGACCAGACCCTAGATTATGGTGAGTATTTATGTACTTGATGTATATTTTTTCTGTCTGAAGGCTAGATTATATGGTTATTTGCCTAATAATTACTAAACAGCTCAATTTGGGGGCTCAGGCCATTTAAACTGTAAGTACTTCTCACTGTCCCATGTAAATATGTGGGTAGAGGCAACCTGAGGCCCAGGGGGCAGTCATTGTCTCTCTTACCAACCCACTTTATTCCTGGCTCCTGTGGGAACAGATGCCAGGGACCCAAAAATGAAAGGAATTTTGCTACATACCTTTAGATATCTGTCTGTATCCATATCTACCCATATCCATATGTGTATCTATATCTGTAGGTGTAGCCATATTCAATCACAGCCATATCTATACTATATCCACACTGAGTATAGGCAGGTTGGACCTGGCCCCAGATTTGTACACATCCATTGTACACAACATATGTTTAAATGTCGTTTCCTCTTTATAAAGTAAAGCACCTTAAAGGTAGAGTCTGTTTTAATTTTGTCTTTATCTTCCCAGCACTTAGCACAAGGCCTAGCATGTAGTAGGCACTTAATAAAATGCTTATTGATTAATCCCTCAGGTCCCTTTCAGGTCGAAATTCTAGGATCTGATTCAGTTCAACTCAGGAAGCATTTAAGAAGTGTCTGTTATGGGCAAGGCATTGTGCCAAGGACTAGGGCGCAATTCTAGGTGCCCCTGAATTCATTCCCCTTATATGGGAATATGGCTAGCCCCACACTAGCACAATAGTACTCAAGATGGTGGGCATGAGCCTGTAACTTTCCTGAAACTAAATCCATCTCTTGCAGTTGGAGCATTATGCATAAAATGATTCAAAACTGAAGCAGCTCCATTGTTATGCAACAGGGAGTGTTCCCCAGAAGATCTGCCTGGCAGGAAGATTTCATCCTCTATATTTCCTGAGGTCACACAGAATTGCATATTTAACTTAGATTAGTCAGATCTAAGCAAGCCCTGAAACACATTTTCCTACTTCAAATAGCTGAAAAGTGACTTTCTAAAAGAAAGGAAAAGCCGCCTCAATGGTGGTGATTTGATCTTCCTAGGAATGCAGGGGCTTTCTCCAGAGCCCTCTGAGATTATCCCAAACAGTTCACAGGAGACAATAATTTAGGGATTGAGTGATAAATTATACATTAGAAAGTATTACCCCTTCACTAGTGATCATTCTCAAAAGGCCTTGAAAGTACCTGAAGAAATGCCGTTTATACTGGTCAAGGAGACCTGCTGCGCAGCCCCCAGGCAGTGGCAAGAAATGAATCAGATCCAGACAAGCTGTGGTGTGGAGCAAAGAACAGCCCTCAGAGCCAGGAAACTGGGGTTTTGGTCCTGACTCTGCTTTGACCTTATAATGTGACCTTCAGCAAGTCCCTACCTTTCTGAGCCTCAGTGTCCTCATGCAGAATTCAATCTCATCATTCAACTTTGTTCCTCATCAAGTTCCAAATCCTTCTTTCTTTGGGATGTGGACAGCATTCTAGTGCTATTTTGCTTTTTTTCTATGAGCACTTAGAGAATCAAAGACAAGTTGAAAGAATAAACTGAGTTTTCCAGTGAAAATGAGTTTTTGATGAAAATTTCTCTCAAAATTAAGTTTTAGGGATTGGTAGAAGAAAAGTCAGAACCAAGCATTTGGCTGACCAGAGCTGGAAGAGATCTTCCAACACAGAACATGGAAAGTCAGAGCTGGCAAGGACCTCAGTAAATAGAACATAGGCCCCACCTAGCTTTTGTGGTCCATGTCTCCTCTGTGGTTCTCCTCATCTCTTACTGTCATTAAGTCTTTCCCTAAGCAGCTCAGAGGTTCCACCTCACATTCACTGGATTGGCAAAGTTGCCAAAAGAGAAATCTCAGAGAGGCATCTCCGTGGTGTGGTGGATGGAGCTCCGGGCCTGGAGCTGAGTTCTAATACAACCGCAGACACTGGCTAGGTGTGTAACTCCAGGCAAAGCATGTAATCTCTGTCTGCCTAAACTTCATCAGTTATAGAATGGGGATTATCACAGCTCCTGCTTCACAGGGCTGTTGTGAGGATCAAATGAGTTCATATTTGTAAAAGCACTGAGCCCGGGACCTAGTATTTTAATGCTTATTCCTTTTTCCTTCACGTTCTTTCAGTGTTCCTTGTTGTAAGATCCCTTCCGATTTACAGTTCTCTGAGTGTTCCAGGTGGAAGAACTGATACTTTCCACTGACTGAAAAATTCAGGTCTCTTTTTTCTTTTCTTTTTTGCTTTTTTGGAGGGGGAAGGTAGGGCAATTGGAGTTAAGTGACTTGCCCAAGGTCGCACGGCTAGTTTTTGTGTATGTGTTAAGTGTCCAAAGCAGAATTTGAACTCAGGTCCTTCTGACTCCTGGGCTCATGCTCTATTCAATGAGCCACCTAGCTACCCCCTAGGTCTCTTTTTTTTTTAATCCCTGAAACTTGTTTTTTCAGAGAAATGGTGAAAAATACTGTTCTCATTTTCATTAGAAAACTCAATGTATTGAGTTTAAAAAATACATTTCTTAAGGAGCCACTATTAACATGGGGGCAGCTCAGAGCTGGGGACAACAAAGAAGAAGAGCAGCACAATTTGTTTTCTGGCTTTCCCTCCGTGAAGGTACAATGTGATAAAGGGAATTCAGTTCAGTATGATTAAATAAACATTAAGTTACCCACTAGGTGTCAGGCACCAGGCCCTGGGATGTTGTTATTGTTTGTCCTTTCCTTCTCGAAGAGGACCATGACATCAGGGAGGTGATGCCATGACTAGTAAATGAATTGGATTTAAGTGAGGAAGATTGTGCTGAGTCACCGGCCTCACTATCTCCTCTGGAATCATCTGGGTCCAGTGGCAAGATAGACATCAGGATGACTGGAGATGGCCCTGGATACAATGGGAGACCCTGGCCCTTTTAAAGCCGGGGTCTTTAACAGGTCTCAGTTTGACTGAGAGAACACCCATTCAGTGATTTAGGCCAGGTAAGAAAGGAGATAAAGCAGGTCTACACCACCTGTGGTCTGCCAAAGGATTTCAGGTGGCCTGTGAAAAAATCCTCTACATTTTTCAGTTTGCTGGAAATCCTTTGGTGGGCTGCAGATTCTGCAGGCCTGAGGTAAAGAGTGGCCTCTTTTACCTAGTCAAAAAAATAAAATCAATCTGGGAGGGGAAGACCCTTATCTTTTCTAGTCAAAACAGAAACAGTTACTATTTACATTCACTCCGAGTCAATCTGGGCCCAAATAATGACCAAAGTGGTGTTTGGGCCAGGACCTATTGTTGCCAATCAACCATCAACCAGTAGAACCCCAGGGAGAGAGAGGAGTAGTAGGGGAGCAAAAGGGAGGGGAGGGGAGGGGAGAGGAGCTGTGCTGCCAACAGGCCAGTTCCATCTGGGTCCCCCGCGGGCCAGCTCCTACTACTAACAGAAGTTGTTGTTTGTCATTCATTCTCAAAGAGGACCGTGACATCAGGGAAGTGATGCCATGACATGTAAGTGAATTGGATTTAAGTGAGGCAGGGCTGTGCAAAGTCTCCAGCCTCACTTTGTCCTTCAGAGCTATCTGGGCCCAATGGCCAGACATAGCCAGGACAACTGGAAGTAATGAGGATATAAAAAGAGCCAAAAGACAGTTCCTGTCCTCAAATTGCTCAGAGTCTTGTAGGGAGACAATATGCAAGCAATTAGAACAAAGCCAGCTGTATAAAGAATGAACAGGAAATAATTAAGAGAGTGAAGACCCTGGAATTAGGAAGACTTGGGGAGGGCTTCCTGTAGGAGGTGAGACTTTGGTTGGGATAAGACAGGTATCCCAATAATTGGGGTGCACAATGGAATGTGGTAAAGACCAAGGAGAAAGATATACCAGAAAAAAGAAAGAAATACACTGTCCTTGGGAGTCGGCAGACTTGGTCTCTACTATTTACTAGTTACAAAAATCACTGTATGTCTCTGGGTCTCAGTTTTCCCATCCGAAAAATGAGAGGAATGAACTAGACCATGACAAAGGCTCTTTCTAATTCTGAGATGTGACATATTGCACACTTTGTGATTCTGGAACAAATATTTAGCTGGAGCTAGAGGGGAAGGGGAGAATAGGGTTAGGGAGTCAAGACATCAAGGGAAGAAGGCTTTATGGAAGTGTTGTACAGAAACCCAAATCCCAGGTCACTGCATACCACCTGATTTGTGGCCCACCATTAAGCCCCTTTTATATTTCTGTCTTTGTCCCTATCCTACATTTTGTCATAGCTTGAAAACTGCTTGAGGCATGTCTGGGCATATTGCTCAAAGTGTAGTTTCCTGACCCCTTCTTCCCTAATCAGCATTTTATAAATCCTCCTTGAATCATTAGAGTGTATAAAGGTCATTATGGTGCAAGGATCTTATCTAGGAACCACCCTGTCTTGTTTTGCTGACCAAGCGGGGGTCCCCACACCCTTTGCTGGAAACATGACCCTGGCCTGTTCTGGGGAATTCCAATCCCCTTTACCCCATGACCTTCCACCCTGCTCTGGAAAGCTGACTACAGCCCTCCACCCTGTGCCCTCCACCCTGTTCTAGGAGGGACCCTCATGTCACAGGAAGGTTGCACCCTTGTACCCTTGTACCACATTCCCAAATTAGCCCTGAGCTATAGATCTAACCAATGGCTGTTCTTTGATTCTGTACATCATGGCTTCAGCTAGCTCCCCTCCCTGATTGTGGTTTTTGTAGTTTTAGCCTTTATAACCAAAGCCTGTACCCCAATGGATTGCTGCCCATTTGAGTGGTGCACACTTGGGTAGTCGTGTGCTTATTCAATAAATCCACATCTAAATTTACCTTGAACTTGGATCTCAGCTTGCTCTTATTCTCTGTACAACAGAAGAAGCACCTGAATTGGGCCTTGATGGAAAAAAAAAGGTAATGAAGTAGAAAAAGTGCATTCTAGATATGGGCAAGTGCTCTCTCTTTCTCTGTCTCTGTCTCTCTCTCAGGCCTGGACGGAGTAGGGGAGGATGCAGTGACATAATTATAAATGTTAAATCCTGCATCTTCAGGAAAAAAAAGACATGCAAGACAGACTTTTGACCTGCCTTATTACCATTTTCCCATCATTTCTTAAGTCTAGATAGTCAACAATAGGTCAAGCCTGATTTTGTAGTTTTGCCTATTTCAGAGGCTCTCTTAGAATGAATGCTCATTCTAAAAATTTTACAATCAGCTCTCCTCAGCTGTCTGAGCCGGTTCCAGCACACTGGGAGAGTAGGATGAGAGTAGGGGGGAACCAGGCATCCAGTTTAACCAGAGCACAGTGTGCAGAGTTTTTGTGTTTTGTTTTTTTGTGTTCTAGAGAGGTAGTGTGGTCTAGTGGATAGAAAGCTGCTCTTGAAGCCAGGAAGATTTGAATAGTCCTACCTTTAACCCATATTGATGGTGTGACCTTTCGCAAGTCATTTAAACTCAGTGCTCTAGGTAACGCTTTAAGTCATAGAAAAGGTGCTGATGTAAATGGGGAGCTGGGTGAGCAAGAAGAAGGACCTAGAGAAGGAGCCATGGAAGCAGGCAGCATGCTGAGAGATAAGCCTTGAGAGCCTATCAGAAGATCTAGAGAAATCCTACATAGCAAGCCAGCTTTTCCTTCTTCTAGAAGATGGAAGAGAAGAGGGAGGGGTTATGGTAGGGATGGAGAGCTTTTTCTGTCCCTGGGACTTTCCTCAGCCTCTAAGACCTTCTTACCCTAGAACATCCCTTTACCAATGTGCATGCCTTCTCCATTGCTGAGTTCCTTCTGGAACCTCCGTTTTGGGGATGAGAACAGGGCCAATTCCACCATGCTTTATTCTGCTCCAGGCCATGTTTCTGACTCCAAACTTTGCTAATATGCCCCTCTGAATACTACCCTACCCACCACTTTTCTGTTCTGTCTTCTTCTATTTGAATGTAAACTTGTTGGGGATAGGGATTGTTTCTTTCTGCTACTATCTCCAACCAATCAATAAACATTTATTAAACTCTACTATTGGGTCAGGCACCATGCTAAATTCTAGAGATACAAAAAGAGGCAAAAGACAATTCCTGCCCTCAAGGAGTTTACAATCTAATAGGGAGACAATATGCAAACAAATCTGTACAAAGCTCACTTTATACAAGTTCCATAGGAAATGATACAGGAAAGACACTAGACTTAAGAGAGGTGGAAAGGGCTTCCTGTATGTGTGGGGTATGAGGACCCCCAAAATCCCCTACCTATGAAAAATCAAAAGTCAGAAGCATCTCTGACTCCTGAAGGAACAGAAAATTTATTCTCTTCCCCCTCAGGAAGAGGTCGGTCCTCTCCATGGTGAGGATCCAGGACAGGAGGCATGTTACAAAAGACAGAACAAGAATTTATACCCTAAGGCAGTCAAGCCCCCTCCCCCTGGCTGTCCCTTCTCCCATTGGCTAGGAGGTGGGCTCTCAGTCTTGGCACAAAATCTAACTCAATGGCGGATAACAAAGAAGCCCACCACTATCTCCTATTGGCAGGGAGGTGGGACAGGGAGCTAAGGTATCATCCATGTCCTCATTTGGTAAATGCCAAAGCAGAGGAGGGGAAAAGGTCACAAGCAAGGGTGGAGGACTAAAACTCCCGAAAGGGGCCTAATGCTTTTAAGGGTGTGGCATACAAGGGTATACAAGAGGTCAAAAACTCCTGCAAGGGGCCTGAGGCTGATGACAACCAGGGAAGCGGGGAAGGGTCCTAGGTTGTGTAAACCCAGGACTCGGATCTGTCCAGTCTTACAAAAGCCTTTCTCTGGTTTCCAGACAGTTTCTCTCCCTTCTCATTCTGAGCAGTCTTTGCAGAGGGTAGGGAAAGTGGACCCCAATCACTGTAGAAGGCGGGGTTTTACTTAGTTTCCTAGCACTTAGTACAATTCCTGGCATATATTAAGCCGTTAATAAAATGTTTGTTCCCTGCTTGCCATATGAGGGAAACCAGAGATTCAGTTTTTGTCCCTATCTTATACTCTGGTATTCTCAAAATTCCTACCATATCCTACACTTAAAAAATGACTTTTCCCAGAATCTTGTTAAAATATGGTTGTACTGCTAGCCATCAAAGCACTCCAAAATAATTTATAATACAGGGTATCGTTAAAGTCTTAGTGCAGTTTAAACTCTGTATAGTAGAAGACTTGGTAGAAGACTTAGAATATATTAAGTTTACCATGAATTCAAGGAATGGAAAATTGTTCTAAATATTCTTTTTTCTTTTGAAGTAAAATGAAAAGATATATTTTTTCTTTTATTTTTTTGGAGGCAGTTGGGGTTAAGTGATTTGCCCAGGATCACATTGCTAATAAGTGTTTGAAGCTGGATTTGAACTCAGATCCACTTGACTTTAGGACTAGTTGCTCTATTCACTTCACCCCTGAGTGGGAGAGGTGAAAACTTCTCAGACTATATCCTAAAATCTAGTAAGGTTTCTTATGGGAACAAGCCTGAGCTTCGGTTTCACCCTTCCCCCATTATTTATTACTGTCAATCAGCCTTAAGCCCTTCAGGAATTTTAGGAATCTCTTAGGATCTTCCCCGCCTCTTGCAGTAAGCAATTAATTTAAAAATTAATAAAATAATTTATAAATATAACAAATTTATATACTATATATAAAATATACAAATATATAAAATAAAAATTAATCAGCATTAAGTTCTTAGGACTCTCTTAGAGCCCTTCCCCCTTCTTCACTTTGGCGTTTGCCTGATAAGGATAAGTGCACTTGGATTGACAATATCCTGTTTCCATGTTCTTTGTCCTTTTTCGTAAGCCCGCCTCCCAGCCTCTGAGAGATAGTGGCAGCCTTCTTGGTTCCTTATCATTGGAGGAGATTTCTGGCTCAGATTGTAAACCTGCCTCCTAGCCAATGAGAGAAGGGACAGCGGTGGGAGCAACCTTGGCTGCGTTAGAGTATAAATTCTTGCTCTGCCTTCTGTAACACGCCTCATTTTGCTGGTTCATATTAGTGGAAAGGATGCCCTTTTCTCAGGAGAACTTAATGAAACTTCCTGTTCTTTCCTCAAGACTCCTCTGACTTTTAATTTTTTAGGGGTAGGGGATTTTGGGGGTCCCTGCACCCCACACACCACCTTGCTGCCCTGTGAAAAGGTGTTTTCAATTTGATTATTAGCAAGGACAATCACTGACTTGAGATTGAATTCTGAATCCCTAAAACCAACCCAAAATGAAAAGTCATCTGGACAAATAAATGTTTCCTATTATTTTTTTTACTGTTTTCCTTTGTGTCATAAAAACAATCTGGGGGGGGGGGGGAACCTGTAATTTATCTTGGCTCATTTTAATAGTAATTCTGTATCACAGAGAGTTCTTATCATGGCTTTACCACTTACAAGTTGCTTTACCTTGGATGAGTTACAACCTCTCTGGTCTCAGTTCCCTCATCTCAAAAAAGGAAGTAACACCTTCCCTGTTCATTGCATAAGGCTATTCTAAGGACTACATGAGATAATTTATTTGAAAGTTCTTTGTAGACATCAAAATTCCATATGCAAGTAACCATTTTACCAAAGAATGCACTTTATCAAGCCTTAAGACACTATAAATGTGAATTGACATTATTGCTGCTTTCAGTATTGATATTAACAAATGTCACCCATTAGACTTTGGCCCTTGGGAGGCAACGCTTGATCTCCTCAAAAAGGTTGTAGACTCAGACAATGCCAGAAATGAACAGGCTCAAAGGTTACCCGTGAAGTCTAATCCTACCACTTTTCAGACAAGGAACCTGAGATCCAGTTTAAGAGGGAGGTCACAAAGAAATTAGTGGCAAATGGGGGACTGGAACTTGGCTCCTTATTCCCATTCTTGTGTTCTTTGGGAAAACAATAATAAAGACCACTAAAATGGGGTCAAAAAATAAGTGCTCTAAGGTTCAGGGAGGCCCTAAACTTAAGGAATGGGCCGGTGTATCAACTGCCTCAATTCAGGGATGTACATGGGGACTCATGCTGCCTCCTCCATGGAACTTCCTCTGATCCTTCTTTATAACTCATCTATTTTTCCTTCTGATCTTGAACAGCACTTGGTTTTTCCTTTTGTGATTTTATCATTTTTTTCATTACAGTTATCATATCCCTCTCACATTGCCTATCATAGTACCATGCACACAGTAGGCACTTAATAATTGCTTGCTTATCTAAATTTAATTCCAGTGTGGTTTCAGCTGAGTAATATGGCTGGCAGATTGGAATTGAATCTGAGCAGGAGAAGGGAAAAAAAAGGCTGAAGGGAAAATAAATTTCCTTGAAATTCTTTGCCTCCAGAAAGCCTTCCCAGATTAGTACAGCCTATTCCCTAAACCACCAACATGATCTCCAGCCTATCCTTTCCCCTTAATGCATTTTTGTAAATTTGTAATTCTATGTTCCTTTTGATCACACAGTTCAATCCCTGGGAGACTCGATGCATTGCTTCTTCCTACCTTTGTGACCTTGAGTGAGTTTAGTGCCCTTTCCTAGGTCTCAATTTTCTTGTTTGTAAAATGAAAGAATTGAACAAGATGATCTCTAAGGGCCCTTCTACATCTAGCAGCTTGGGAATCTATGGAGTTGTCAGGGGGGTGGCGTAAGGATAATTAATTCAACCACAGTACATTCTCTGCTTCTTTTGTTGTGATAAATAATGTGGTGATAATTATAGCTGAGCATTTTGCAAATACAAAGTACAGCAGAAATGTCTAACAAGAATGAGTCTGTTCATAGATTATAACATGACTCCTAATGCATTTGCCTCTTGGAGTCCAAAGACCTGAAAGTATTTCTGTTGGTGGTAATAGCTCTGAAGGGAAACTTTTATTTGTTTCTGAAACTTTTTAAAGAAGGTAAGACAGATTGTGTCATCAGGTTGCAAATGGTTTAGAACCCATAGATTGTCCGGGTGGAAAGGAACCTTGGTCTAATCCTCTCCTTTGATGGAGGAGAAAACTGAAATTCTGAGAAGCCACCAGAGGACCCTCAGTCTGGCACAGAACGAGAAGCTGAACCCAGGTCCCTTCATTCCCAGAGCTGGGCTCTATGCTGCCTTATAAAGGATAAGGACTGCATGTGTGAATTCACTGGTATAGGAAACTCCTAAGGGAGGGAATCCTACCTTTTCTGCAGCTTATCCTCTTAGAGAGCAGCCTGAGAGTCTCATTTGCCTGGGGTCTCAGAGCCAGTATCTCAGACTTGACCCCCAGGTCTTCTATTTTCAAGGCCAGTTCTCTATCCACCACATCATCCGTGCTGTGTTTCACTGCCTTAGACTTAATTCTCCTTTTTTTTTTGTGAGGGAGAGAGGTCCTGGCATGTGATTTTATCATTGAAGAGAATTACTAATGCAGAAACTCCCTCTTCCAAGGAAGATCAGAAAATCTAAAACACACAGTCTTAGGGATTGCTTGGCTCATTGAGAAGTTAAGTGACTTACTCAGGGTCACACAGGCAGAATATTTCAGAGTTAAGAATTAAATTCAGAGCTTTTTGATTTTCTTGCTCTCTATTCACGATATCATGCTATCTCTTACTACTCCATACTCTAATTATTTAAAAACCTTTTAAATAATGTTCAATCTCTGCCCCACCCCCCGAAATAGCTCTAAATAAGTATTTCTCTTTTAAATTATTAATTTCCTACCTCTTCAGTGAATGGGTTTAGATTGACAGTTGGATACTTTGTAATCCTCTGTCCAGGGAACATATCCTGGCACAGTTAGTTAAAATGACTAGACAGGGCATTCTGTTCTCAAAATCTTTTTTTTTTTTTGGTGGTGGTGGTGGTGGTGGGTTAAGTGACTTGCCCAGGGTGACATAGCTAATAAATATTTGAGGCTAGATTAGAACGCAAGTCCTCTTGACTCCAAGACTGGCACTCTATCCACTACACCAACCAGTGGGCCTTGTCCTTGGAATCTTAACCTGCTACTTCTTTCTACAAACTTTGGTTGATTTGCCAAGTGTAAAAAAGAGAGTACTTTTGAAAAAATAAAACAAAACAGAATTCCCAGGGCCAGAAGAGAGGTATGGCATTACTGAGATTTATAACTGAGTGCAGAGTAAAATCTGTAATCCAAACAAAGGGAGGTTTGGAAGGTGGAGCAGAGTCGAGGTTCCAAGGTGGAAAGACAACATGAAAATTCTACCAAAAGTAATGGGAACTTGCTGGTGAAGGTCCAGTCCTTAGAGCGTGCACAATAGTACCTTGCTTGGTTTCAATCCAGCCTATAGAACTGTGGGGAGCCTTTTTCCGGCCATGAGTGATGGAAGGGCTGGAACTATCTGGTGACAATGAGTTTTCTGGTTGTCTTCAAAGATAGAAGGACTGACGATGAAGCCAGAGCTGAGTTTGTGTACAAAAGGATCTAAATATTCCTTCCTTTGAGCCTGTGGATTGAGTGAGGGTCAGGGGCTGGGGCTTCTTCATCTTTGCCTCCAAATGTCTCCATGAGCACAAGATACTCATTTCTCTTGTGTTTCTTCTTTCCTGATCTGATTTATTTATTTATTGACTTTTAGTTTACATCATTCAGTTCCACAATCCCTTGAGTTTCAAATTTTCTCCCCCTCTCTCTCCTCTCCCCCTCCCCCCATGGTAGCATGCAATCAAATAGAGGATCTACAAATACTTTCACATTAAACATTAGTCACGTTTTAAAGAAGGATTATAACCAACGGAGTGAACAATGAGGAAGAAGAAACAAAACAAAACAAAAAAAGAAAGAGAATAAGTAGTTTGCTTCAATCTGCATTCAGACTCTGTAAGTTTCTTCTTTCCTGATCTTAAGTGAGTGAATATCCAGAAACAGAATGGACCAGGTTTGAGCCTTCTAAGCTTTGAAAGGTCGTAGGAGCCATTAAAGGTCTCTTCATCAAATGGAGCTGGTGGTAGCAGCAGCAGCTAATTCCAATGAGGAGCTGGTCCTGAGGAGCCATTTGTTTGACCTAGCCCAGCGGGAGAAGGACCCAGTAGTTAAGACACTTTGTCCTACAAATTGCTACTCATGCACCAATCCTGTCACATCCAGAAGTATACTTGATGGGGACTCTTTGAAGGAAGAAAAGGACTCCTAGGACCCCTTGGCCATATGCTTTTCCTTCATTGGTGCCTCAATACCATTGTGCTTCAAGTTTGAGCCTGTTCTCCTTAGGGATTGAGTGTATGTGGATGGAAGGGATATTGGGGCAGATTTTTTTTAAATTTCTGTTCTTGATATTCATTCTTAGTAAATATCCCTTTGTAAAAGCTAATCAATATCAACTGGTATTGGGGGAAACACACCCATTGGGATCTCATGACCAATAGTATTAGAAACCCAAACCCTTCAGTGTTACCCTTAAAACTCTAAGGAGAGAGGTCATCAGCAGCCCCCTGGGGACTGAATTTACCTGTGAAAACTGAGGTTGGGACATTGAGTACTACAAAAGCCAGCCAGAAATTAAGGTTTCAGATTATTTTTAAAATAGAAGCAATTTTATTACTTTTGACTCTAGCGTAGTATCATCATTACATGTTATCAATTATACATATGCAAATAGGTATACCCACATATATATGGAAATAAGCAAAAGTAATGCTTAGTGTGAGTCCACAGTTCAGCAGAAGAAATAGCGGGCTTACATTTAAGAGATTTGTAAGCCAGTCCTTTTCACACGTAAGGTGCTGGAGGAGGCATTTCATGTCTCTGTGCGTTAGTGTCCTCTTGGCCAAAATGGTGATGATCATATTTGCCTACCTATTTTTAATTATCGGATGGCATTGATCTCCACAATCCCGGTCCTATGTAACAGGGAGGATCAGTCACTGGACCATTACCCCATTCATCCTGGCAGTTATGGTGCTCCCTCCTGCTGAGCAGAAGCACTAGAGAAGGGCTGAGATTTTTATATGTCTTGGAAAGGTGATAGCCTTCTGTCCCCCAGCTCTGTCTTTCTCTAAGGGCTTGCCTTGGTCCAGTATCAAGAGGTTGGGAATTACCATATATTCACCCAATCTGGATTAGCTCTTGAACCCCTGCCTCTAGCAGACTGCAGCTCCACTCTGAACCGGCCATACTGTATTTCACTGAGCTGTAATCAATTGACCTTGGCATAATAGGATTCACTCTTTACAGAATGGGTAGGCTGACTGGCATACTGTGTGTAGTGTTTTACCCTTGGCATAGAATTGAGAAAGGCAATTGAGAAAAGGCAATTTCCACATTGTACATTATCAAGCATTCTAATAAATGCATAGTTCAGTTTATTTAGCCCCCATAGTTTTTACACTTGCAAATGGGCAAAGGAATGTTGATAATAAGACATAATTCATAAGTTATGTTCAACTCGTAGTCTAATAGGGTTGGCTATTAAAGGAAGACTCACGAATTGTGGACCCAGGACTTTATTTTTCAGAGTGGGGCAGGGACTTGGGGTACAACACGAATTGAAGCTTTTAGAGCTGATACTTTTCTGTTGACTGTCCTCTTATTGGCAGCAACTTCCTTGAATAAGGGGCAGTAAGACATGTACACCAAAAGTTATGATGTACAGTAAACCATGGTAAAAGTGGAAAAGAGGTTTAGATAAAATGCTATAAAAATACAAGGAGAATAATTGTTCCTTCTTGCCACAGTTAGTTCATTGCTCATGGAACAGGCTAAGTGGGTTCTGCGGCTGGCCTCAGTGAGGAGAAGCCTGCTGCTGCCACGCTGCCCTGGCAACTCTCTGGCATCTTCCCTAAGGCATCTGTCTTCTGCTGCGCTCTCTTGTCCTTTCTTGGTGCTATCTTCATCCCTTCCTCCCCTACTGAGTCAAAGCCCCAACCCTCTGGACTTCAGGTAAAGGGACAGATAAAGCTAGATGCGTTGTTAAGAGGATCAGATAAGAACGTACATGTGATGCACTTTGTAACATCATAGCAATGTGAGTTGCTATGATTTCAGATGCAAAAATCCTCAGTTATGCCATTAATTGAAAACTTTCCATTCAATAACATATAGCATATTGCTGAATGACACATTAAGGGAAATGTTGAAATTACAGTCAAGGGGCTTGAGCTCATATACTAGCACCCATACTTATTACCTACGTGATCTTGGACAAGTAACAGTCTTTCAGGGGCCTCAGTTTCCCAATCTATAAAATGAGGAGTTTGGAAAGGTTCCCTCTAAGATCCCTCTAACTCTAAATCTATGATCCTCTGATTTATTGTGAGTTCCAAATTATGATATATATTGAGTTCTTCTGCCTTTCCTTCTTTTGTGAGTGATGTTCTAGATTCCTTGTAAACCAAATGATAGTCAGAGAATAGTCCCTTCATTCTATCTACTTCCTCTTTTCTCTCTCCCTCCCTCCCTCTTGTCCTCTTTTCCTTCCTTCCTTCCTCCCTCCCTCTCTCCTTCCTTCTACCCTCTCTCTTTCCTTCCTCCCTCCCTCCCTCCCTCCCATCTTTCCTTCCTTCCTTCCTTTCTTCCTTTCCTTAGAATAGCATGGATCATTTTGATGTATCACATTTGGAAGAACAATATCAATCTTGCCAGATCTATATTATAGATGGGCTGTGGGTATTCCACTGTAATTATGTCAAAAAACGAACAATTTTAAAATGTGAATGACAGGTTCATTACAATAATGCATGTGATTAAACTCTGAGCTTTCTTGTGCAACGAAAGAGAGAATATCAATGGTGATTAAATGCATTTTCTTTAAAGTTTGCCAAGATATTCGTGTTTTCCTCATGTTTCTCTGTAAAATAACTCATCAAGGCACCTGGCAATAGGCATCATTTCTCCTTTCTTCCTTAGAGGAGCAATTTGTGTTTCCTAATGGGGTAAAGGGGATGAAATTAACAAATTCAAGTCAGATTAATCAATCATTCAATAAGCCTTTACCAAATGTCTACTGTGTGCCAGGTACTGTGTTAGGCAATGAAGATACAAATACAAAAATTGAAAAAAAAAATCCCTACTTTTAACGAGCTTAGGGGCAGAGGAAGGTCAGGTTTGGGCAGGTAGATTAGTATGAGTGAAATGAGCCATACTATAAGCCAAGGGCTAGAGTCTTCAGGGTTCCTTGACCCAGTGTGGGATCAGGGTAGCCTGCCCCTTGGGAGGGAAGTCCTCTTTTACGCCTGGGAACTTCCAGCTCCCTCTCAGACCAGTTTGCTCCTGTAGGAGGGGAGAACTTCAGGTAGGATAAGGCTGGGAAAAGAAGATGGGAGCTCAGCCCAGGCTGGAGGGCCCATGTCTTCCTGGGAAGGTCTGTCATCCTCTGTCCTTGAAACATTTCTTCCCACCTTTTCAAACTTTTGTGCTGCTGGGATGAAAATGTTGGGAGAGTTGGTGTCAGGGTGCACCTGAACGGATGGAAGGACAGTGTCCCCTTCTGTCTCAGCTGCTTGTCCTGAGGAGCTAATGGTCTAGAAAGAAGGACAGTGCTTCAAAAGAGGGCCACATTTCAGTGGTCTGATTGGAAGAGCACTATTCAGGAGATCCATGAGACCTGGGTTATAGTCTGCTCTGACTTCTGTGTTGTTGTTCTGCCATTCATTCTTACCTGACTCTTCTTGACCCCGTGGACCATACTGTCCGTGGGATTTTCTTGGCAAAGATTTTGGAATGGTTTGCCATTTCCTTCTCCAGTGGATTAAGGCAAACAGGGTTTAGAGGCTTGCCAGGGGTCACATAGCTAGTAAGTGTCTGAAGCCAGATTTGAACTCAGGTCTTTCTGACTCCGGCCCAGCACTCTATCCACTGAGCCACCTAGGTGCCATCAAACTCTAACTACAGGCATCTGTCAAATGGAACAGTTGGACAAAGTTGGCTCTCTGGCCTCTTCCAGGTCTAAATATCTGTAAGTCTATGGAATTTGGGCTTCATTTGACTCCATCTTAGGTCAGCCTCAGTTTCTTAAGAGTTAAATGTGTCTTCTTCTCTGACTATAAGTAATTACTTCCCTTCTATGGGGCCATGGTGTGTTCCTTTGTAAAGTGGAGTTGATTGACATGATTCCTACAATCCTTTCTCCCTCTAACATGGTACTTTAAAGGCTTAGTGTCAGTGTAGGAGGGGGGAAGAAGAGTTTTTTTCCTCTCCCAACACACACACACACAATCAGGTTTACTTGATGATGAGTGTGAAGAAACAACTGACCTTAGCATCTAATGTTCAGGAATAATTATTTAAAATAGGAAGCTACTCACTTTCTCTGGGGGTTTGGTTTGGAGAAAGGGAGTGGATGTTGAGCAGCCTTTCTAGCTAAGAGGTGTGCCCTGAGTCCTGGGTCTGTGGAGGTTATTGTCCTGGGGTCCCTGATGCCCCTCAAGGGGTTAGTATCTGTTCCCATTGCTTCCCAGCACCCCCCTCACTGAAGGTGCTTTCCTTGCTTCTTGCCCTGGATGCAGCTTATAGTACGTGTGCCAAGTGCAAAATGTCTTAGTCACAGTCAAATTTCTCTGCAGAAGTGTAGCTTCCTGCCAGTGCTAACCACTACTATTACCACTATAGCAGGAGGTGTTCCTATGGCTGAGTCGATGGGTCATCAGGGACACGGCTCCTACTGGCTTTACCCATAAATCTTCAGAGAAAGACAAATGGGGGTGTGCCCAGAGAATTTCAACTGCTGTGATGATAAAGAGAGAAAAAATGTAGGAGCCCCATAACACAAATGACCTACAATGGCAATGACCTACAACAGAAATGATACACACAGTTCTTAGAAAAAGCAAGGACAGAGAAAGGGACACAGGTCATGGTGCCATGGTGTCGATGTTTTCTTCTAGCCACTGGTGGGACTGAGAGACCAGAGTTCTCCATGTTCTATGGAAATTACCACCTAGAGTTGGTATTGAGTAGAACAGAAAGGATCTGCACCTCCCTGCCATTGCTAGCATTAGAGTTGTGATCATTAAGGAACGATGCCTGGGCTAGAGATCAGCTGAAAATTCCAGAGCTGAGCTGCTTGTATTCTGCTCATCTCTTCCCCTAATTGCACCTGGAGGAACTGGGAGGTTTGAATCTAAACAACAGAATTATGTCTCTTTAAGCTCCAGGTTTTCTCTGACAGTGTCTGTGGACCAAAAGGTCTTGAGCAACCTGGGTCTGGCAGGAGAATGGGCTCTTAGTCCTCGAAAGGGGTTATTTCCTTTATCATTTTTGTTTTTACTTTTTCTCTCTATGGTTCTGAGTAAAGAACTGTGTAAAGTGAAGCCAGGTTTACATGACTGAAGTTATTAAGTTATGCCAGTATGACTGACTACATTAAAACAAAGTACAGTATTTTTGTCAAGAAAACCCCATGAGTGGTATGGTCCACAGGGTCATGAGGAGTCAGGTAGGACTCAGCAACAACAACAACACAGAAAGGAAGAGGTTGGAGTTTTTCAGTGAGTGGGGCCAAGATGAGCCCCATGAATCTGACTGGAGAAAGACACACACACACACACACACACACACACACACACACACACACACAAAACCCCCTAGAATAATGAAATAACGATTGCCACTCCCAAAAGGAACAGAGACAGGGGACAAAGGTAGTCAGCTCTCAGAGAGTCATAAACGAGTTGGCATGATTCTTCAGGGAATCCTCTGGTGTCGGTAAAGTTCATAACTGCTTGAGTAAATGTGCCATAGATAACACTTGCTTGGGAGCAATGAATAGGATCAGGCATTTGGTCAGCAGTATCTTCTGGTCATTAAACAGAAATTTATTTAGTACTTTAACATTTAAAAAGTATTTTTCAAATGTTGTCACATTCGGTTCTTACAACAATCTTTCAGGGTGGATGATTTAGACATTATTATCCGTATTTACAGATCTGGAAACTGAGGCTCAGAGACATAAACATGACTTGCCCATGGTTTCTTAGCAATCAGTCTATTTATAAACATTTATTAAGTGTCTATTATGTGCCAGGGTTTGAGGAGACAAAGACAAAAATGGAATTGTTCCTGCCCTCAAGAAGCTTACATTCTACTGGGGGAAGCAACATGTAAATACATAAATATATACAAAATAAATACAAGGTAATTTGGCATGTGGGGAGGGGAAACAGACTGGAAGGCATTAGCAGTTGGGAATGTTGAGGAAAGGTATCTCATAGAAGGTGGCTTTGAACTTTGAATAAAACTAAAGATTCTACGGGGACAGCTGGGTGGAGCAGTGGCTAGAGTGCTGGGCCTAGAGTCAGACAGACCTGAAGACAAATCTGCCCTCAGACACTTACTAGCTGTGTGACCCTGGGCAAGTCACTTCATTCTATTTGCCTCAGTTTCCTCATCTGTAAAACGATCTGGAGAAGGAAATGGCATCAAGAAGAGTCAGACATGTCTGAATGACAGAATAACAGAGATTCTACAGGGGCGTGCAAATTACTTAGGACAAGGAATTCTTTTGATAGGGTTTCATATCGTGCAATGGTCACAAGTGTGTGTGTCTACTGACATAGAACAACTGACCTTGATGAAATGAGACTGAATTGATCTGGTTTCCCCACTTCAGCTGAGTGCTAGATTTTAAGCCATTCACTTACTCCATTGCTTTCTTTTGTTATTGTGAACCAAGCCTAAACTGGACTTAATTCAGCAGATTCAAAGTTTAAAAGGCAATGAGTACCAGCGGGCTGTAAAATTCATTTAAGAATCACTTACTACTTGAGAATTAAAACAAAACACTTTAAAAGAATACACAATAAAACAAAAGATATTATTCGGCTTCTCCTGTTGAATCAACTCTGAAGACAGGTGACAAACCCTGAAATGAAACTTCTAAACCAGGGGTGAGGAACCTGAGGCCTTGAGGTCATATTTGGCCTACTAGGTCCCTGGGTGTGGCCTTTTGACTGAGTCCAAGTTTTACAGAACAAATCCTTTTATGAAGGGGACTTGTTCTGTGAAGTTTGGATTCAGCCAAAGGGTCACACTTGAGGACCTAGAGGGCCACATGTGACCCTGAGGTTGCAGGTTCTCCGCCTCTGTATTTAAACCATTTCTGACCTAGGTTAAACCTTTTTGTACCATAGAAACAGAAAAAAAACCCAAAACCTCCCACCTTCCTAAGGAGTTAACCTAGTTCACCTGTTGTTAGAACAGCTACATGGGGTGGGATCATGAAGGAGAAAGAAAAGGAAAGCAAGAGGTCAGGAATCAAATGGGAAGAATGCGAAAAGGACTCTCCCTAGACAGGAACACAAATACAACCAACCCTACCTTCAGAAGTATGTGGGAACCAACAGCCCAATTGCTCTTCCCCAACAGCAACATTTAGCATCCACTTTACAATAACATGAAATCAGTACAGTTTGTGGACATCAGCCACAGTCATATTTTTAGTTCTGGGATTTTATAGAATGGCTATAACTCCAAAAAAATGTACAAAAGTTGTAGAAAGAGCACACTTCAATGACTGCTAGAGATATTGCAGTAACTCATGCTGAGTGGGAGAAAGTCAAGCTTTCAAGGATGGTTCAAATACACAATGAAACTGATACAATAGATTATTATATCTCTGACATTACCTTTGTTAAATATCCTTTGAAACTCAGGATAACTCCATCCTTTGCAGCCCTAAGATCCCTGGAATATTATAAGAGAATGAATATTTAATGGTAAAATTTCAGATATCAATGGGGGGAATTGCAGAAAGAAAATGAATTTGGACCTGGATTTGGATCCCAGTTTTGTCACCCAAGTGTAGTATAACCTCTCTAGGCCTTAGTACACTTATCTGTGGGATTGCATTGAGTAACTGTAAGACAAATAAACATAGAACACAGAAGGGCTGCTAGCACAGGTTCACTCTTGATCTGGTCAGATAGGAAAGACACTAAGAAGGGGTTAATAATCTTACTTTATTCTAGTCTAGTTTTCTCAGAAGAGGATTGCTGATAATGAGAGCACAAACTCTTACAGCATTTCTGGATCACCCTTTCTGCAGGGGCCAGCAAGAAGTGGGGGGTGGGGTGGGGCAACCACCCCTACATCTCGATGGCATCAGTTGAGACAAGCACAACTTGTGCATCCCCCTAATTTCCCTCAAACCTCAATGGGAACCAGTTGAGGCACACACAGCACTTGTGCATTAAACCCTAAGATTCTCCATTCACTGACCAATGCCCACCTGCTTTATAGGGGCAACAGACAAAGCAGGCATATTGCCAGCAATCACCTCACAAATTTACATCGTCCCATCCCTGGATCTCACTGCGTAGTCACTGTGGATGTTTGTATCATTTATTATTATATAATGCCACGCAAGCGCGGTGGAGATGTTTTGAGCCGTAACTGTGGGAACTCATATCTAATACCTGGGATCAAGAGATTGTCATGGCTAAGGATCCTGGGAAACTGAACTTTAAGAAGTAATGAGACATTTACTTTACACACACTACAATCCACCTTACTCACAGTAACCTTTAATGTTTTTTCTGACTCTTGTATTTGTTGCCAGTGCTCTTCCACATAGTTATAAACCCACAGGATCTCAGGATCTCAGAATTTAGGCAGTTAGGGTATGAAGAGATAGAGCACTGGGCCTGGAATAGGCATACCTGAGTTTGAATCCAACCTCAGACACTTCCTAGCTAAGTGACCCTGCTCAAATGACTAACCTCTGTGTCCCTCAGTTTCCTCATCTGTAAAATGGGGCTCATAGTAGCACCTGTACTCAGGGTTGTTGTGAGGCTCAAATAAGATAACCATAAAGCACTTAGCACCGGCACATAATAAGTGCCATATAAATATTTATTGTTGTTGTTATTATTATTTCAACATCCTTTTGCCATATTTTGGAAACCTGGTCTCAACAGCACTCTCTGAAGTCTCCTTCACTGTCAAAAATATGGTTCTCTAACCATGTCCACCCCAGCCACTCCACTCCTGGGTTCCTCTTTTCTCCCCTTATACTTTCCTCTTTCCGCCAAGTAAGTCATTTGCTTTGTCTTGCCAGGAGCCAGGCTTCTGTCCTGCCTCCTGTAACCTCCTTGACCTCTCCCTGCCACACAGATTTAGTCATCCTCCTTCCCCCATTTAAGCCTTCTCCCATTAGAACTCCAGCTTCTTGAATGCAAGCACAATCATGTTTGCTTGTATTTTTATTCCTGCCTGGCACAGAGTAAACCCTCAATAAATGCATTCTCCATCTAAATGCTTTACTCTTTTTAAAAGTTAGAGTACTTTTTAATGAACAGAAATTCATTTTATTCCCATCCCCACTTCATTGGGAGAAAAAAAAGAAAAACAAATTACTTGTAACATTCAGGCAGACATATTTGCTACATTAAACATACATGTAAACATATTTTATATGTATATGTATATGTAAATCTATATCTAGATGTATGTCTTACTGGTTTCTCTGAATCCATCATTTCTGTGCTAGGAAGTAGACAGCATGCTTCCTCACTGGTCCTTTGGAATTCACAGATGGTCATTATACTGATCATAGGGCTTACATTTCTCCAAGTTGTTCATTTTTTCGGTGTTATTATTATATAAATTGTTCCCCCAGTTCTGCTAGTTTCATTCATCAGTTTATAAAAGTCCTCAAAATTATTTATTTTTATAATATTGATATCACAGTATTAATTTTTCTTCTGGCCCTGCTCGCTTCATTCTCCATCAGTTCATAAATGTCTCCCCAGGTCTCTCTGACATCATCTATTTCCTCATCTCTTATAGCATGGTGGTACTCCACATTCATACGGCACAATCTGTTCAGCCTTTTCATAGGTGTTCCCTTACTTTCTAGTTTCTTCTTTTTGCCACCACAACACATAGTCATTCAGCTTTTGTTTGATGATATCCATTGATAGGAAACTCACCATTCCTTTGTCAGGCCATTGTGCTGAAACAGCACGTATGGTTACCAAGTTCTTCCTATGTTAACCTGAGCCCTGCTTCTCTGCAGTGTTCCCCTAGTTGCAGAATTCTCCCCTTCTTCTTTCAAAGATACCAAATCTAATCTCTTTGGGACTAAAGAGAACAAATCCAATCTGTCTTCCACATAACAGCCCTCCAAATGCTTGAAGACAGCTCTCAGGCCATCCCTTTGTCTCTCCTTCTCCAGGCTACACCCCCTTAATTCCTGAACCAACCTTAATATATACGTCATGGTTTCCAGTCTTCTCAACATCCTGATGACATCCCTCTGGATACACTCCAGCTTGTCAGTGTCCCTCCTAAAATGTGGCAACCAGAGTAGAGAACGATATTCTACTTTTCAAATCACCCTGGGCAACCTGCTCCCCTTTGGTTAAGCCCTAAAGCCTGCCTTGTCTCTCAGTAGCAAACTGTGTGCTGCAAGTCAGATTTAGAAGGAGCTACTTCAGAAGCCGTCTCCTCATGATAGCCCCTTCACCTTTCTTTGCCCCTTCTCTGCTCTGGGGTTTCCATTTCCTGAGAAGAGCCTGTACTTTGCCTTTGGCTATCTTGGGTAGACTTTGAACATCTTCAGCAGATGAATGGCTAGTCTGAAACTCCCACTAGACCCTCGAAGTTCCTATAAATACTTCACTTGAAGGGAAGCTTTCCCTGGCTTTGCATCGAGGTCTTGCATGTGACCCAAGGGCATAATATAACACAGTAGAGATGATCTTGCCGTGGGAAATTTAGATTAATGTACAGTGTTTCTGTAGCATTCTTGGAATTCAAGACTTTCTCAGGTTAAACCCATTTATTCTTTGTATTTATCCTATGGACTCTCTCCGATGGGATGCTCTTCTCTTCTCATGCCTTTTTTATTTGTGCTTGTGAAAATATGAGTGCAGAATAAAGTGGGTTATAAAGCTCACAGATTTGACTCTGGTTATTTTACCCTTTCTGAGATATCAGGCATTCATTCAATTGAATCTGTATTGCTCTGGACTTCTCCAACAAGGTTTCTGAAGGGTGTAGGGTAAGGAGGTGAAGTGAAATGGAAAGAGGGATGAACTTAGAGTCACAGGACCGAAGTTTGCCTCTTGGCTTGGCTATTCACTCCCTGACTTTGCAGAGATGTGCTGAAACAAACTTGAGCCAACTTATAAGAACTGATTGGTAAAATTCTGTGGTTTGGACATTTACACCTTGAAAATTAGAAAATGCTGCAGATCAAAGTTTGATTTATTGTTTTGGTGTTTGTCTAGAACCAAGAAAGTGATGGGGAAAATCCTAATAATGCAGATTCAACATGTGTACACTTCCTCTCCCCCACTACCATCCAGAGCTAATTGTTAAACATTTGCCAGCATACCCTGGGAGCAAGTCATGTATCCTCTTTGGTCCTTATGTCCTCCTGTAACTCTTTAGGGGGTCTCAATAAATTTTAAAGAGTGTTATGGGGTCCTGAGACCAAAGAGAGACCAGTGAGAACTGCTATTGTAGAGGGAATCCTTTTTCAGATATAGGTGAACCTAGCTGTCCACTGAGGTCCAGAATTCTGAAATTCTGTGAATTCTCTCAACAGCATCCCTGATCAAACTCTATTTGAATACTTCCCATGACTGTGGCCTCAACATCATCATCATCGCTACTTTCTTTTCCTTTTCCATCTTCTCTTATTTCTTCCACCCTGCCTCTAACCACTTCTCCTCCTCCAAAGTCAGGTAGTGGAACAGTAAATAGAGCACTGCATCTGGAGTCAGGAAGATCTGAGGTCAAATCCAGTCTCAGATACTTCTTAGCTGTGTGGTATTGGGCAAGTTAATCTCTACTTGCCTCAGTTTCTAGAACTGTAAAATGGGGGTAAAAAATAGCACTACCCTTAAGGGTGGCTGTGAAGATCAAATGAGCTTATATTTGTAAAAGTAATTAATACAGTGACCGACACATTGTATATATACCACATAAATAATTATCCCTTTTCTTCCCTCACCTTTCTCCTCCCATGGTTCCTTTTCCTTTTGTTTCATTGGATCCAAACTTGTAGGAGCTGAAATACACTGCATTGAAGCCGGAGTCTTATCTGGAAGTTGGAACTCTTTACATTTCATCCAAATGGTAAAAATGACTGTTGTCTTCTGTAGTCCAAACATAGCGAGAGGTAAAATTTGCTTCCATGTTTATTGGGATCGCTAATTCAGCTTACCTATTAGCCATCTTTTGTGCTTTATATACGGACATTCACGGCCATGGGTTTTGTTGCTGGCTTATTTTTTTGGAATCTGTCTCCTGCACATTCCTGGATGTCTTTTCTGCTAGGCTTCTAGCTATATAGTAGCTAATTTCCATCACATCTCATTTGGAAATGCAGAGTTATTGTTTTCTCTCCTCATTCCCTTCAATTTAAATCCTTTTTGCTATTTAAAATATTATTATCTCATGCTTACTCAGCCTTTATCAGTTATATTCCATCTCTTGTCAGGAGAAGACCACTGGTATATTTGAAGTCTTTGTCCAGAAATCCAAATCCTGTCCTCAAACATCATCTTAAATAGTTGTTAACTTCCCAGATCTACTATTCTCTTAACTCTTTGTGTCTGGTCAACAATGATAAAACACCACTTGTAGCCCAAAGGTGTTCCATTTCTTACCCGAGATTCCTTAAACTTTACTAATGTTTTCTATGCTCCTTCTGGAAGTATAATTCGTGCCTTCATGAATCACCAGAAGTGGGGAGTAGTCATTAGGTTTGACATCTTGGGGATTTTTCTGTTAAATCTTGATTCCATGCTCCGGTAAGACAGTGGATTTTCTATTGTTTTCAATAGGTCAACAAGTAGCTGCTTCAGCAGCAGCAAGGCATTAACCACCCCCTCTTCTTCCTCCATTGAGTTGTATGTTTTCTCAAACAAAACCTATGGCTCTTCATCAGTTGTTCTTGGAAGGCAAGCAGGGGCTTCTTCCTCATAGGGTTCAGGTTGTCCTCCTTCAGGAAATGCTTCTTATCTGTTGCTCAGCTCCAAGTGTTGAGTGATCCTTATCTCTTTCCTTTGTCACATTCTTCTACCTTTCAACCTCCTGTAACAGGCCAGGAACAGGTCTCTTTCCATTATCTTGTCATAAGTTTTGTCTTCATTAGAAACCTTTTTCCAGTTTTTTTGAGGCAATCAGAATTAAGTGACTTGACCAGGGGGAAATAAGTGTTAGTACTAGTAAGGGTTTTAGGACAGATTTGAACTCAGGTCCTGTAATGCCAAGCAAAGGCAACTTCCAAGGTTCGGATTACCAGCATAGTAAATCCCATTTATTCAGCAAACATTCACAAAACAGAAAAAGTCAAAATACAGTGTAACTTGTTCCTTTGGCAAGTCCTCAATTCAATCCAGGTACTATTCCACCCCTAGACAGTACATTCATTTAGTTAGTCAAAAGTCTCTTCTCAAATGGAGATTAGTCTCCAACCATAAAGTACATTCATTTGGTCTATGACTCAAAGGCTTCCCACCCCTAAATCTCAAAAGGGGCAGGAGAGCACAAAAGGCCATCTACCCTTAAGTTACAAGGTTAAGCTCAGCATTGAATATCCAAGGAAAGGTCCTTCTTTCATCTTCACTCCAGGCAAGCCCTCAGCAATCTCAGTTCCTGGGAAGGCAAGGCTCAACAAAGCCATAGCCAGCGTCCTCATCAAGTCACTCACTGCCTGTAGAACAATCCCAGAACCCCTGAAAACATCAGCAAGGCCCTCTTCCATGATTTCTGTAAACATACAACAAGAAAATCCTCCTTCAGGGCTTCTGAACCAACAGCCAGGTTCCAGGACCTCTATAACAACAGCACTGTCCTTCACCATCAGGTGAATCTGGCAAAACAACATCAAAACAGACAGACAAAATACTGGCATCACAGCCATGCCTCTTCAGTCCTTGGCAGTTCCGGGTGGCAGTTTCAGGTGGCAGTTCCAATGGGCTCTCAGCAGTCTTTCTCTCAGCAACTCAGGCTCCATGATACTGGATACTGCTCT
>CM053585.1:323657948-323697861 GCA_028646515.1 Pseudochirops corinnae | reverse complement strand
TGGAAATGAATGATGTAAACAAGAAAATAAATAAATCATTTTTTAAAAAAATTAAAAAAAAAAGAAATTAAGGTGCCCTGCCTCCAAGTTTGAGAAGATGATTCTCTGCTTCTCACCAAACTCAGATGAAATGGTAATAAGGGTTAGTCACAGATGACGAGGTTTAAACATTTTTTTATCATTATCTTCTGTTTCTGAATCATCTAAATATCATGTTTTTTCTCCTCCAACCCCTCCCAGAGACTTTTCTTATAAAAAAGAATAAAAAAGAGAAAGAGAAAATGTCCAACAAGACTAATCAATAGAACAAGAAACTCTCTGATGTTAAGCGGTGTTCCACACCCATGACTCCCCATCCCTTCCAAGGAGTGGGGGGAGGTTTATATCTTCTCATACCTCTTCTTTGGGGTCAAAAGTAGTCATTGTAATTTTATGGTATTCAGTTTTAATTATTTTATTTTTGTTCTTTCCATTTACATTGTTTTAGGATAAAATGAGATAAAAATATATAAAGCATTTTGCAAACCTTAAAGGATAAGTGTTTATTATTGTTTTTGTTATTATTATTATCATATTATTATTTTTCTCATTTCACTTGCTTCACTTGGCTAAAAAATAATCATATTCACTGACTGACTGAATTGGGAAGCCCACTAGCAGGGCATATGAGCTATAAAGCTAGAAGTGTAGACCCCCAGGACACCCCTTAGAATCCAAGATGGCTGCTCTTCTGGAGAACCAGCCTCCAATTGGGAATGCAAGTTGGGGAAAAACATAAAGGGGGTGCTATGCTATATTTTACATGGCTTTTTCTCCTGATTCTCACAACTATTCTGACATAATGTGTCCAAAAGAGCAATTGCTAGAGAGCTACTAGGTACCTTAATTGAATTTATAATATATCAAGGACCTATGATTTCCTCAGTGTGGGGAATCCTCCACTCACCCATCTCCAACTTATAATCTTTGACAGTTGCTTAATGCTCAGAGAAGTTGGGTGACTTTTCCTTGATCACGTAGTTAATATACATCTGCGATGGGATTAGGACCCAGTTCTATCTGATTCTGAGTCTAATTCTATATCACATTGCCTTCCTGGGTATCATAACCAAATGGGGTAAACAAGGTCTCGTATACAAAGATTCAACTGGTCCATAACAAAATAACACTGAACATTTGGCATCTGGCCATATATAAGTCATTATGGATTTCATCAGGTCATTTAGAGAAACAAGAGAACATTCTTCCTTAACAATATCCTGTCCCTTAGTTGTATGAACAGTTTCTGACCCCTAAAAACTATAGAGATTTCTCTATCCATTGAGCTTATTCAGTATTCTTAACTCCAATAGAAGGTCAGAGAAAGGGACCTCAGGGTTTAGTGCCTTATTGTAAAGATGAGGAAAATGAGGTCTAGGGGGAGAGAAGAGATTTACGTGATATCATACAACTAGTTTATAGTAGAGTAAAGACTAGAATCCAGGATTATTTGGCTCAGTGTTTTTCCCTCCACACCATGTTTCCATCCATTCACCTGTCTAAATTCCACCCTTCCCACCCTTCCCTTCTGACATCACAGAATGTCAGAGGCAGAAGGAGCCTTAAAATTGCAGAAGCACAGAATGTCAGAGCTGGAAGGTGCCTTAGAGAAACAGACCAATATGTTACACCTGGAAGGTTTTAAAATGTTAAATAGCTAAAGGTAGCTGTTTACTGCTAGTCAAAGGGACTTTGGAGATCACGTACTTCAGTGTTCTCATTTTAGAGGTAAGGGAATGCTTTATTTGACTCTTATTATATACAAATTAGCATCGTTTGATAACTTTTATATGACAATATATACATGCACACATGTGTGTTTATGTGCATAGGTATGTATTAGATTGTAATTACAATCTCTTTGGAGCAGGGACATTCTCTTTTAATGGCTTGCATTTATAGAGCATTTTAAGGTTTATAAAGAGTTTCATAAATATTATTTTATTTTTACAACAACCGCAGAAAGTAGATTCTATTATTATTCTCTTTTTACAGAGGAAAAACCGAAGGAGGCAGAAGCAACATAACTTGCCCAGGGTCATACAGCTAGGAAGCATATAAGTCAGGATTTGAACACAGGTCTTCCTGATTTCATGTCTATGCCCTATATGCTGGAACGCCTAACTAGTGTTGGCCTTAGTGCCCGAGGTTATAGCGGGTGCAGAGGGGCTATGATCTCATCTGCAGCAAGAGGCTGTGGTAGTCAGAAGGAAGGAAACAAGTCTTCCCTACCGTGATAACACTCAGCACCTAATCTCTCAAATTCACTTCTGCAAAAACAAGAAACTTTTCCGCAAAAAACCTTTTGATTCTCATAATAATACTTATATATAGTGCCTTTTGTCCCAGCAACTCCAAGCATCAAAACATGACAAGAGTTGTATGGCTGCAAAAATAAAAGCAAAGTCTATTGCCTTTGTCTTTGAAATGGCTTTTCATTCCCAGTTCACAACTTGACAGCAGAAAATGCACACGTGTGTGAATTTGACCCGAGTCTCTGACTACACAGCTGCAAGATGTGGTAACATTTGCTAACATTTTGTTGGCTTTTTTTTAAGATGACCAGTTCAATATAAGAAACACTTACATTTGGCCTAATAAAGTAGGTGTTGGGGGAGAATGAGAGAACCCATCTTGTTTCTTCAAGGACGTTCGTCTTCATTTGTTGAAGGCAAAAGGAATGGCAGTGAGAAAGGATTTAACCTGATTCTTCCAATATTATATTTCCTAGAAATGCAGAACTGACCTCATGAGTACATGACATAGAAGACAACTTACGTGGCATGAATTTTGGGACCTAGGAAGCCCTTGCTCTCCTAAAACCTGCTCTCCGTCCATTAGCCGACTAAAGACTGAAATTCTACTAGTAGAGCTTTATTTATTTGTCTTAAGACTTTGATAGAAAACTCAGAATACCCCTAAGTAAGGTGGGGCAGCATGTATATCGGTTACTAACTTTTTAAACTGCCACTGATCATCTATAAATTACCTCCTTCACAATTTCCCCCAGTGCCAGCCTCTAAGCCATTGGAAGACCAAGAATGGTTTCTTTCCCTCCTTGGGGTCATTTGACTTTTTTTGTTGTTGTATGTAGTTCTCCTTTCTTGAGTACCTAGTTCATTATTCTACACTAGCATTGAATAACCATTATATGGAGTCACCCGGTGTAAAGAAAAAAAAATCAGCGGAAACAATAATAGATTTTTAAGGCTACAAAGACTTTAGAGACTATCTACTCCAACCCTCTTATTTTACAGATTAAAAAACCAAACAAACCTGAGGCCCAGAGGGATTAAGTGAGTGACTTGCTCAATGTCATAGAAGTAACAAATAGAACCAGAATTTGAGCCCAAGTCCTCAGAGTCTAGCTCAGTGCTCTTCAAACATGGGAATTTTGTTGCCCTCAATTCAATTGAAACTGTCACCCATATTTGTCATTTATGGAGGAGATGGGTCTTTTGTGTGCAGAGCTGTGCACAGGCAGGATAAGCACAAAGGAGGTCAAGCAATGTGCTATGAGAAACTTGAGGAGGGAGAGATCAGTTTGGGTTGAGAGGAGGGCAGTAAGAAAAGGCTTCATAAAGGAGGTAGCACCTCAATTGAGCCTTGAAGAAAGGGTATTTCAGCAGTTCCAAGAAAGGTTCTGTTGTAGGTTTGGGGAAGGGGAAAAGAGGATTAGAATGGGGGGTGGTGTGAAGGTGGGTAGAATGAGATAAAGTGGAATGGAGAGATTGGAGTGAGATTTTGAAAGGCCTTGAATGTCAGGATCAAGAGTTTATATTTTATATTTTTTCACTTGATTGTTTCTTGTTTATTCTTTTTCTTTTGTGACATGGCTTATAAAGAATTGTTTTACGTGACTTCACATATATAATAGCTATCATATTGCTTGTCTTCTCAATGATTTAGGAAGAGACTAGAGAAGGAGAATTTGGAACTCAAAGTTTTAAAATGAATGTTTCTAAAAATTAACAGACAGCAAAGAAAATGGAATTTTAAAAATGAAAAGAAGAAATACAGGCTAAAAAAAGGAGTCTATTCAGTAAGTCCAGGTGAATGACTTAGGGCTTTTGAGTAGAGCTGTATTTTGCCAAAGGGATGCATTAGCAAGATTACTGTAATATCAGTTTGAAGGATGCATTGCAGAAGTGAGCTTAGACACTTTCCTTTGGCCTTCCTGGTTATGAAACTCAGAAGAAATAGGTACTTTTTCAAATACTTGAAAAAAGTCTTTGAAGGATAAGCAGAAAGCTGGAAGTCAAGAGATCTGACTCATAACCCAGTCTCTCCCACTTTAGGGGGGGGTTCTTAACCCAGTGTTTGGGAATTTATTTTTCAAAAAACATTTTGGTAACTTTTAATAATACTGGTTTCATTTGTAATCCTATGTATTTTATTTCACTTATTTAAAACCATTATTCTGTGAAGGGGTCCACAGGTTTTACCAGACTATCAAAAGGGTCTAAAACATGCAAAAAAGATTAAGACCCTCTGAACTGTGATCTTGATCAAGTCAGGTCCCTGAGATACAATTTTCTCACCTACAAAAAGTTCTGATTCTTGTAAGAGGATGTTTTATTTAATTTTGTTTCCTTCAATTTTGAAAGAACTAAGAACTCTCATCAATGCAATGATCAATCATACTTCCCAAGGACTAATGATAAAGCATCCTATGCACCTCCTGACAGGGAAAGAACGGGCTCGAGATGTAGGATGAGATACAGATTATTGGACATGGCCTACGTGGGAGTTTGTTTTGCTTGACTCAGTATATTTGTTTTTAAAATTTTTTCTTTCTTTCTTTCTTTCTTTCTTTCTTTCTTTCTTTCTTTCTTTCTTTCTTTCTTTCTTTCCAATTTTGGAGAGTGGTGGGAGGTAGAGAAAATAAATGCCTGTTAGTAGAAAAAAATTCAATAAAAATTTAGGGGTGTATGTGTGTGTGTGTGTGTGTGTGTGTGTGTGTGTGTGTGTGTTAAGAAGGGAAAATTAAAATGATTTCCCACAAAGTAATTTTTAAAATAATTTGTTGACAATTTATTTTTAAAGTTTTCATTGATATCTTTTGTTTTTCCATCACTTATAGTATACGCTACTCCCTTCCCCTAAGTATCAGAACCATTCCTCGTAAAAAAGAGTGTTTTAAAAAGGAAAACTAACCAGCTTTGCCAGGTCCAACATTAAACTACAAAGTATTTCTTATAAAAAAAATGACTAAAGACCATCACACCAGCCCCCTGCTTCAATTTTGGCTTCAATCCCCAGTCACCAATCTTCTGTTCCCAGTGTAGAGGCAGCTGCAGTTTGAGGAGTCTGGTTTAATAGTTAACCTCCTCTTAGGGTCTTAGTAATAAACCAGCTTTCAGGATACTGAAGTTCATGACTTAGCTCAGTCCTAAGTTTTTAGAACAGGGCTTCTTAACTTTTTTGTGTGTCCTGGATCCCTTTAGCAGTCTGATGAAGCCTTTGGACCTCTTTTCATAATAATGTTTTTAAATGCATAAAGTAAAATATATAGTATTACAAAGGAAACCAATTATATAGAAATATAGATATGATTTTTTTCTTACCATCCAAATTCATGGAGTGCTGTGGAGGGAAATGAATCCCCGTGGACCTGTTTTAGTGGGAAAAAAATGGAATAAGAATCTGGATAGGAGTGTAGAGCCATGGGCAAGAAGACTATGTGTAGAAAAGAGAGACCTAGAAATATAGAAACTGGTTGCAACTATTTGATATTGTGTAGGAGGAAATATGCAGCCAGCAAAAGTTAAAAAGTTTGGTGGGGGGGCGGGGGGAAGGCCTAAGAGAAACTAAATTTCAAATGCTCCTCAGACTTTCCTCTCTGGAGTTTCCTGGGATATTCACCCTCCTCCCACCCTACTCTAGTCAGCCTGGGGAATGAAGAAAATTGGTTATAGAATTGGGGGTGGTGCCCATAAGAGTAGGGTGGGGAAGGATTAAAAATAGGTCCATTTATAGTGGCTTCTTGGAATTTCCCGATGTGTCACCCTCACCCCTTGGGGGCATACACCTGTAGGCTGAAAGAATAGAAAGTAGGCACATATTTAGGATTCCAAGAAATCCTCTTTGAATTTTATGAGTCCATTTACCAGAACAACTATCCCAAAGAAAGGTGATTTAAGAAAAAAGCTGATACCTGCCTTCGCCATTGTCAATTAATGCCTTCTCCCATCATTTTTAAAAGAAAGTGCAAAAACATTTTGGGACTTGCATATACAGCAGCATAAATGGCAGCCTTTGCCATGATAAGAATCACAGAGAAAAAGGAGGAGTTACCAAGGAATACTCCCAAGCGTAGGCATCAAAGCACTCTGATGGCAGAAGCACCTTGGAAGCTATTAAAAACCTGCAGAAGTTATCTGAAGATTCTATCATTAGCTGGCTAGTGCATGTAGTAAAGAACTTGAATGCCATAGTGGCCAATGATAGACTTCTAAAAAGAAACTTGGGGAACGGAATCTCAAAAACAAAAGAATATCAGACATTCTTGATGCCCCCAATTAACATTTGAGAGCAATTAAAAAAATCCAAGGAGTCGAAGTGGGACAACGATTTTCTAGCCCTACTGTCTGAGGGCCAGGTGCGTGACATCTCACCCTTCTTCTAGGGTTTTATAATTTTAGGACATAGAGAGGTCTCTGTCATTGGCTCAAGTCCCCACTGATTGTGTTCTACCCAATTTTAAGGGTCTCTAAGTGCCCAAGCTCTTTCTAGCCACTTAACAGATTAACCTTTACAAAGAGAGATTTACTTCAAAGAAAAACAAGAACAAACAAAGGAACGGCCTGCTCTCTCTACCCTATCTCCCAGTCAATGCCACCTTTGTCTTTGAGGAGGAAAAGAGAATTGCATTCCCAGTTTAGCTTGGTTTTTGCATACTATTAGTCCCACCAAATTCCAAGTTCAGAGATACCCTGGGCTTGTGTCTTGGGACCTTGGCTTCTTAGGTTTTCCTGCTAGGTTAGCAGCAATGCCAATACTAGAATCCTGGGCTCTAAGAACCCCAAATCTGAACTCCCAGCTTAGAGACACCGTTGGTACATGAAGAACTGGAAAGGACAACAAAAGAAGAGCCAAACTCCAAACCAGTTTCTCTGGACCACGTGGCCTAAGTGGAGGAGAAGGTGGCTTTTGGATCCTGAGTAATAGGATTGGGTTTTTGATTTTGTTTCATTTGTTCTTTTTTAATACTAAATTTAGGTTGCTACGTAGTCTCCGTCCTGTGATTGGATGAATCCTCCAGGCCTGTACGTCTTGGAAATAGATTTAAAGACATAGAAAGTTCCAGCTATTTCTCTAATGGAAAAAGGCTACTCCCAATCATGTGGTAGGCCAGTATAGAATGTCTTCTTAGAAACTGGTCCCTGACATCTTCCACATCCATCTTTGGAGGTCTGGACATACACCAAAACTCTTGTTATAAACAAAAGAAATAGTTAAACATCAATCAAGAACCCTCCTACAGAAACTTGAGATGCAAAGAACTCAGAAGAGAGAGAGAACTTATACAGAAGGAAGATGTGGAAAACATCTTTTATATAATCATTAGAAGCCCAATACAATGAGAATGAAAGTTAGATCGAATGAGAAACATCGCTCACACACTATTAATATAGTGAACCACAAAACAGCTCTATCAGGGGAGGTGACGAAAACTCTAGCTTCTCTGATGGGAAAGTTGCAAGCCTGGATACTATTTGTAATTGTTGGCTCAAAAACGTTTCATCAGTGGCGTGAATTGCTAGTACTTTACCAGCTTCTGCTGAGATACAAATTTGATCCCATATTTCTTAAAGGAAGGCATCACATATTTACTACCAAAGATGTGAATGCCAGTGATCCTTTCAAATATAGATCAATTAATGTTTATATAATTGATGTAATTTATGTAGTACAATGATCCTGTGAGGTAAAATCTGTTCTTATTCCCATTTTACATATAAGGTAACTGAGGCTGAGAGACGTTAAGTCACTTGTCCAGGGTCACATAACTACAGAGTATTTAAAGTAGGTTTTAAACTCAGGTTTTCCTTACTCCATCACTCTCCTGTGCCACCTAGTTGCCCAATCACAGCTTGTATTATATACGAAAAAAAAAAATCTATAAACACTTTTAAGAAACCTATGTCTCGGTTAAAGTGCAAGAAGAGTGTGCTAAAAAGTCCCTAGTATGTAAAAGGCAACTTATGGCTTTTTTTTTCGTAATTATTGAATAAGCTACCCAAAAATGTCACAAAATTTATATTGGTTTTATTGACAGTCATGAAGCCTTCAATTCAGTTTCGCAATTATGACTCATTCATTTACTGTAAATACAAAATAGTCCCAAATAGTGTGAGATCACTGATGTATTTTGCATATACTATTCTTTATTTGAAACACACCATCAACTAAATAATATCAAGAATAAGTGATTTAAAATGTATCATTTTTTTCAGGAGATAATTTAAACCCATTATCTTCCTGCTTATTTTTAAATCCATTCTCCTCTCTCCTAAATAGAACTAAATATACCTTCCAAATAAAAGAGGAAGTAGAACCAAAGTAGAACCAAAATCATTAATGATTTAATGCTTACGGGTATAACAAACTCTATGGTTCTACTGAAAAATATATTAAATATCTCTTTCATCTTAAGGAATCTGGACTTGGCAATCAATGTAGCTTACACAAGGAAATAGTAGAAGATGTATAAATTTTTAAAATTTATCAGCAAGGAGTACCTAGCAAAATAGGATCCCATGGCTAGAATCGTATGTCAGAAGCTGCTATCTTTTATAGACTGATGGATGAGAAATCCCCATAGTACAAATACAGATCTCAAACCAATAAACTGTACTGAAGTCAGACCATTATTACAGACCGAATTTTTTCCAACAATCTTTCAGATATAAAACTGATCCATGAAGATAGCTATTGCCCATACGAAATACTCAATCTACAAGCTAAATGGAATGACAAAAACCCCTTTCAAAACATAGAGACTCAACATAGGAGATCAAAATCATGTGGGAACAGGATTTATCACCCTTGTTGTTTTGTCTGGGTCTGTAGTTGTACAGAGAATGTTTTAAGGAGCCATGGATGATGAGCTCACAGCATCATGCTTTCATTCTACTACAAAAAGCAGTTATTTTATACATCTGTGCAAGAGTTTGTAAAATGTTATGTATGGAAGAATAATAGGATAGTACTTTGCCCTAGAACTATTTCTATCTGAACCTTGTTGAAAAAGATCAGAACAAGATGATGGTAATAATAATAGCTGACATTTCTGTAGGCTTGGTGCTTGCAAAATGCTTTACACATATTTATAGGACCATAGAAGCATAGATAGAGAATGAGAAGAGACTTTATAGGTCCTCTTTTCCAACCCTCTAATTTTGCAGATGAGGAAACTGACACCTAGAAAGCTTAAGAGTACTGCCCATAGTCACAGAACCGTCAGAGGCAGAATGCTTGTTAAATTCTGTTTTTCCTTTTTAGCATCATAATGCTTCAGTCCAGCACGTCAGCTTCCAAAGGAAAAGGCTACAAGCATGGAGTAATGACATCTTATAGCTTTTAATTCCTGAGAAATCAAAACACTTCATTATCTCATTGATCCTCTCAGCATCCTCTCTGAAGTACTGAGGTGGGTAGGAAGGGATCATTAGTCTCATCCTACAGATCAAAAGACTGAGGCCAGTAGGTGACAGTGAGTCACTGGCAGAACCAGTACTGCTTTTACAAACCTATGTACTTATTGTCCTAAATGACGTAGCTTTCCTCCTTAATTGCTGTGTTTAATAATGTATTCCTCCAGTACTGTCCTTCACTTTAGTTCAAGGACGCTGTGCCTACAGAATGTAAGTTCTAGCATGTCCTTCTCAGCCAGAGACTTCATTATGGGTACCTCACACTCTAGCTGCATCAGATAGATTCATCACCAGAATCTTGGCCATTAGAAGATTAATGTTTTCCACTCAAGAAGATATACCTATTCACTTATAAAAGAGTTTCAATTTGCATTTCTGGAGAGAAAATACAGATGACTGAAACACTGAAATCCTAGTACAGTGTAAAGAATTCTGCATTTCAAGTCAGAAAACCAGAGTTCAGATTTTTTCATGACCACTTGGTATTTGTGAGACCTTGGACAAGTCCTTAACCTCTGTGAGTCTCAATGTTCTCATTCATACATTGGACAACTGAATGAGATGATCTCTAAGTGCCTGTCCTATTCTAAAGCTATGATCTTGTAGAATGTAACATTATACCATCGGTTCTTTTTCATTCTGACAACATTCTGAAGTTGTGTCTACTTAGTTTCTACCTTGTCTATACACTGTACCTTGATCCCAACATAGTGATATCATTTTGGTTCCCTTTTGTTGCAAAGGACAACAAGAAAAACAATCAATGTAGTCAGCCTAGTGTAGCACATACTCTGTGGGGCTTGTCCACATTTCCATGGGCCTGGATGAATCATGCTCCCAGAGCTCGAAATAGGGGCACTCATGAGGTGTAGAGCTGTCTTACCTGATGCTATGTAACTCAAGAGGCCTGACTAGTATGCTTTTTACCATGGTTATCAATTGAGAATTATTTAGTCAGACAAAGGAGTATCCTCAAGAAGAGGGTATGATGGGAACATTTGATAAAAAATCAAAACAAAAAAATATTTCCCCAAAGCCTAAGACACACTATTCCACAGGCACGTATGCTTCAGTCAGGTGACTTAGGCAGAGTCCAGGAGGAAAGCAGGTCAGACTTCAAGATCACATGTGGCAAAAGGAAGACTTACAGTTTCTCATTGCTGCAAGTCCTCTTCTCCCCTTTGTGGGATTCTCAAGAAGTTTCCTCTAGACGTGATGTGGTTTCTTTCCTGAGTTCTTAGTAAAGCTGTTCTTGCCTCCTCATGCAGATACCACTTTTTTGAGAAATGACACTGGAATGACGATGACCATGGAAGGCCTATTGGACCCCTGAATTTAGTAAGGTCTTCATCTGGCCAAGATTGGGTGGGGGGAGGGGGAGGGAAGGGACAGGAAATGGGGATCAAAGCTAGTTTTCTCCTGACCCCGACCAACTCCGAAGGTAGTTTAGCTAGAACTCCCTCCCTTCTCCATGGAATGTAACTCCCTTGAATTGATTTGGTTATTACCTAACTTGTTTTATAGATTCCTCAGGCTATGTAAATGCTCTTTCTTGTAACAGAACTCTACTACATCCATTGTTCATTGGAAGCATTTTCACACTTATTTAGAATGATTTTGAACTGATTAAATTGAAATACAAATACCAGAGAGTAGCATTTCTTCACTTAGTATCAGTTGATTGACTTAATCAACAGCCCACTCTTACACATGTACCCCTACTCTTGAGGGGGAGGGAAAAGGAAATCTGTTCTCACGTTCAGAGGATTTATAAAAGCTTGTTCTCTATAGCTGGCTGCAGACAGAACTGAGATGTCTTGAAGCTCCAAATCTACATCCAGATTGGGGCAATGATGTGGCATTTGGGTAGATTGTGGCTAGTGTGGCAACTCCAAAGATGGCTTCTCTGGTTTTCCCTCTTTGCATAGGTAAAGTTCCAATTCTTCTAACTCACGTTAAGATGCTCCTCTTTTTCTCAGGGGTTTCCAGGATGATTAATGGTGGAGCATTCCTGTGTTTAAAAATCTTTGAGGGCAGTAATTGCTTAAGTATGCTGGAGTACCAGACTGGGATTTCTCTGATTTATCTAAGGTTAGCTAATAAGGGGAAGGTAAAGGATCTTGTCTGTGATGTCAGGTGCTATGGGGCTCTGTGGACCCAGATGGACACTTTATGAGTTTATTGTTGGGCAAACAGGAAGAGATCTTTTCAGATAATTTGAGGGGTAAGATCTAGGAGTTAGTACTGATACCAATTATGTGGAAAGTGCAAAGGGAAGGGCTTTGGGTGGCTCTCTCCACCAATGACTCAAAAGCTCTTATAAAGAAGTTTATGTCTTTTTTCCCCTTGGGATTTTAGATGTGGAATTCTAACTTAAATTCCATAAGGGAGGAAGAATAAACTTCAAATATAGAAAGACCCTAACAAGAGAGATGAAGATCTTACTTAATAATAAGGTGATGAATAAATATATTTATATGTGTGTGTATATGTATATATACACATACACACTTCTGAGGTACTCCCCAAACTTGTCTTCTTGAGTTGCCATATTCTCTAGACACACTGGACCCAGATTATGCAGGGAGACCCTGAACATGTGGAGGACAAAGTCCCCCCCACTCAGCAGATATAATTTGTTGTTTGCACTTCAAGCTGGACTCCCTGTGTGTTTGAGAGTCAATCAGTTTGGATCAGACTGAGAAACTGTGCAACTGGGACCCTTGTAGATAAGCAAGCCATCCTATCTTCAGGGTCCAGCAGTTCCCAAGTGAAAAGAATGCTGCTTTTTCCATTGCCCAGAGGGAATTAGTCTTTTACCCTCCCCTAAGACACCCCCTTTTCTCTGTAACTGAAATATCAAAGCTTTCCCTGTACCACTGGACTCCTTGATATAGGGAGCTCCCCCATGCATGTGCCTTTCTCTTGTAATAAATCCAGTTGCAATGCATGTCTCCTATGACTTTTTTGGTTAACAATACATATATATTATAGCAAGTAATATTGACTCATTTACATTACTCATAATGGGGAAAGTATAATAAAAAAAATTACAAGAAATAAAACCACAACGAGGGATGTATGTTTAAAAAATTATTAGAAGTAAGCCATAAATTTGTAGACCTAATTTTAAAAAATTAAGAAGATCCAGAGACCAAGTATTATGGAAAGTAATCAATCGATAAAACATTCATTAACCACCTACTACATGCCAGGAACCTTGCTGAGCATTGGGTATGCAGATACAAAAAAGACAGACCTCAAGAAACTTCTAATCTAATGGGGGAAGATAGCACCCAACAAGGAGATGAAAAAGGGTTTGGGGGTGGGGAAAGTACAAGACCAGGGGCATGGTGGAAAAGCTGGAGAAATCCCAGAATAGTGCAGTCAAGTGAGAAATGATATGTTCTGAGCTTAGCTCCTTCCTCAAATGGAGGTTTTAGAGTTCATGGCTCTATCTTCCAATCAGAGTGTTTGGGATGAAAAATATCCTTCATCCTTAATTTAGTGGAAAGAAATAAACACAGAGATCTCTTAGGATAAGAACAGGACTTCATTCTCTTCCCCGGGAAAAGAGGGCCGTCTTGCCCATGACTCATTATGGAGAAGAGGTAAGTTACATAAGATAGTGCTGGAATTTATAACCTAACTTAGTCAAGATCCCTCCCCAACTGTTTCCCCTCTCATTGGTGGAGAGGCATACTTCACCAAATATTTCCCCAACTGGGACAGCAAGGAAAGATAAGGGGAGGGTCCCACCAAGGCAGGAAAACAGACAAAGGAAGATAAAAGTGATTGACAGAAGCAATTTGAAAAGTTAACCACCCCAAATTGAGAAGTTTTCACTCATCCCATACAAGAGGTACAGAGGGTGGTGATGGAAACACCAAGAATAGTGAGTTTTTTTCCAATGATAAGCTTCCTGGGGGTGGTGAAGACAGAGAAATCCCAGAGTATTACAGCCAGGTGAGAAATGAGGAAATGTAGAAAATTAAAGCATTGTAGAAGTTAAAGTTTTGTTGTTTCCAACACACCTGGTCCCCTTAACAACTATTTGTAGCCTATACAATTTTATTATTTTATATTTCAAGAAATTGAAAGTGAATGAGGGTAAGAGATTGCTTAAAGTCACACTGCTTATATAGTAGGAATCTCTTGTTTCCACACTGAGGTTTTTTCTGTTACTCAATATCCTATGTTCAGGGAGAACCAGCATCTCTGGTGTGAGGGATTGCCAAGACCTTTCCAGGGCTGCTCATCCACCTCTGGTATCTTTCTGATTCACCCAACTCTTAAGAAGCTATGTAACATGTGCCTGGACACACCCTGGTAAAATTGTCTCTTCAGATAGGCTTAATCTGATTGAGGATAACTAAAGGACCTCGAACCAGGGGGATGTCCACCCCTAGCACGAGAAGACTTCCCCCAAGGGAATGGGTGGACAAGAACAATTTGTTTTGATGGCCATGAAGGCAGCTGAAGCAGGAGCTGTGGAGTGCTTAGAGTCTGGTCACACATCCAAGACGACAAGGGCATCCATTGCACCCTGGGCCATTGCCAGTCATCCTGACTCTCCTCCTGCCATTGGACTTTGATGATTCTGGAAGAGATAGTGAGGCTAACACTTTGTGCAACTCTGCCTCGCTTAAGCCCAAATTACGCACAAGTCAAGACATTACCTATGCTGTCATTAGTCCTGTTTGAAACAAAGAACAAACAACCATTTCCCATGTTAGTACTGAAATGGACCCAGGCAGTTCTTTACCTATGTTTCTCACAAATCTTTTACGAGGTTGTAAACTCCTTGGGGACAGGGACTATTTTGTCTAAATGGGCCCGCTTCCAGGACTTAGCTCTCAGTCCTGGCCAGTTCTCTGTTATGTGTGTGTTTCTAGCACCTAAAAAAAGGGCACAGAGCAGGCTTAGATCCTTCTAGCTCTAAGCTCTTTGTCTGGATACCTCTGTGCTTATGGCACCCAACCCATTTGGTGGACAAGGAAAGTGGAGAAGTTAATGACTCGAATAAGACAATCAATTAATTAGTTATTGACGGGCTAGGAGGTGTGTGTGTGTGTGTGTGTGTGTGTGTGTGTGTGTGTGTAGGAGTAGGAAGATCAGGTATATAAGGCAGTTGGCAATTATCATTCAGTCCGTTAATAAACATTTATTAAGCACCTACCAGGCACTGTGCTAAGAGCTGAGGATACAAAGACAAAAAAAAAAAAAAGGAAACAAAACTAAGCTGATCTTGCTTTCGTGGAGCTCATCAGCTAATGGAAGACACAGCATGCAAATAGGATATTTACAGCATACATTTCTGATAATCTCAGAAGGAAGACACCCAGATTAACGAGGTTTGGAAAGGGTTTCTTGTAGAAGGTGGGACTTGAAGGAAGGTAGGAGGCAAAGAGGAGGAAGTGTTTGAACCCAGGATCTCCGACGCCAGCTCCAAGCAAAGAAGCATGTGAAACACGAGGATGGCTGGCTCGTTCTCGCGTGGGTGTGCTGGGCTGGGGGACAGGGGAAGCTCCACGGAGGGGGTCAGGTTCTGACTCGGCAAACGGGAGATTCCCTGACTGCAGGAAGGGACTCGGACAGACGAGGAGGGGGCGGGGAGAAGGATGGATGAAGCGCGTTGTGATGGCCCCCCCACGCCGCTGGCAGAGGCGTCACGGGCGGAGAAAGGGGGCAATCCGGTTTGGGGAGGCGGAGGTGGCAGGTGCCCGCGGGTCCCTCTAGTCCTGGCACCAGGCGGGCACGATGGACCAAGCAGACCAGCGCCTAGAGTTGGGGGGCCTTGAGCGATCACAGCCCGGCCTCGGCGTTTTAGGGTAGGGGAAGCGAACACGTCAGCGGAGCAGAAGCAGAATTTGAACCCAGGTCCTTCGACTTCGACACCTGAAATCCTAGAACCTCAGGACTTCATTATCTGTACAAAAATCTCCAATCTTGTGCTTCTCCGCCAAGATTTATGAATTGTTTGTGTACCTTGTCGCTTGCAGAGCAGTGAAAAAGCCGAAAATTTTGCATCGTATCCTATAGATTTACATCCAACTTTTCAGGAAAACATCTGTTGCATAAAATAAGAGATACCCCCACAGGGCACCTGAACAATTCAGAACACCCGGCCACGATCCAAACTCGTCACTTCCGGACCGCGCTAAACTACGTTTCCCAGGAGGCTGAGTCCCAGCCTGCGGCTGGTGGCGGAGTTCGGGAAGCGGGTTACGGCGGCTCCAGGACTACAAGTCCCATCATGCCCAGAGGCGTGGGGGGAGGGTTAGGGAGCAGAGCAAAGGCCGGTTCCATCGAGTCCGCCCTCTCAGCAGCCAATGGGAGACGAGGATACTGCGCAGTGAGTCCAAGGCGGGAGATGCTCGGGGCATCCGGTGTCGGCTGAAGCGGCGGGAAGTTCGGTCTGGGAAGGAGCCTCCAGCGTCGCGGTTTCAGGTGGGAGAAGCCGTGGGGCCTTGGGGGCGGGGGAGCCGGAGACCTAGGAGCAGGGGGCTCCCGCGGACCCGGCGGCCGAGGCCCTGCGGGGAGGGGAGCCGGGGAGAGCGCTGTTCGCAGCGTCGCTCCGAGGCCGGCCGGAGCCTCCCGCGCCCCGGTTTATTGGCGTCTTTTCTGGTGCCCGCGGAAGGGCCGATGGGATGCGAGCTTCTCCGCCGGCTCCCGGACGCGGCCAAAGGCGTGGAGGGTGGCGGCCTATCTCCGGCCTCCCGGCCTCGCCCGGCTCGAGTTCTCTGGTCGGATCCTGCTCTCTCGTGTGGAGGCCGGGGGAGGGGTGGGGGGGTGGGGGTGATGGTGGTGCAGTGGAGCTCGTGACGCTCTTTGGCTGTGTCAGCCCCCGGCGATGCCTCTTGGGCTCTCTGGGCTTTAGCAGCCTGAGCAGGGGCGGCTTCAGGTCGGCTTTGGTGAGGGGGGCACGAAATCGGGGCTCATTTTTAGTGCCTGCTTCCCAGAGGGAGGAAGAGGAGGGCAGGAGCGCTCCCTGGCGCAGCGGGTTGTTACTATTGTTGTTGGTACTAATGACCCCCGCTGAGGGGTGGCCCCCCCCCCCCCGGGGGTTGTGAGTTCGGATCCGGCCTCAGAGACCGTGTGACCCTGGGCAAGTCACTGCGCCGTGTGCCCCTGTCCCTCCTCACTTTGCTCTGACTTTCAAACTGATTTCCTTTAGTTTAACTTTGGTGACCCCGAATCTAGATGCTTCCGGCCTTCACCTTTCACTCCCAGTAGCCTCTTCTCTCTTAGTCTTTTCTGTCAGACCTCCCGAGGTGAAGTGTGGGAGAAGCTGCACACTTGGCCGCCAATTGCAGGAAGATGGGGGGCCCGCAGCCACCTCAGTGAGCCCGGGGGTGGCCTGTGGCCGGGCCCACGGGGCCCCCTCCACCCCGGGCGGTCTGTGAAGGGTGTGCTTGTCTGGTATCCCCTGCTGCGTGTCGCGCCAGATCAGGAGCTGCAGACGGAGACAAGAACGCACGCTGGCCTTGGAGAAGGTGACGGGATCGAGCATGTGAACAGACAAGCGTGTGTGTGGGACAGTGCGAGGAGAGGGAGCGAGGACCAGGCAGCCAGCGCCTGGACAGCGTGAAAGGAGAGAGACTGAAGGCCAAGGCTTCGGTCACAGGGTGGGGTACACGGCCTGTGGAAAGGTGCGGAGGCTGGAGACGGGAGCCAGACTCTAAGAATGGCCAGTAAGGCACCCAGACTGGAGAACAGAGTCCGTCAGAGGGCTGCGCTTGGGCCAGGCTGCGGAGAGAGCTAAGTGGTCTGGTTAGGGCCTGGTGAGGGATCCCAGACTAGAGCTGCTGCGGCAGAGCTGCCTCGGAAAGGTTCAGACTGGCCTGGAGTCTGGCGGTCCTCTGTGAGATACAGTGTATCACCGGCACTCCGCGGGCATTTCAGCTTTACTACTTCTGAAGGGAGTGAAGACGGGTCCCTTTAAAGAGGCAAAGTTAAGCACTTGGCCTTGTAGAAGAGATTTTTACAGAGATGGCTCAGTTGGGGCGTGTGTGACTCTTGTTTACTAATTAGGGAGCTTAGCAAAGCAGTTACTTTCTGGGTAGACAAGATAACATCTTTTAGCCGAAGAGGTTATTACGTAATAACAGTGGTCACCACATAACGACTTCAGCGGGTGGAGTACCAGGTCTGGAGTCAGGAAGACTCATCTTCGGGTTCAAATGTGACCTCAAACACTTAGTAGCTGTGTGACCCTGGCCAAGTCACTTAACCCTGTCTTCCTCAGTTCCTCATCTGTAAAATGTGCTGGAGAAGGACATGGCAAACCTCTCCAGCATTTTTCCTAAGAAAACCCTGCATTCAGGGTGTGACTGAAATGACTGAACAACAAATGGATTTTTGCATCAGACAATGCGTTAGACAGTCTGTCCTTCAGAGGGATGGTGATTGGACTCTGTAAATTAGGGGCGCAAATCGCTGGTGGCCTTTATCAGTGAATGTGGCTGTGCTGATAAGGGCTTGTACAATACTGACTTGGGGGATGCTCAGCATTGCAAAGATGCTGGATGGTGGAGACCCCCCCTTGAGTTCTGTTCCATGTTGCAGGTTGTTGTGTTTGTACAGGAAGGGGATGCCCTGACTGGCGAGTGAATGGGATTCAAGTGAGGAAGGCTGTGCAAGGTCACTGGCCTCACTCGGTCCTCCCTTTGTCCTCCTGAGCTGTCTAGGGCCAGTGGCAAGATAGAGATCTGGACAGCTTGAGAAGGCGCTGTGTTGTTTGTACATGCTTAAAAAACTCTTGTCATTTAGACAGCTGTGGTAGAATGGAAGAGTGCTGGGCCTGGAGGTTGGAAGACCTGAGTTCAAATTTGGCCTTAGCCCCTGACGATTTGTCATTTGTCAGGTGAGCTGGAGAAGGACATGGCAAACCACTCCAGTATCTGCCTCGAAAACTCCAAAAGGGATCACAGAGAGTTAGATGCAGAAACAGTATTTGGAGGGCTTAGAAAACTAAAAATTAAATTTCAGGGAAATAGAGAGCTAGTATTTTTTCACTTACAGCATGATTTTTAACAAATTGATTTAAAGTTATTAAAATGACTTATGTTTCTTTTCCCCTACACAAAAAAACGATTATTTTATACTTTGCACAAAACTCTCATCTTTGCATTGTTTTAATTTTGTTATTCTGAATGTGACAGCCATCAACAAATGTGAATATTTTCATGTACAAAGAATAGGAAAAGATTTGTGAATGAAACTGCACATTTCTATTGTGGTGTTTATCTTTTAAAGTGAATTTAATCCAACACTTTAGCTCCAAAGCTGTCTAAATGATCCGTCTTCCTCTGAATTTCCTTCTGTTCCCTTCTACTTATTAGCTATTGTTCAGTTGTTTTCTGGCCCCTTTGACTCTTTGTGATCCCTTTTGGGATTTTCTTGGCAAAGAGACTGGAGCGGTTTGCCATGTCCTTCTCCAGCTCATTTTACACATGAGGAAACCGAGGCAAGCAAGGTTAAGTGACTTGTCCAGGCTCACAAAGTTAGTAAATGTCTGAGATTAGACTTGAACTCAGGTCTTCCTGAGACTGCAGGCCTGGTGCTCTATCTACTGAGCCACATAGTTGTCCCTTCTTATTAAGGTTAGGGTTAAAAGTAGTTTAAAAAACATAACCTTAGTTTGACCCCAGTATCCTTCCTCCTCCCCTCTCGGAGATCTATCTCATAAAACATTATTTTTAAGAAAAAAACAAAAGAAATGGAAAAAATCAGTAAATGTTTTCAGAACATTAAATCAGTCAGAAGGTGTGTGCGGTGTGCGTTTACAGACTCTACCCCTCAGCACAGAGGTGGAGTGGGGGGTGTCTTCTCATCCTTCTGTAGAATTTTACAGCACTCACTTTGGATTTTTGGTGGTCATTTGTTTCTTTTACATTGTTTTACTCTGCATCAGTTCAGAGATGTTTCCATGCTTACGTGTATTCACCACATTCCTCATTACTTATGGACAGTAACATCCCAGTTATTGTTGTTGCTGTTTGCCATGTCCTTCTCCAGCTTGTTTCATAGATGGAGAAACTGAGGTAAGCAGGGTTAAGTGACTTGCCCAGGATCACACAGCTACTATTCTGAGGCCAGACTTGAACTAGTGGAGATGCGTCTTCGTCACTCCCAGGCCTTGCACTCCATCCATTGTGCTGCCTGGTCTGTTGTTTAATTTTAAGGTCATATATCCATTCAGAATTGATTGAGGATTATGGTATCAGGTGTTATTTTAAGTATGATTTGTACTATATTGCTTTCCAGTTTTCCTAACGGTTTATCTTTTATTCAAATAGGAAGTTCTTTCCTAAGTGTTTTGTGTTTTCTGGTTTATTGAACACTGGATTATTTACTTCCATTATATCTGATTTGCCCTTGTCTGGTCTTTCCCATTGCTCAACGTTTTTTGTTTTTTTTTTAACCAATACCAGATGGTTTTGATGACTACTGCTTTATAATATAGTTTGAAATCTGGAAGTGCTATTCTCCCCATTGTCCCAGTGTTTTTTCAAAATTACCTTTGATATTCCAGTTCTTATTATTCCAAATGAATTTTTTATAGATCTGTACTTGAATCTCTACAAGGCTTTTGTCCATTTTATAGTTACTTGGAATGAGATTTCCCTTTCTACCATATAGCTTCTTTATTTTTGTCAAAATTATATAGAAACATAGTTGATTTTGAGAATTTATTTTGTAACCTACAACTTTTCCTGGAGCTGTCAGTTATCTCAATAACTTTCCTGATTCCTTTAGGATTTTCCAAATAACTATCAGCAACAATTTACTTTATGCCTTTAATTTTTTTTCCATTGTCTTATTGCTATTGCTAGCATTTCTAGAACCATATCAAATAATGTTTTGGAGTGTGGACATCCTTGTTTTACTACTATGTTTATTGGAAAAGGTTCTAGTATATCCTCATCGCTTTTAGTTTTAGATATATATTTTTAATGATATTCAAAAGAAAAGGGTCCTCGATGCCTATGAATTTTTTTCTAGCATAAAAATGAATGTTGTATTTTGTCAAAGACTTTATGCATATATTGAAATAATTATCTAAGTTTGGATATTTTTAGTTTGGTCTAATTAATTTGGGTGATAGTTTTCCTAATATTGAATCAAGTTGCATGGTAAATCCCATTTAGTTGTAACTAATGATTTCTTGAATAAATCACGGTAGTCAAGTTAAAAGGATTTTTTTTCAAGTTGTAGATTTTTATTAATGCTATTGATCTGTGCCTTGGTTTAGGTCAGGGGTGGGGAACCTGCACCCCTGAGGCCACATATGACTGTTAGGTTTTCAGGTGCAGCCCTTTGACTAAATCCGAACTTCACAGAATGAAAGGATTTGTTTAACTCAGTCAGAGGGAGGTACTTGAAGGCTACATGTGTCCTTGAGGCCGCAGGTTCTTCCCCCCAGTTAAGTATTAGAACTATGTTTGTCATATTTAAGAAATCTGGAGGCATGATTTCCCCCCTCAATTTTTGAGAATAATTGTATAGTAACGGTAGTAATTGTTCTTTACAAATTTGATAGAATTCCCCTTTCCCTCCTTCAGAAGGAGTGTTTTTCTTTGGTTCTTCCTTTAATGCTAGTTAGTTCTGTTTCATTTTCTGATACTGTATTATTTAAGATCTTGATCTGGTTTTCTGTCAATTTGGGTATTTTAATTTTTGAAACTATTCCTCTTTCTTTTGTGTTCTCAGTTCGTTAGCATATAACTATGTATAATAGGCTCTGGTTATTCTTTTCATTTCTTCTAATTTTCTTCTGATTTTTACCTTGGTTATTGGGTATTTGGTTGATTTTATTTGCTGCCTTCTTTTTAATCAGTTTGGCTACATGTTCATCAATTTTATTGGTCTCTTCAGAGAACCAGCTTTTAGTCTTATTTCTCCTTTTAATAGTTTTTTGGTTTCCAACTTATCTATTTCTCCTCTAGTTTTTAATATCCCCTGCTATTTTTAGGTTTATTTGTTTGCTTTGGAATTTTTTAAATGCATATTTAGTTCAGTAATTTTGTTTATTCTGCTCTATTTTATTAATGTATGTGTGGAAGGATGTGTTTTTTTCTTCTCAAGAAGGCTTTAGCTATATCAAAGAAATTTTTGATGTTCTGTTTCTTACATTACCATAAGTATTCCAAGTATTCCTCCCTTTTCCAGATAGCCATCCTGTATGACAAATTGGATTTTTTTAAAAGAGGAAACAAAACAGCATTGATATATTGAACAAGTCTGAAAGCATGTGTAATTTATAACAATTGGGGCTTTTCCATTTCCATGAAGGGATGGGTTGGGAGTATCTTCTTATAAAACTATTCATTTGAGTCCTGCCTGATCTTTATAATTTTGTTAAATTTACTTTTGATTTTTTGGGTGATAGTTCTTTCCATTTCCATTGTATTTACTATTGTTTTTATTTTGGCTTTGTTTTACGCTATCAATTTTCATACAGATATTATCAGTATATCATTTATCACACACATCATTTCTTATAGCACAGTAATATTGTATTACATTCACATACCACACTTTGTATAGCCATTTCCCAATGATGGACATCAAATTGGTTTCCCATTCTTAGCAGTCACAAAAAAATTCTGTTATAAATATTTTGGAGTCTGAAAATTTTCTTCTTGGTTTAAGCCCAATAAGAGTCTTTGTCTTTGATTCAATGAGTATGGACATTTTAATCACCTATTTGCATAATTCCAAATTGCTTCACAAAATGGTTATTCCATTTGACAGCCCCACTAACAATGTATTAGCATGCCTTTCCTTTGACAACTAATTCAATGCTGACTCTTGCCATTTTGGGTTATTTATTGCCAATTTTCAACATGCGAGGTGAAACATTAGGGTTGTTTTGATGTGCATTTCTTTTGTTAATGATTTGGAGCATTCTCTCATGTGGTTATAAATATTTTACAATCCTTTTGAAAGCGGTTCATGTGCTTTGATCACTTATCTATTGAGGAATGGTATTAGTCTTATATTTATTTATTAATTGTCTAATATATCTGGATACCGAACTCTTTTTTTTTTTTTGTTTATTGACAGTTCATTAAAAGTTTGCCATATGGGGTAGACAAGAAGGATAGAGTAAGTCAGTGCTAAGTCATTCTGTGGCACTCTCACACACATGGAGGGAAGATGGGGTCTTATGTACAGAGGAATCTAGGGGTGGTCTGGAGGAGGAGTTTGGGGAGGGTCTTCAGGAGGAGTCAATGCAGTCAGTGCAAGAGTGGATTGATATTTTGATAGGCTCAAGGGTGGGAAGCAGATGGACAATGGAGGGCCAGGCTAGTAACAAAGGTTTGGGCCCAGCCACAATGGAAAACTTATGGCCTCTGCAAATGCCTCATCAAGTGGGAAGATTAAACAGGCTTCAAGGGGTTTCCCAGAGCCTGTACCTCAGAGATTCAAGGAGAACTCAAGGGGGCTCCCAGAGCCTGCACCTCATCATTCCCCCCTCAAACAAATGGGACCCAAATTCCTTTGGGGTAAAGGGCGAAGGTCTCAGCTTCTGAAAGTGCTTCCTGCTGGCAAGGGATGTAGAGCTGTTCCTGCCTCTCTGGGTCCCATTCAAGGGGGTCAGACTTCATAGCCAAGGGGTCAGACTCTGGAACATGACTGACGCCAGGCCCAGTGGGCTGGAGAACTTGGATTCAGTCAGAGCTTGGTATAGCCTGAGTGGCCATCTGGAGGTTGATGGCTTGAACTCTGGGGGAGACAAACCTGGCAAAGAGGTTAAGCAAATGAAGACCAAAACAGGCACAAAAAAGTATAGAGAAAACAATTTCCCTGGCCTGGTCAGAATTAAAGATTACTATGGCAAGGCCAAAATGTTGCCAGATACCCTTTCCTTTCCAAATTGATCCATGGACATTTAGCACATGGAAAGCAATAGCAGCTTTTCAGAAACAGGCAGTAACTCCCAAAGCCTGTTCTCTCCTTCCATCATCATCGGAAGTAAAAGATTTTCCTAGATTGGGTAAAGCTGGAGTGGGGGTCAATTTAGTCTTCAAAGTCTCAAAAGCTTTCATCTGGTGGTCTGGGCCCCACTCTAGACAGAATGAGTCAGGGCCTTGAGTAGCCATTAGTGGCTACAGTCCCTCCCAGGCCTTGGGTTTCGATGGGGGGACACTTTAGGATCTAGGAGTCAAAAACAAATGTTGGGATGGCAGAAATAGCTCAGCCAGGAATTTTCTGATCCCAAACAATTGACTCAACTATCTCCCACACTCCTGAGGGAACATGGGGAGATCTAGGAGGCTTAACTAGAGAAAATTGGCTTCCCAATTTCACCAACAGGTCCCTTCCCAACAAGGGGCAGGTTTAAGAGGAGAGCATAAGGAAGGAATGTTCAAAAACAGATCCTGAAGTAGACAGGGACTGGGTATGTCTGGAAACATCCCTTAGCTTCCCCTTCCATGCCTCTGACCTGACTGGTCAAAGAGAGGGTAGAACCAATTGGTTAGAACAGAGAACTTAGCCATAATAAAGTGGATAACCTTACCTTCAGCCACGATGTTTCCTAGAGTTCAGTGAGAGATGGAGAAAGTGGGAGCACTGCTAAGCCCCATGCTTCCCCGTTACCCCAAGTCTTGAGAAGACTGGAGGACAGGATCTGGGAGGTGGCTCTGCCACTTTTCCAACCTTGGGGACAGTCTTTCCTCCAATGTCCCTCCTGGTCAGATGGGCACGGTTCTAGAGGTTTTGGTTTCTGGGGCTCCCTCGGGGGGGGGGTGCCCTGGAGGGGCACTCCTTGGACCAGTGACCCTCCTTGTGGCGTTGAAAGCAGGTTTTCCCACTGTCCACTGACTGGGCTTCCTCCTGAGGGGTGCCCTGGGGGCGGGTGGTTTCCTGGCCATGGCAGTAGCCAAGAACTGAGCATGTTCTCTGTCTCTGGTTCCTTCCCTGCATTCTTTCTCCTCTGCTGCAACTAGGTCTCTGTTGTTAAAGACTCCAAAGGCCATCTCTAGTAATTGGGCCTGAGGTGTTTGGGGTCTGTATCAGCAATGCCTACAGCAACTATAAGTATGCTGATATGGTTATTAATCACAAAATATAACAGGCTCTGTACATGGGAAATATAGCTAGAGCATTTATTCAAATACCAGAAAATTGAGTCCCAAAACCAGAAAGTCAAAGCCAACACAGTAGTTATGAAGTTGGCACATGTAGTTAAAAGTAGTAAACACCCACATTCTCAAGCCTTTAAAACAGGACAGGCTACTTCAGGCAAAGATCTTCCTTTCCTCACCCACGACAACTGCTCAGCGTCCAATCAGCTTGCTCCCAGCAGTTCTGGCCCCCCCACAGTTCCCGTCCCTGGCAGTCCTCAGCAGGAGTCCTTAGCAGAGATTCTGGCTGGCTCAAAGAAAAAGCAGTTGGCGCTGCAACTGCAACCACAGCTGCTGCCTCTGCCCCTGCTTCCAGTCACCACCTCTCGGAGACTAGCTTGGTTTCGGCTTTCTCTTGCTCCACCCCTTCCTGCTATGTCAGCAAGTTCAAGGAACAAGGAAGATTTTCAAATCCCAGTATCATTACAGGGTCCCATTGCCAATTTCAGCAATTTCCTCCTAATATCTGGGGCAGACTGACTAATGAAATACATGTTAAGGATTGCTGCTCCTTCTATAGAGTCAGGATCTAAATTTCTATACCTTTTAATAGCTTCTGCCAGTTGGTCTTCGAAAACAACAGGGCTCTCCTTTTCTCACAGAGTAACTTCCATAATCTTATGATTGGGGGTAGGGCCTGAGGCCTGAGTGGGTGTTGTCTCAGGGGGAGGGGCCGCAGAGGGAGGCACCTCAGCAAGTCAGGTGATTGGGAGCTGGGCAGGAGTCCCTGAGGGGGCAAGGGCTGAGGCCATACATAGGAAGGGGTGCATTTAATTGGTCCCTGTTGCCCCTTTGTAGAGAGGTTCTAGCTTCAAGCATCTCACAATCTTTCCTGAGTCAAGAAAATTCAACAAAGGCCATTAAGTAGACAACTTCTAGCCATCTTAAAAGACAGCCCAAAGGTGAACTTTTGGGAGCTATGGGCATAGGGCCTGGAGTCCCTTCCTCCATAAAGGAAAGTTTGGGAGTAAGCCTCAACAAACAAACAAAACAAAACAGGGCATAAAACCTACAAAAAAATACCTTGAATTTTTCCCCATTCCCTGACGCCGAGAGAATTGAAAGAATCTGCCCTACACTTCCAGATGGGGTGTCTGTCCTTGCCCTCCATTCTTTAGGACATGTCCATGTTCTCCAGCATAACCAACCTGGACTGAGAACCTGAGGTCAGGCTGGGTATGAGACAGCCTCCTAGCTGTTTGACCTAATGGGACCTGAGAGGTCAGGCCCACAAAAAAAACCCAAAAAACACCTCCAAGATGCTGGGAGAACAAGAAGGCAATAGGGAAAGAGAGAGGCTTGCATACCTTCCAGTCTCCGCTGGAGAAGTGCTTGAGATTAGCAGTGTTTCCTGGTATCAGGGAACCATAAAAATGAAGAGGTTACCCACAAAGAAGGTTAGGGTTGCTCTGGAGACCCCAAAATACCAACACGCCAGGTCCTGCCAAAAGAATTCGACTTAAGTCTTCTCTCAGCCAAAGAAAAGCAAAGTTTATTGAAAGTTTGTTAAAAGTTTGCCATAGGGGGTAGACTCTTAAGGAGCATAGGCATCTGTGATGCTTGCATTGGGCAAGCAGGACAGAGTAAGTCTGTACTAGGTCATTCCATGGCGCTCTCACAGAGCAAGCCTGTGCTAAGTTTTACATCCTATGGTGCTCTCACCTGGATACCGAACTCTTATCAGAGAAATTTTATACAAAGATTTTTTCTTATTTGACCACTTCTCTTATGCATTAGCTTTGTCTGTGCAGAAGCTTTTCAACTTCAAGTCATCAGTTATTTATTTTTCTTTTATAGTTGCTTCCTTCTATCTCTTGCTAAGAATGCATTTTCCACCCATAGCTTTGAAGATATACGATCTGTTTCTCTTCTGATTTTTAAAAATACTATGATCTTTATTATTAAGGTTGCATATCCCTTTAGACTGAACATGGAATATGGTACAGGGTTTTGTTCTAAGCCTAATTTCTGCCAGACTGCTTCCCCGTTTTCCCAACAGTTTTTGTCACATAGCGAACTTTTTCCTAGGTAATTTATATTTTCTACTTTATCAAACACTGGATTATTGAGCTCTTTGTTTCAAAATCTTCCTTGTCTAGTTTGTTCCATTGATCTCTCTGTTCTTTAACCAATACCAGATGGTTTTGATGACTGCCTTTTTATAACAGTTTGAGATCTGGAAGTGTTATTCTCCCTTCATCCATCTTCTTTTCATCATTTCCCTTAGCATTCTAGATCTTTTGTTTTTCCAAGTGAATTTTATTATTTTATCAACTTCTGTAAAGTATCCCCTTGGTAATTTCATTGAAATAGTATTAAAAGTGTAAATTAATTTTTTTATACTGTAATTTTTATTATATTGGCATGGCCTAGCCAAGAGCACTAAACATTCCTCCAGCTTTCTAAGTTCTTTATTTCTTTAAGGAATAATTTCTATTATTGCTTCTTGTGTTTTTTTATTATTATATAGAAAGACTGTTGATTTTTGAGGATTTATTCTGTAGCTTGCAACTTTGCTGAATCTGTTAATTGTTTCAATTAATCTTTGTTGAATCCCTAGGATTTTCTAGTAAAACCATCAGATTGTTGGCAAATAGGGAGAGTATTATCTCCTTTGCCTTTCTTTACTCCTCTAATTTCTTTCTCTTATCTTATTGCTGTTGCTAGCATTTCCAGAACAATATCAAACAATATGGGGTAGACTGAGCATCCTTGCTTCATTCTTACATTTATTGAAAAGGTTCTAGTGTATTCCCATTGCATATGATACTGACTTTTGGTTTTAGATAGCTACTTTTAATGATACTAATATGTCCTGTTATGCCTATACTTTATAAGATAAGCACATTTTTAGCATATTTTAGTTTTATGTTGTCAAAGCTTTTTCTGCAACTGCTGATGTGATCATATTGTTTTAGATGTTTTGGTTTTAAATATGATTATGTTGATTGTTTTCCTAATGTTGAACAGCCCTTGTGTCCTTAGTCACACTTGATCTCAATGAATGATTGCTTAGATGTGTCACTGAAGTATGTTTGATAGTATTTTGTTGAAAATTTTTGAGTCAGTATTCTTTTTTTTTGCTTTTCTTTTTTTCTTAATTAACTTTTGTTCATTTTTAGTTTACATCATTGATTTCCACAAGATTTTGAGTTACAAATTTTCTCCCTGTCTTACCCTTACCCACCCCCCCAAAACAGTCATCCCACTGTATATGTCTCCCCCAATCTGCTCTCCTATGTTCTCCCCCATCACCCCTCTGACTTTCCAGTAGGGCAGGATGGGTCTCCCTATCCCAGTGCCTGTATATCTTGTTTCCCAGCTGCATATAAATAATAATAATAATAATAATAAATATATAGTCAATATTCTTTAATGATGTTGACCTATGGTTTTCTTTCTGTGTTTTATCTTGCCCTGGTTTAGGTTTTAGGTCTGTATTTGTCTTATAAAAGGAATCTGGAGGGGTGATTGTATTTCTCAGTTCTTGAGAATATTTTGTGTAGTGTTGATAGTAATTGTTCTTTAAAAATATGACAGAATTCTGCTGTGAATCCATCAGGATCAGTAGTTTTTTTTCTTTGATTGTTCTTTTAAAGTTAGTTCTTTTTGGAGATTGGCTTATTTAAGATCTTTCAATCCTCACCTCCTCCTCAGCCACTTCCCTGAAGGCTCCTCTTTTTTTTCAGGCCACAGAGGTCACCTTCCCTTTATTGCTAGCCCTTCATTTGACTCTGGCATATCTCAGGCTTCTCTTTTATACTCCTGTTCTTCTTCCCCTTTCATTTATCCTTCCATGTTGTAAGGTAGTCATATCAAAAAAAAAATTGATTTGCCTGTTGGCGGGGTGTTAGCAGTCCTATTCTTCATTGCTAATTCTACCAGATTTCCACCTTCACTCTTCTCCTCTTATGTGCATTTAGGAAGAAGTCTTTTACTGGTTTCTTTGCTGTCACTCTGTTGCTGTGCCTCACCTTTCTTGATGCATTTATAGACTCCTGCATTTTTGTTCGTTGGGGTGTTTGAGAAGCAAATACTTTTCTTCGGGTCTGATTTTCTTTATAAAAATGTTTCAAATGTCTCTGTTATTCAGTGTCCTTTTTTTTCACGTAAGGTTAAGCTCATATTTTCAGGGTACATCACCCTGGGCTATATTCTGAGCTCCATTGCTCTTTGGAACAGACTATTCCATTTTCTTCTACCTTTTCTAGTGGATGCAGTATTGTCTTGCCTCACTCAAATTTCCTTTCCTTTGAATCTCAAGGTCTTTCTCCTGTTCATTCGGAGAACTTCTTGTTTCTGAATTGAATTGTTAAACTTAGCTACTATATGCCTTGGAACTTGTGGTCTTGCTTATTATTATTATTATTTTTAGTGTTTTTTCCTGTAGGTGATCCGTGAATTCTTTCAGTTGGTGTTTCACTTTCTGTATTAAGAAGTTCTGGGCAGATCTCTTCTATTATTTCCCTCATACTGGGGTGAAGGATTTTTATCATCTTATTTGTTGTTTGTCCTTGTGTTTTATTTTTCTTCTAGATTGTCTTTTATTTTTGTGTATTTCCATTCTTAATCCTTACTTTTGTTCTTTGGTGAGGCTTGCCAGTGCAGTTTCCTGTTTTTTCATTTGGATCATTATTTTTGCTGCACATGCCATAAATTCTGCTCTCATAAGTCTCATTTCCTTTTTAAATTTTAATTAATTTATTTACTTTTGGTTTATAACCTTTAGTTCCACAGTCCCTTGAGTTTCAAATTTTCTCCCTCTCCATCTCCTTCCCCCTTCTCCCCATGACAGCATGCAGTCAAATATAGGATCTACAAATACCTTCACATTAAATATTAATCAGGTTGTAAAGAAGGATTATAACCAGTAGAGTGAACAATGAGAAAAAAACAAAACAAAACAAAAAAAAGAGCAAGTAGTTTGCTACAATCTGCATTCAGACTCTGTAGTTCTTTCTCTGGATGAGGATATCCCTTTCCATCATGAGTCATAGAGTTATCTTATAACCTTGCACTGCTGAGAGGAGCCCAATCTATCCAAGTTGGTCATTACACAGGCTGTGTGCCTGTAATTGTGTACAAAGTTCTCCTGGTTCTGCTCTCCTCACACAGCATCAGTTTATATAAGTCTCTCCAGGTTATTCTGAAGTCTGTTTGCTCCTGATTTCTTATAGCACAATAGTATTCTATTACATTCATATACCACAACTTGTTCAGCCATTCCCCAATTGATGGACATCCCCTTGATTTCCGATTCTTTGCCATCACAAAAAGAACTGCTATAAATATTTTTGTACTAAACGGGCCCTTCTATGATCTCTTTGGGATACAGCCCTAGAAGTGGTATTGCTGGGTCTAAGGGTATGCACTTATTTATAGCCCTTTGGGCATAGTTCCAGATTGCTCTCCAGAATGGTCGAATCAGTTCATAACTCCACCAACAGTGCATTAGTGTTCCACTTTTTCCATATCCTCTCCAGCATTTATCATTTTCCTGTTTTGTCATTTTAGCCAATCTGATCCATGAGATGTGGTACCTCAGAGTTGTTTTGATTTGCATTTCTCTAATCAATAGTGATTTAGAGCATTTTTTCATATGTTTATAAATATCTTTAATTTCTTCCTCTGAAACTTCCTCTTCATATCTTTTGACCATTTATCATTTGAGGAATGACTTGTATTATTATAAACTTGATTCAGTTTTCTGTGTATTTTAGAAATGAGGCCATTATCAGAGACACTGGTTGTAAAAATTCTTTCATGATTTTCTACTTCCTTCCTAGTTTTGGTTACATTAACTTTATTTGTACAAAAACTTTTCAATTTAATGTAATCAAAATTATCCATTTTGCATTTCATAATGCTGTCTCTCTCTTGTTTGGTCATAAATTCCTCCCTTCTCTGTAGATCTTATAGGTAAACTATTCCTTGCTCTCCAGATTGCTTACAGTCTCAGCCTTTATATCTAGATCTTGTGCCCATTTAGATTTTATTTTTGTGTATGGTGTAAGATATTGGTCTATTCATACTATTTTCCAGTTTTCCCAGCAGATTTTTGTCAAATAGTGAGTTCTTATCCCAGAAGCTAGGGTCTTTGGGTTTGTCAAACAGTAGATTATTATAGTCATTGACTGCTGTGTCTTGTGTACCTAATCTTTTCCACTGATCCACTACTCTATTCCTCAGTCAGTACCATGTAGTTTTGATGACTGCTGCTTTATAATACAGTTAAAAATCTGGTATGGCTAGGCCACCTTCTCTAGCATTTCTTTTCATTAAATCCCTTGATATTCTGTACCTTTTGTTCTTCCAGATGAATTTTGTTACTATTTTTTCTAGCTCTATAAAGTAATTTTCTGGTAGATTTATTGGTATGGCACTAAATAGGTAAATTAATTTAGGTAAAATGGCCATTTTTATTATATTAGCTCGACCTAGCCATGAGCAACTGATGTTTTTCCAATTATTTAGATCTGACTTTATTTGTATGAAAAATGTTTCATAATTATGTTTATATAGTTTCTGGGTTTGTTTTGGCAGGTAGATTCCCAGATATTTTATAGTGTCTACAGTAACTTTAAATGGAATTTCTCTTTCTATTTCTACTATTGGACTTCTTTAGAAATGTATAGGAATGCTGAGGATTTATGTGGATTTATTTCATATCCTACAACTTTGCCAAATTTATTTATTATCTCAAGTAGTTTTTTTACTTGATTCTCTTATGTATCATCACATCATCTGCAAAGAGTTAGTCTTTTCTTTGCCTAACCTGATTTCTTCGATTTCTTTTTTCTTCACTTATTGCTACAGCTAACATTTCTAGTACCAAATTGAATAAGAGGGAGGATAGTGGACATCGTTGTTTTACCCCCAATCTTGTTGGAAATGCTTATCCCTATTACATATAATACTTGCTGATGGTTTTAGATAAATGCTGTTTATTATTTTAAGGAAGACTCCATTTATTCCTATACTTTCTAGTGTTTTTTTAAAATAAGAATGGGTGCTATGTTTTGTCAAAAGCTTTTTCTGCATCTATTGAGATAATCATATGATTTCTACTAGTTTTGTTGTTGATATGATCGATTATACTAATAGTTTTCCCGATATTGAACCATCCTTGCATTCCTGGAATGACTTCTACCTGATCAAAGTATATTATTCTTGTTATAAGTTGCTGTAGTCTTTTTGCCAATAATTTTTGCGTCTATATTCATGAGGGAAATTGGTCTATAATTTTTTTTCTCCCTTTTGGCTTTTCTCAATTTAGGTATCAGTACCATATTTGTGTCATAAAAAGAATTTGGTAGGACTCCTCCAATTTTCCCAAATAGTTTATAAAGTATTGGAATCGATTGTTCTTTAAATGTTTGATAGAATTCACTAGTAACTCCATCTGGCATTGGAGATTTTTTCCTAGGGAGTTCATTGATGGGTTGTTCAGTTTCTTTTTCTGAGATGGGGTTGTTTTAGTATTCTACTTCCTCTTCAGTTAATCTGAGCAATTTATATTTTTGTAAATATTCATGCATTTCACTAAGATTATCAAATTTATGGGCATACAATTGGGCAAAATAATTCCTAATTATTTTTTAAATTTCCCCTTCATTGGAGGTAAATTCACCCTTTTCATTTTTGATATTGGTAATTTGGTTTTCTTCTTTTTTTTTTTTATTAAATTGACTAAAGGTCTTTCAGTTTTATTGTTGTTTTTTTTTTTTCATAAAACCAGCCCTTAGTTCAATAGTTTTCTTAATTTCGCTTTCATTAATCTCTTCTTTGGTTTTTAGTATGTCTAATTTACTATTTAACTGAGGATTTACAATTTGTTCTTTTTCTAGCTTTTTCAGTCTCATGCCCAATTTCTTGATCTCCATTTTCTCTATTTTATTCATGTGTACATTCAGAGATATAAAACTTCCCCTAAGAACTGCGTTTGCTGCATCCCACAAGTTTTGGTATGTTGTCTCATTATTGTCATTCTCTTGAATGAAGTTACTGATTTTTTTCTATAATTTCTTATTTGACCCACTCATTCTTTAGGATTAAATTATTTAGTTTCCAATTAGTTTTTAGTCTATCTTTCCATGGCCCTTTATTATATATAATTTTTATTGTATCATGATCTGAGAAGGATTCATTTAATATTTCTGCCTTTCTGCACTGAATTGTGAGAGAACATGGTCAGTTTTTGTGTATGTTCCATGTACTGCTGAGAAGAAGGTAGATTCCTTTTTATCTCCATTTAATTTTCTCTAGAGGTCTATCATATCTACCCTCTCTAAAATTCTATTTGCCTCCTTAACTTCTTATTTGTTTATTTTGAGGTTAGAGTTATCTAGTCAGAGAGGGGGAGATTGTGGTCCCCCACTAGTATAGTTTTGCTATCCATTTCTTCCTCTAACGCCCTTAACTTCTCTAGGAATTTTGATGCTATACTGCTTGGTGCATATATGTTTAGTAATGATATTGCTTCATTCTCAGTGGTGCCTTTTAGCAGGATACTTTAGTTTCCTTCCTTATTGCTTTTAATTCGATCTATTTTTGCTTTTCCTTTGTCTGAGATAAACATTGCTACTCCTGCTTTTTTTACTTTAGCTGAAGCATAGTATATTCTACTCCAGCTTTTTACCTTTACCCTGTGTGTATCCCCCTGTTTCAAATATGTTTCTTGTAGACAGCAAATTGTAGGATTATGATTTTTTAATCCATTCTGCGATCCACCTCTGTTTTATGGGAGAGTTCGTCCCACTCACATTCACAGTTATGATAACTATCTGTGTCTTTCCCTCCATCTTATTCCCTCCCCATTTATGCTTTTATTTTTCTCCTTCTCTCTCCCCCTCCTTAAGAGTTTTCCTTTTGACCACCACCTTCCTTGATATTCCCTCCTTATCCGGCCCCCTCACTTTTCCTACCCTTCCTCCTTACTGCTTCTTCCCTCCCTTCTAACCACCCCTTACTTTTCTTAGCCCTTCCCCCCTCCTACTGCCTGTAGGGTATGATAGAATTTTATACTTAATGTAGTATGTTATTTCTTCCTTGAGCCAAGATTGATAAGAATAGATCTCATGCAATGCTCCTCTCCCTCACCTCTTTCTCTCTATTATGGTAGATTTTATAGTCTCTTCTGGATAGAGTCCTATACTTAACTGATTATATTATTCCTTCCTTACACCAGAACCAGTGAGGGCGAAGTTCATATAATGTTCATCTCCCTCCCTTCTTTTCCTCTACTATAATGTTTTTATGCATCTTTGTGTGGCATAACTTACCCTTTTCTGATTCATTCTTTCCTCTTTTTCCATTGCAGGCCCTTTGCACCTTTAATAAGGTTTTTTTAAATCATTGTTTTATTTAATTTATACCCATACCCTCTATTTCTCTATATCCCTTTTAAATGTCACAGTAAGTATGCAGTCCTCAATATTAACAGGTATCAGCTTCCTATATAGGGATGTAAACAGTTTACTCTTATTAAATAACAAGGGGTGTGTGTGTGTGTGTGTGTGTGTGTGTGTGTGTGTGTGTGTGTTATCCCCATTTTCCTTTCTATTTCTCTCCTGAGTCTTGTAATTGTAGATTGAATTTGGCATTGAGCTTTGGCTTTTTCATCAGGAAGATCTGGAAGTCCCTTATATCACTGAATGACCATCTCTTTGCCTGAAATATTATGCTCAGTTTTGCTGGATAGCTGATCCAAAAGTAACTGGATTGCTTTTGCCTTGTGAAATATCATATTCCAGTCCCTCTGATCTTTCAGTGTAGAAGCTGCCAGATCCTGTGTGATCCTCTCTGTAGTTCTGTGATAGTTTGTTTGATTCTTGATGTGTCATAGAGTCATCAGCTTCAACTTGACTGATTATAATTTTTAGCAAATTATTTTCCTCGGTTAGTTTTTGAAGCTCCTTTTCCATACGTTCAGATTTCATTTTTAGGGAGCTATTTTCTTCAGTTAGATTTTGAACCTCCCATCCCAGTTCACAAATTTTACTTTTTAATGATTTGTTTTCTTCAGTGAGATTTTTTTCCATTTTGGCCAATGTAATTTTAAAAGAATTGGTCAATTTGTCTTCTGCCTCTCTAATTTGGCCTTTAAAATCTTTCTTGAGCTCTTCTAAGAATGCTTTTTGGACTTGAGAGCAGTTCATATTTCCTTTTGTGGTCTCAGGTGTGCATATAGAGTCGATGGTGTCTCCTGAAAGTGAATTTTTCTCATTCACAATAATAGGATTCAATCATCTTTGGTTTTCCCTTTCCAAGTTGCTTCCTGCCAACTGTGATTGTCTATTTCCTGGCTTTTAAAGTAGACTTCTGCTTCTAGGGTGCAAAGGATCTGACCCATGCTTCTCAAGCTCGGAGCTAGGGGCTTGGTTGTTGACTTTGTGTGCTATAGCTTCTGGGTGTCTAGACTGAGGCCAAAGCCAGGATTCTCAGTGTTTCCCTTGAGTTCCCCTGAGGCTCACCGAGTAAGGTGGGGTGAGGGGTGGTCTGGCCACTTCAGGGTTCCGCGTCTGTTCCCCAGCCTAGAGTGGGCAGGCTTAGCAACTGGAGGCCTGCCATGCTGGTATCTGCAGATTCCCCTGATTTTGCTAAGGCACACCTGGGCTTCTGGTGTTAGTGCTTGCTGGCTCCACCCCGTTGGGTTTCAGGTTCTCCCTCTGGGTTAGCTGAGATGGTTGGGACTCCTCTTGTCCTTCACTTGAGGTTTGGCACAGCTTTTGTCTCACCCTTCCTCTAGGACTCCCAAGCCTGCTACTGCTCCCACTATTTCAGGATTTTACACTGGGGCAATAATCTCTGGGTTTTCAGGATCAGGGATGGGGATTAGAGCAGCTAGGGTTTACTCCACCATCTTGGCTCCTGGAAGTTCAAGCAGGTGATTTTTAAACATCCAGGCTGTGGGCTGATAGCCCTAGGAGAAGCTGCTATTGCTGCCACGGACCCTTCGCTTTCTCTTAACCCAGCTTCGACCGAACTCCTTCCCATGGTGAGAAGTCTGCGAATTGCCCCTGCTGTGGGTGAATCCGCTAGCCACTGGCCCGGGCTCCCTCTCTCTCCGCTGTGGTCTGGTGTGGGGTCTATGCTGGTGTAACCCCCGTGTGCTCAGTGCTCCCATTGCCCAGTCCTATGTGCACACACTGCTGGGCTGGCAATCTGTCACATTCCGTCTCCCAACGGATTCTATCACTCTAAAATCCATTCAGATTCCCTTTTTAGAGGTTAATGATAGAATTCATGGAGAAGTTAAGGTGAATTCCTGCATTCACTCCCTCCTTTTTTAAACCGTTCAAAAATAGTGTGTTGGGAGGGAGCGGAGTCAAGATAGCGGCTTAGAAGCAGGAGAACTCCGTGGCTCCCCCCATAACCACCTCAAATATCTATGAAATGTGACTCTAAACAAATTTTAGAGCTCCAGAACCCACAAAATTACAGAGTAACAAAGCTCCCGCTGAAGGCAGTCCGGCAGGCTGACGGGAAGGGGTTCATCGCAGCACCTGGGAGCCCAGACCAGCACTGCATGAACCCGTGGCTGGAGCCCTAGGGTGGCCAGAATAAGCTGGGGCTGGCGCTTTCAGGAGAGTGGATCACTGGCAGCTGTGGCGGTTTCCAGAATTATCAGCCCATAAGTAACAAGGCTAAGTGAAAGGTCAGTGGAACTTGGCTAACTTTGGGGGAGAGAGTCCGGCCATCTGTCTCCAGGGTGAGAAGCAGCGGCGGTGGCCCTGCAGCCACCTCCATGTGGATGCTTCAGAGCTTGTGGCCTGCATATTGCAGGGGGGCCAAGCGATCATTCAGAGGCTAAGTGCTCTTGCCTTAACTGGCCTGGATTGGGATCGTGGTCTTGAGTGGTATTCCTGAGATGTGTGATCAGTGAGCCAAAGCTGGTGGGGACTGCAGAGATGGTGGCCTCCTAATAGCCCTGGCAGCTGTGAAACCCCAGCGATTTGGGACAAAGCTCTCCTCTCTGGAAGTAGAGTTCTACTGAGCCCAGAAGTCAAGTAATTGACTGGCAACATGAACAGGCAAAAGAAGCAAAGCAAGCCCAGCAATCTAACTTTAGATTTATTTTTTGGGGACAGAAAGGATCAAAGCATGGATCAGGAGTGTTTGGGGTACAAAGACCCTACCCCAAAAACTACTTGGAGATGTCTCAAGGTGAAAGTAGAAAAGTCTCTTTATTAAAATCTCGCGAGAAGTGGGTGGTCCGACTACTGGAATACCCAGAGGAAGGAGGCCATTGGACAAAAGCAGAAGCGTTAATTATACTGGCTGGGTGGGCAGGGGGTGGAGTTTGGGAGGGGTTTGGGAGTGGTTAGTGTTTAAAGTGACATGCACCTTTTATATCAACTGCGCAGGCGTATTGCCCATAATTCACTGGGAAATCCCTCTTAGGAGGAGAGGGAGAGGTGTGCTTTTTGCCTTGACACATCACTAGGTAACTTTTGGTCAAGGATGAATGACATAGGTCCAATATGGCTGTTGAGAGGATAGGCTTGATTGTTTCAGGAGGTGCCAAGTTTGGAAGCTAGACTGATTAGGGATTCAGGAGGTACCATCTTGGGAGGGAGTTATTTCTTCGATAATGTTGTTCAAGGTTTTCGGGTGCAGCTGGCCACTTAGAACAAAGGAGCTATGTATTTGTCTAAAGAATACTTGGGTGATGTATTCATGGGTAACTGTATCTAGGCAGACTGCTAGCTCAGGGAAAAGACTTTTAGGCTGGGGGCAGGGGAGAGGCAGAGTTAATGCCTTTATGGCTGGGGGAAAGTGTGACTTTTATAACTTAATTGCACAGGCTTGTTATAAACTTATGTTACATACATAGGTACCCGAACACAAGTGAGATTTTACAAACTGAGGTTACAGACAAAAGCATCCCAGATCCCATCATTTCTCCCCCCTTAAACAGATGAGACACAAATTCATTTGGGAACAAGGGACGAAGGTCTCAGTTTCCCAAGCTGCTTCATGCTTAGAAAGGTCATAGAGCTGTCCCTGCCTCACAGGGGTCCATCAGTCAAGGAGATGGGGGCTGTGGCCAATGTCTGGAACTTGGCAAACACCAGATCCAGTGGATGGTTGGGTAGTGACTTCGGGCAGTGGTTGGTATTCATCCTGAGCCAACTTATGCAGGTGGAGGGTGCTGAGCCTAGAAGAGACACAAATCTAGCAAAGAGATTAAACAAACAAGAGCCAAAAAGTCGGAGAAAAATGACAAGAAGTAGAGTGAGCATGGGCTAGTATAATCCATTACTCAGACTATTTAACTTTCCTTTATATTTCTACATGCTCCATAGACTAGGTACCTCATAAGATATTCTTCACTAACATAACTGTAGACCTTAAAGAAAAGAGGTTTCTGGCTTAAACCTCACAACTGAATAGCAGACATACATCCTTGTTTCACTAAGCTTGTCTATCCTCTGATTATATTCACTTTGGAAGAAAGAGATACTTCAGAAATTGAATCTTTTACATATATACTCAGTTACAAATGTTAACTTTTGCTTAGTTCATGGAATAACTACAAATTCATATTGAAACAGCAAGATCTGTTCTGCTTTACAACTCATTACATCAGTTTAGCAATAATCAATTGAAAACGTCGTAAACCTTCAGAAATTGTCACACATCTTTTCTAACAGAAAAGGGGATCAAAGTAGCACAATGAGAACACAGAGCAATAAGCTAGAGCTGTAGCAGTTCCTGTGCAGGCCTAGTCTGGATTCTTGGAGAAGCTGTCTGCATCGTCTTTTCCAGGTCCCTTGGCTCAGATATTCACTCAGGAACAGGGATATTCACAAGCTGGAGTAGTCAGCCAGGCCTGACAGGGGCTCACAGAAACATGATTTAACACCAAAGGCACATAGAAATGGTTCAGTTTCCTAGCCATGCAAGGCTAGATTTACACAGTCACAAAAAGTTCGGTTTTCTAGCCACACAGGGCTAGGCACAAACATTACAATAAAGTTTCACAAACCATTACAACATTGCATCAAAAATCCAAACTTTTTATCTTATTACCAAACATGCTCAAGTTTTTTGAGTTTCCATGATAGAGACATTTTTGAAAGCCAATCTTAATACACCTATATAGTTTTTAGAAGAATCAATCTGATCCTGTTGGCTTTCCTCAAAATTTTAAGATCAAGTTACAAATCTTTCTGCTTTCTAAAAATACTTCCACATATACTCTCAACATACTTAAACCTTTTCAAAACTGAAGTCAACTGTCTGAAGACAGGAGAGGCTTGGATAAACCCTCATTTGTCCCCAAACCTTCCTATCTCTCTTTTACATTTCCCATCAAACCTATATCTATCTTTCCAAATCCCTCAAAACCATAGTCCAGCCTTCCTTTACATTTGTTATCCACAAAACAAGATGGTTCATATCTTTTACTGACTACTTGCTTTGATCATAGAAACTTGGTATAGGAGCAAAAAGGCAGAGACATGTAATATTTCAAATATGACAGGATAAAACATCCTTGGCTCTGTTTAAATTGAGGTAAAGTCACAGATATCCAGCCATGCAGTATCAGTACCACCTCATAGCTAAACTCTGGAATAGGTGGGAAACATTCCTTCTCAAAGGAATTTGTGAGTAATTTGACCAGAGGGATCCCATCCCAGTTGGAGGCTGAGATTGTCTCTTCAGGTTTTACCAGATGTAGATTTCCACCGATATTTAACAGCATAGGATCACATTTCCTCTGAGTAGCTTGTGGCATTCGTCTCAGACACTGATTTATGCAGGCAACCATACCCAAATTCAAACTCCAAACAAAATTTAATTATGGTCCCAAATGCCTTTTACCTCAAAGAACAAGTTTCATTAATCACAGCTTAGAGCCAGTGTTTTTTTTTATCTTTAATTCCTTAAGGCACTGAGGCCTAAGCCTTTAATACTTTAGCAAATGAGAGACCACACTTTGTCGTACACAAGGAGGAAGACAACACAGTCAGAACTCCCACACCAGAAGCTTCCAAGAAAAATGTAAACTGATTTCAAACCATAGAGGAGCTCAAGAAGGATTTTGAAAACCAAATAAGAGAAGCAGAGAAA
>CM053585.1:323616693-323650360 GCA_028646515.1 Pseudochirops corinnae | reverse complement strand
ATTTTCCTGTAACGTTCTTATTTCTCTTCCGAATTTTTCTTCCACTTCCCTTATTTGGTTTTCAAAATCCTTCTTCAGCTCATCTCTAGCTTTAAGGCATTCTTCATGTTTTTTGGAGGCCCCTGGTGGGGGTGCTCTGGCTGCGCTCTCCTCTTCCCTCTCTCTCCCATGATCTTTCTTTTCCCCAAAGAAGGAATCTAGGGTTTGGGAGCTGTTCTTACTTTGCCTCTTATGCTTATTCTTACTCATGGTTGTTCAGACTGTGATTTTTTTTTTAAAATCTCTGTGGGGCTCTGCTTCCAGAAGGGAAACCTCTGTCCTAAATCGCTGGGGTCCTCCCGGCTGCCGTAGCTCTCAGGAAGATGCTTGGAACTCTTCCTACTTACTTCCGGCTGACTGGATAATGAAGACTCCAAGACCGAGCCCCAAGATGGCGATCTGGATCCAGGCCGCTCAACGCGAGAGCACTGGCCTGAGAACAATCACTCAGTCCCCCTGCTGTCTGCAGGCCGTGGGCGGGAAGCTACAATGCAGAGGCCGGTGTAAAACCTCTGCCTTTTGCTTTTCTGCTCTGGAGGCCTTCGGCCAGACTGCTTATCTCCCCCTTTTGCAATCCCCACTCGCAGGTGCCGCTAATCCACTCACCAGAGAGGCTCCTCTGCTCCTCCCATCCAGCTGCCCCCGGGGCACAGCCACGGCTTCAGGCCAGGCTGGTTTTCGGTTCACAGTGCTGATATGGTTCCTTGTAGCTGAGCTGACTTTAGTGGGAAGTATCTTTGTGTGCGTTTTGGAGTTCTAGGATTGGTTTAGAATCCTATTTTATGGGTATTTTGGGGTGGCTATGTGAGAGCTGCGATATGTTGCTGCTGCTACGCCGCCATCTTGGCTCCGCCCCCTATTTCTAGATTCTTGAAGTGTTTTTTCTTTGAAGTTGGAACCCTGGATTTCAGCTATATCATTCTTCATCTTCTGAACTAACAGATCTGGACAGTTTTCATTTATAATTTTTTCCTAATAATACAGTGGCCAAACTTTAAACTTTTTTTTTAACCGTAGTTTTCAGGAATTTAATCTTATCCTTGACCTGTTTTCCACATTTTCTCTCTCCCCACCCCTAATTTTTTGGTTTTGTTCTAATATGTCTTGTTCTCTCATGGAGTCATTTATTTCTGTTTTGTTTATTCTCGTTTTCAAAGGAGTCTCTTTCTTGGGTGAGATGACTTTCTGTCTTCCAAGCTATTTCATCTTCCAATTATTTCCTGCAGAGCTTTAGCTTAATTTTTTATCTCACCCTTTTTCTTCTAGGTATTCATATAATCTTTGTGGAAAATCCACTTTTTTCTCTTCATTCTCTCCTTGTAGTTGTTACAGTGTTATTTGCTTCTTCTTGGAGATCTTTGCTTTACAGTAGTTTTTGATATTGGGTGGTACTTTATTCATGCCTCTAGATTTAGTTCCTGAACTGGGACTTTAAATGGCCCCTCTGTGTTTTTGGGTATGGTTGTCATACCTGGATCTCAGCCTTGGTTATTTGGATTCTTGTACTGCTCTCTACCTCCTGGAGTTAGGCCTTTTTGAATCTTTGAGGTTCAGAGTTCTGAATCATCAGGATCCTCTCTGGCATCTTGGGACAGTGTTTGGTTCCTCTGTACCCTTGGCTCCAGATGTCCCATTCTGAGAACTGCAGCCCTGAGCTAGTTGTTGGATTGCTCTTTCAGGGTCCCCACAACTCAGACTTTCTTATCACCTTGGGCTTCTTCTGAGTATCTGCGCTTGTTGATTCTCGACACAGAAATGTGAAGAAGGTTATCCTGTTTCTGGCTAGTTTCTGGCTATGCTTGCATGCTATGGTTTTCTAGCATTTGCTTTGCTGACTACTGGGTTCCTTTTCCTGTTGCCTGTAGGCATCTGACAGATTTTTTTTTTCAGTTCTGGGGCAAAAGGAGTAATTTGGTGTAATTTTTTTTATTGGATTTCTTGATTGCTCTTCAGTTTGGGGTGAACCACAAAGTTTTCCTGGAGTACGAATGTGGAAGCTGGTTTGTCTGCCTCCAATTCAGGTAGATATTTTGGCTAGACTTTGAGGGTATGCTTTTCAAACACTTTGCCAGAAGCTGAAGTTTGCCAAGAGAATGAGCTAGTGAGTAGTAGAAGGGAAGTCCTTTTTCAGGCCCCAGGCCTGTATTCTCCAGCCATGGTACTGGACTTGAGTTAATATCAAGATCAAAATGAGAACACTAATGGTAGGTGGCAGATAAGGGATTAAGACATTTCTGTAACTGTAGAAGATCAGGATTATATGACGACTTTTATTCACTGTGGATTATTATTAGCCTTTTCATTTGGTTATAGTTGTCTTCCTTCCCACTTCCCCCCAGTCTGTAGCATTATTTATAGTAAATATAGCGTTTTATAGTAAAGCCCATTCAAATACTGAAGATTGATTTTTTTTTTTTATTAGGGAACAGGTTAATGATGGGGTGAAAGTGTAAATCAGATACTTGTCTTGTCCACACTGGTAAGCTAGGGAAAATCATTATATTTTGAAAATTGAAGAAAAAAAAATCAGATGATAGTTGGGCTCAAGGTAGCTTTCTAGAAAAGGAAGCAACGTTTGTTTAATTAGCATTTATTAAGCAGATACATGCAGTTCTGCTATTATGTTACATCTGACATCCGTGTTTTCAGAAAGCAATACGCTTTGGAAAATCATGCCATAAAATCCACAGATTATGGGGAGAATTGGGTTAGGGGCACAACGCTCAAAAACTTTGTCAATGACATGTAAAAAAAAAAAGACAGGAACCTAGTGAATATAGTAGCACAGTTTTCTACATGTTAAATAGTTAAGAAATACATTAGTACTACAATAAAGAGAAGCAGCCTGGGCTGCATGAGCAAGGTGGGCAAGGGGCAGCTTGGGACCCTGAGGTGGAGGCCATGGTGGAACAGGGGGGTTGGAGTGATGCGACCTTCTCTGCTCACAGCTCTAACTTCACCAAAAGATGTACAAGAAACATGGCATTTTATGTTGACAAAGACCTGAAGTTTACTTGTGGAAGTGAACATTGGAAGAGTAGCAGTTTGTGTTATTGGTGATTTTTTTTTGCATTCTCAATTTTTCTCAATAAAGAATCTTTAATAAAGAAGTAAACTTAAAATGTACCCTAATGTATCAGTTGGATTGGAACAAATTTGTGTTTTTGAGATAGTTATAGCAGAACTGACAGTATTATGTGCAAAGTCATCTGTTAGGCACTAGGGGAGATAAAGATAATTAAGACGTGGACCCTGCTCTAGAGCTTTATAATCCAGTGGCATAGGTTTAGGAACGAGTAATATATTATAGCTGATATTTATGTAACTCTTCAAGGCTTACAAGGTGCCTTACGTACAATATAATTTGAGCTTCAGAATAGCAATGTGAGGCAGATACTATAGGTATTATCCCTATTTTATTGATGAGGAAATTGAGACTTAGAGAAAAGTGGCTTAATCAAGACCCTGCTGATAGTTGTGTCAGAGGCAGGATTTGAATCCAGGCCTTCATGACTTCAAGTTTAATACTTTATCCACTTTGTAGCACTGCTTCTAAATGAGTAGACCATCCTGACTTGCAGTGCTTTGGGGAATCATGAGTCTTGAAATTATGGTTTTGGAGGTGAGTGTCACTGACTGGTTACTGGAAAGTATTCATTGTTAACGGGGATTAAGTTTATATATGAATAGGCAGAATGTTGGTGTTTGGACAATGATGTGACATGATTGATTGTTATCTTGATATTTTGGATCTGTGGTTTTATATATGGATCTCTTACTCACTGTCGCAGATTGCAAACTTTTTTTTTTTGCCCTCTCGTCTTGTGAAGTTCTTGTCTTTTTTTCCTGTGAATCTTATCATAGAAGATTTACCCAATGTGCCAGATGCTTTCTTGTGGGTTTTTTTTGGTAGTGGCTCAGATGTTACTGGTGTACTACTTGGTACAGAAACACACAAATAAATATGTACATATATATGTATACACATACATATATGTGTACATATACATATATAATGCATATTTTATGTGTGTTTCTGGATGCTATGTATTATATATGTGCTTGTACGTGTGTGTGTGTTTGTCTGTTGCCTCTTCTTCATGCATGACTGATTTAAGAGTGTTTTAAAAACAGTGTGGATCCTCTGTAGGGACTAATTGATTGGTAGAAATTACCATATGCAAAAATGTTTAGCCACTTTACCGAAGCTTACGATTTTGTGTTGGACTGTATAATCACTGGCAAGCTGACCAAAGTCATTTGATCCATTTGGATTATATGACATATCCTTAGCAGCTTTCTGGAACGGTGTGGCACAGGTTTCAGACTTTGCCATTGTTCTTAGTGATGGGAACTGGAAAGTGCTGTTAAGTATCCACCTTACATTGAATGTGCCGCTGATAGGAGGTTATAGTCATAATAGATGCTGTTGCCTACTGTTGACCTAGGTGACATTTTGATTAGTGTATTTCAGACATTGAACCTCAAAATGGTTCAGAGGTTAGGAACTATAATTATGAAAATGTTGACAGTTTCTAGAGAAAAAATAATGGAATTAGTGTTACTTATCATGGAGAAGAGTTATTAAAATAAATGTCTTTATATATATGAAGAACTAGATAGAAAATGATCGCCAGGTTTTTTTCCCATTTCCACTGAAGATTAAACAGAAACGAAAGATTCACATTTAAGAAGGAGGGATTTTGTCTGAGGGGAAAATTTCCTTAGTATTAGAAAGTATAATTTAGTTGTCCAAAGAGGTTTTTTTTTTTGAAGGAATACACCAGTACTCATCTGTAATTTAAGAACAGCCATAAGAGGGTGTGTACTATAGTGGATGAAGAGCTGGCCTTAGAGCCAGGGAAACCTTACCTCTGACATATAGTAATTATGTTTAGTGCTCTTGGCAACTCTCTCAAACTTTTACATTGCAGGGAGTTTCCTGAGCTGGGCAGCCCCAAGTCTAGTCCCTGCCTTTATCTCCTTGGAGGCAAGGACATGGGATAGATACTAGCTAGCCCCTTGATTGCTTCTGAGTGATTTTCTCCCTTACTGATGCCAGAATAGGAAGCCCTACATTATCCCAAAGTTTGATTGGTGGTATATAAATACTGTTTTATTTGTGGAATACCCATTCTGCTTTTTAATTTTTCCATCAGCTAACTTATAAATAAAATTCTTTTTACCTGAAGAAGTCTTAATTTGGTTTCCATTTTCTTTTGCACATTTGAAACAAACCTTATCAGTCATATAAAATTAGACTTAATTTCAGAATACCTTTCCAGCATTAAGCAAATAGAATTTATTCTCTTTGTGAAGAGTTATTAAGGACAATTCCCTTTGACTTTTTCTTCTAATACGGAAGAATATCTTGCAGTTGTTTCTTTTTATTATCAAATATGGCTTGAGCACAGGATTATCCTGTATAAGATGTTTGCTTGGATTTATCTAAATCAATGGTATGTGGTAATGTGAAAGGCGTTAGTCTGACACCTTATATCATTGTTATTAAATTGCCTTTCCTATTTGAGTCAACCTCCGCTGCTCTGAATATGTTCTTCTCTTTTATCTACTTAATAACTTTGTTACCACAGAAATTTTTGCAGCATTGATCAAGAATAGTCTATTTATGATTGTAGCCCTTCCATATATGCCTAGAAAGATTTTTCTGCAGAAGAGCAAGTCCTTACAGTGTTAGCAAGCTGCCCATTGAAAATTATCATTGCTTGGCACCTATGCCCTAGTGACAGTTTGACCAACATGTGAGCAGGCACAATGCCATCCTGACAGATGGGCAGGAGAACAGGAAGCCAAGAAACCATGTATCTGCATCTAGTGTATTTGTTGAGGGCAGGATTCCCAGTCGTGTATGTTCAAACGTCTGTCCATCCTGAGCTTTCACGCCTATGGATAAAGGGATGTCATCATTAATCCAGCTTCTGACTGTGATTCCATTGGGTATATAAGAGTTTCTTGGCTCTTATGAAAATGAACAATTGGGGACAATCGAGATAATCGTTCTATTGTACATCCTGGGAATACTTCAAATGAGGCTTTCTTTCATTTGCCAGCTTGGTTTGAAGGGGGTATAAACCTGTTGAGGCATAGACCTTTTACCTCTGGAATGTGTGCTTCTTTCTGTGTCCTCTAGAAGAGCACAGCAGATTTGTAGAATTGTGACTCACTCTTCCCCCCCCACCCCCTTTGGACTGTAGTTATTTTAATTATTTAAAAGTACTTTTAGTGAAGTTCTTGAGTTATGAAAATAGAGATACTTGTATAAAGATACTTGCCAGGAAGAATCAGTTTGTTTTCTCCTTTATTTTATAAGTTTTATATAATGCCTTTTTAAAAGCTGCACTTTAAGCAATCATTGTTCAGATTTATCCCCACTTCATAGAAACTTTCCTTCTAATAAATAATTAAACAAAACTGATCATCTCATCAGCTGCATCTGACAGCTTATTCAAAATTCTACACCTGTAGACCTCCACTTCTGCTGAGGAAAGAAATGTTTCATTTGCTCACTCCACTCCCATCGGTAATTGTTTTTAATCTGGGGTTTTGGAGAAAATAGGAATGTTATTGAGCTGTTGGTGAAGCTATGATCACAGCCATTTTGGAAACATTTGGAGCTATGTAAGCTATATAACTTTAAAAAGTTACTAAGCCATGCATATCCTTTTACTCAGTCTTCATCTCAAAGTGACGAAAGGACTAAATGCTAAAATATTTATAAAAGCTCTTTTTGTTGTGGCAAAAAACTGAAAATGAAGGGAATATGCATTTGGGCATATGAATATGCTAGAATACAGTTGTTTCATAAAATGCACCAAAAAGAACAGTTTCGGAGCCACCTGAGAAACTCGAACTTATGCAAACAAAAGTGATTGAGCAGAACCAAGAGAATAATTTATATTATAATAGCATTTGAAAAAGGGAACAATTTCAAAAGTAACTTGAGATAATGACCAATCATGATTCCAAAGGATTGGTGGTGGAGAATGCTATTCACCTTCTGACAAGTATTAGACTAAATATGCAGAATGAGACACATTTTGGGATATGGCTGATAGGGGAATTAATTTTCCTTGGCTGTGCTTATTTGTTACAAGGGCTTTTTTTTTTTAAGTTGGAGAATGGGAAGATTAAAAATGCATGTTAATTGAAAAAAATTAATTAAAAATAAATGAAGGAATCTGCAACCAGTTGACCTTTAGTAGTGTTGTTATTTACATGAGCTGTAATCATTCTGTATATTATTGTCCTGGTTCTTCTTTATTTGGACATAGGGATTGGATTTATAAATTCATTGTTTTAGGGCACTCTTGGATGAGGAAGCTCCCTCTAGCAATACAGGCTGTCACCTTTTCTGCTATTTTATAGAGTTGCCTAGAATACTGAGAGGTTGGTTAAGTGACTGTTATAGGGTCACTTTACCAGTAAGTGCCAAAGTAGGGATTGAAACTGGAGGTCTTCCTGACTTTGAGGTTGATTCTCTGCCCAGTACATGACCTCGCTTTTCTCTTAACTGCATCAGTTTACACAAGTATTTCCATGTTCTAAATTTCTCGTGTGTGTTATTTTATATGGTACACTAGTGATATTTTGTTAGATTGATTGTTCACAGATTATTCTCCAGTGTAGGTAACAACATTGTGTACCTTTTCCCCCAACTACAAGAAGCATTACTGTGTCTGTTTGAGTAGATACTAGAGAGGCACAGTGGTACCTCAGAGTGTTACCCTTGGGAGTTGGGAGAACTTGGGTATAAATTCTTCCTCTGGCTCTTACTTATTATCATGTGACTGAGCAAATGACTTAACTTCTCTGACCCTCAGTTTTTTTATCTCTGAAATGCAGATAATAATACCTGAAATATCAACCTCACAGGGTTGTTTTCAGGCTCAAATTTGTGTTCACACATATGAAAGTCCTAATACAACTTGTCATCCTATTGTTCTTAATGATTTGTGAGCTTTTGCACAAATGTATAAAAGAAGTGCTTTTTACAGTTGAATGAAAGTATTATGATATAAGCTTATTCTGTAAACAACAAGGATTGTATAAGCGTATTGTTTCCACATGACATTGATATCTCCTGGATCTCTATTATTTCAAAAACTTTTCGTTTCATTTAGCTTGGGGATTATGATTAGTTGACATGGAAACAGGTATTGGAAAAGTTGTCCTTAAGTTTTCATGGATCAGCTTTAAGTCTGGAAAATTGTGGGCAACAGTTTAATCTTGTGATAATGACCTGATTATAGTACAGTTTGTTGATTGAGAACTCTATTTGTGGTATGGAGATTTGTCAACTGTCAGTCCATGAAAAATAGCAAGTTTCTGTTATGTAATTTTAACCACAAGTTCATGTCTTGCCAGATATTTGGTTGGTACTAAAATAGAAAAAACCCATAGTGCTGTGTTAAGTAATTTCTGCCATTTTCTGCTGTGATCCACATTGATCCATAAGTCCAGGCTCCTTAAGGATGACCTTTCCATAATTTCTAATGGTGATAATTTGGTCATAAAACTCTGGTTTTCAGAAAAAAATCCATATGGCTCAGCCATTTGTTTAATACTTCTTTGTCAACATATTGTTGGTTGAGTTCATGTGGTTTCCCAATCAAGGCCTTTTGATTCCATTCTTGGATCTTAGCTGCTTGACTGACTTCATTTAGAGATGTTATTTTTAGTTACGTTTGACAAATCCAGTAGTACGTATCTGTTATGGGCATTTCCTGTTGCTTGATGGAATAAATGATGCCTGCTTGTTTTAGAAGTATTTCTGTTATTGATCTTTACATGTTTATCATGTGCTCTAAAAATGACTATTGGTCCTCTTCCTTTGGGAAGTGTTATTTCTATGTTGTCTTTACTGAGATGGCCCCTTTTTTTAATATTATTTTCATATAGATTTTTGATATAACACTTAAAAAATCTTTATGGTTCATTTTATAGTTCTAAAAGTGCTAATCCTATTATATAGATCTTAATATTTACCTTAAAATATCCATTATGCACTAAATAGCAGACAGGAAAACAGATGAACAGATGATTGCTTTTGTTTTCTTGAAACATGTTCTTTCCGTTGGATTTTCTTTGGATGCTACTTAGTCTCTTAATATAGTTAGACACAACTTTTTCTTTGGTATCTTTATGTTCAATGTGTCTTACCTAGGGGAGATCAAGTTATTTGTAGGCGTCACCTCTATTGGTTATTTCAGTGTGATCTTTGGATTTGAGTGCAGACCTTCAGGGTTTAACTTTTCTTGTCATATATTAAAAATTGTGCACTTTTGAAGTCTAAATGACATTTTGATAGTATGGAGAAAGATTCTGTGAGATGAAAGAAATGTTTAATATGCTTTTTGGTGGGATCACATAGCATGATGTTATTCACATACCTTCAGTGACTAATAGTGTGTTTTGGTTTGACTCCATTTTTACATTGGAAGATAGATAAAAACAAAAACATTTACCAAGTACTTACTATGCTCCAAGCACTGAAGCCTACTCAGTTTTATTTAGGAGAAGTGGTAATGGATGTAAGGCCAGGGAGAACTACAAGTGGCTTTATATTCTCTCCCTGAAAATTTCATCTTTCTATGAATTGATCTTGCCATTATTATTGTGTTGGTGGCTTCCTTTAAATAGAGAACAGTTTTCCATTTGAATATTGAATACTGCACTCCAATATTCTTAATATAGTTGGTTCCATATTATATTATTTGTAGTACATTGACTAAGCTATAAATGTAGGATTGAGTCAAGGCTTTGGGATAATCAGCATAGGAAGTGTAAATGTTAGGTGCTTTGGGGTGATTTGTTCAATAATTACCAAATGGATAATACAGCAATTGTTCTGTACCCTATTTATTCCTATGCCACTATATTGTTTTCTTGGAAATGTTTCAGATTTTTTTTGTGCGTGTGTGTGTGTGTGTGTGTGTGTGTGTGTGATTCAAGCGTGAATGCTTTATACCTCGTATTGAGGTATAAGGCACCTAAACATGTGACTGGTCTGTATTTGGAGAGATGGCTGATACAGTCATCTTTTGGTAATGGCTCTGTGATGCCTTCTGTCAAAAAAGGTGGGATCAGACAAATTTGAGCAGAAACTGGCTTTATTAGTTATTCATGAGGCACTGTGAAGCATCAGAGCCAATAATTATGGATGATATCCAGACCTGTCAATTTTCAGTTTTGCAGAGAAGTTAGAATTTTTCTACTCCCTTCATGTAACTGTTGTGTTAGTCACTATATTAATGGTACACAAGCTTTTTGTCTCTCATTTATTCCAGCTTGCATTTTTGTTATTTTGGACTTCTCTTTTGTTCTGTAGATCAGAGTTGACAAACTCAGCCAACCGTTCCTCAAAACTTCCTAGTCCTATCTGAACAGATTGAAATAGAATTGGAAAATGTTTAGCAAACTAAATAGGAATATAATACAATGTAGATAATGTTAACTTGTGGTTTTCTTTTGTTTGTTTTGGAGGGGGGAAGGCAAGGCAGTTGGGGTTAAGTGACTTGCCCAAGGTCACACAGCTAGTAAGTGTGCCAAGTGTCCGAGGCCAGCTTTGAACTCAGGGCAGGTGCTCTGTTCACTACACCACCTCGCGGCCCCAGCTTGTGGTTTTCCCAGTCTCGGTGCTGTAGCAGGGCCTGTTCCCGTCTGAGTTTGACACCGCGGCTATTTTAGAAAAACACCCCCACACTCGTCTCTTTCGGAGGGTTCTCTCATCCTGGTATTGGGATTTTTGTGTTGTCCAATGTAGTAGTTTGACTTGTTTTTCAATTTTGCTTTTGAATAGTAGAATTTCTGATCGGCCGGTGAAGAGAGAAGGCAAAGAAATAAGATAAAAATATGCTAATGATAGATCCTTAATCTGTAATCTCAGAACCTTCTTCAAGAATCTCTAGTGAGAACGTCCTTAAAGGGGGTTCCTTGGTACGATCCCTTTCTTCCTGACTACTTGCAGTATTTTTTTCTTTGGTCTGAAAGCTTTAGATTTTGGTTAGTGAATTTATGAGCATATTCCATTTGAATTTTCTTTCTGGAGATTACCTGATTGGCACAGAATTGAATAAGTAAATTAATTTAGAAAGTATTATCATTTAAAAAAAATATTGTCAAGACTTACCCTTGAATCATTATTATTTTTCAAGTTAGGTAGAAATTAAAAAAAAAATTTCTCTGAAGACTTTTATAGTTGTATTCATATAATCTCTGTGTATATCTTATTAGGTAGACTGTAAAATATTTTATGCATTCTATAATTATTTTAAATTGAATTTTTCTTTCTGCATCTTCATTTTGGATTTTGTTGGTGATCTCATTCCATCCTCTCTCCTCCAGCCGATTCTCCCTTCTGTCATCCTCACTCTAAGACTTATTTTCCATCTCTCCCTGGCTACTGGCTCCTTCCCTATTGCCTACAAACATGCTTATGCCTCCCTCATCCTGAAAAAAACCTTTACTTGATCCTTCCATCCTCACTAACTCTGGTCCTATATCTCTTCTGCTCTCTGTGGCTAAACTCTTTGAAAATGCTCTCAACAATAATTGTGTCTCCACTTTGTCTCCTCTCACTCTCTTATTAATCCTTTACAATTTGGCTTTCAGTCTCATTTTAATGAAATTGTTCTCTTCGAAGTTGTCAGTGATCTCTTGGTTGCAATATCCAATGATGTTCTCTCATCCCTCTTTCTTCATTCTCCTTGATCGTTCTCTAGCCTTTGACAACTGTTGATCATCCACTCCTCCTTGACGCTCTCTTTAGTTATTGGGAGTGCTTTCCTGATACTCCTTCTACCTATTTAATCTTTTCTCAGTCTTTGTAGCTGTCCCTCAGGGTTCTGTTCTGGGCCCTCTTCTTTTCTCCTTCTGTACTATTTCACTTGTTGATCTCATCAGCTCCGGTGAATTTAATTGCTACCTCTATGTTGATCATCTGGCAACTAGATAACACAGTGGATAAGATACTGGGTTTGGAGTCATGAAGATTCATCTGCCTGAGTTCAAATCCAGCCTCTGACACTCACTAGGTCTGTGACCTTGAGCAAGTCACTTAATTGTATTTGTTTCAGTTTCCTTATCTGTAAAATGAGCTGGAGAAGGAAATGGCAATCCACCCCAATATCCTTGCCAAGACCCCAGAAATGGGACCACAAAGATTTGGATGTGACTAAAATCACTAACAACAAAAATGTTGATGATTTTCAAATCTACCTAACCTGCCCCAACCTCTCTGTTGACTTCCTGTCTTGCATTTCTCACAACTTTTCAGACACCTTGAACTGTATGTCTAGTAGACAAATTAAACATGTCCAAAATGAAAATTATTATCTTTCTCCCCCCCTTCTCTGTCTTCCCTATTACTTTAGAGGGCAGCACCATCCTCCTAGCCCCTCAGGCTCACAACCTAGGGATCATCCTGGATTCAGTCCTTTCTTTCACACAGCCCTGTTACCCCCCTCAACCCTCCACATCTAGGCTTTGGCCAAGCACTATCAGTTTCACTTTTGCAACTTCTTCTAAATCAGCCGTTCTCAACCTGTGGGTCGCAACCCTTTTGGGGATCGAAGGACCCTTTCACAGGGGTCACCTAAGACCATTGGAAAACACATATTTCCGATAGTCTTAGGAACAGACATCACTCCTCTATCCGTCTCCAGGCGGGTCCACCCACATGTAGTTATGCTCACATATGCATAATAAAGGGTCGTGGCATTAGAAAGGTTGAGAACCACTGTTCTAAATACTCCCTGTTCTCTCCTCTGACTGCCACCACTCTAGTGCAGACCCTTAATATCTTAGACCTGGACTATTGCAACAGCCTGCTTGTGGGTCTGGCGGTGTCTAGGCTTTCTCCACTAAAGTCCATCCTCCATTCAGCCACTAAAGTGATTTTCCTGAAGTGCAGGTCTGACCATGTCACATTCTCCTCCTCTACCCAACTTTTCTCAATAAACTCCAGTGACTCCTTCTTGCATTCAGAATCCTTGAGGGCAAGGACAGTCTTTTGCCTCTATTTTTATCCCCAGAAGAACAGCACAGTGCCTGCCACATGATAGATGCTTAAATAAGGCCCCTAGCCTTTCACCATGGCATATAATGTTGGCATTTGGTTTTAAGTAGGTGATATGTAGTCCATATTAAGGGGAGTTTGATTTACTACAATGTTTTCTAGAATTGTTGTTTACAGAAATGAGCATTGGATTTTGCCAAAAGCCTTTTCAGCAGTTATTGAGATATATTGATATATATGTATGTATATATATGTATAAAATCATGGCTTTTATAATTTTTGTTATTGATATGGTTTATTATGTTTGTAGTTTTTAAATATAGCACCAGTTCTGCATTCCTAGTATAAATCCAACCAATTCATAATATATAGTCTTTTTACTGTATTGGAATCTCTTTGAAAATACTTTATTTAATTATTTTGTGTCAATGAAAATGTGAATATGACACAGAAATACTGTGGACTGAAAGAAGCTGAAGAAGTAAACCTGGAAGCTAAGAGTGACTTTATAGCAAGCCTGTGTAAAGGCTCGGAGAAAATGTCCAGACCACAAAAATGACAAGAGTACCTATAAACAATGAAATTATATACAAAATGTATGTAGTAGTAAAGGTATGGGCAGGGAAGAAAGAATGGGAAAAAAATTAATAATTTAAACTTCCGCCAAATTAAAATGGGACTATACAGAAAGCAGTGACTCTATAAAACAACAAGAAATAAAAAAGAAAAATCCAAAGACAGAAAAAAAAAAAAAAGAAAATATGAGGTTTCTGTGAACAGCTAGCCAAGTGGCACAGTAGATAGTGTTGGGCCTGGACACAGGAAGGTCATAATTCAAATTTGGCATCAGACATTTATCAGATAGGCAGGCCACCTGGAATGACTTCTTTCTACACTAGATAAACCTCCATCTTCCCCTGTAGAACACAACTTGCGCTTCCTGCCAAGCCCACCTGATCTTTAACCTCTGGTGGAAAGAGGAGGTACCTTCCATCTCCTTCTTATCTCCTTCTGTTTGGGTCCCCTGAGAGCAGTAGAAGAGAAAAGTTGGCAGGGAGCCTATGTAAGTTTTCCATTTTCTGCTGTGTGGCTTCAGCTTCTGTCTCCTACTGTGCCATCTCTTGCTTTATTTCCATCCTTCAGAAGGTAGGGGAAAGGAGAAATGGGGAATCTTTCATCCAGTCATGTCCTTTCTGTCTTATGCTGTGCTTGTCTCTTGTCTGATCTCTACTTTCCTCTGGGAGGAAGACAGATACATTCCATTTAATGATGAATATATTTGCACCTGGTCATTTCCAGCACATCCCAGTAACTCTGAGCCCCTGTAGCCAAATGATGTTCCATATTCCCTCCACCACCAAATTTCTTATTCCCTTCTTCAACTCTTCTGCCCCAAAGTCCCAACCAACCCCTCCTTCTACTGTACCCTCTGTAATGCCACTTCCATAGGCAACAAATTTGCCTTCTTAAATCTTTTCTTCTCCCACTTCTTCCATCTTCTTGCATCACTGAGACCTGGTTTCCCCTTGATGACATAACCTTCCTGGCCACCCTTTCCAGTATTGGCAGTTACTTCGTTCATTTCTCTGGGATACACCTTGCTCCCTATTGCCACTTTAAGGTTCTCACTGACTGCCATCAATTCAGTAACTTTTCCTACTTTGAGGTCCATGTAATCCACATCCACCATCCAGTCAAAATAGTGGTAGATATTGTCTATAGACCTCCATGACATTTCCTTCTTCAGTGAATTTGGAATGTGAATCACAGTTTTCTTTCTTAGATTTCTTGATCATTATTTGTACTGGTGTGAATTTTAGGGTTTTGTTCAAGTAAATATTTGGGAGCGAGGTGGTCTGCTTCACTTTCAGGCAAGTTTCTTGGTGGGAAGTCCCACTAATCCCTTTTTAGAGTCTCAGATTTTTTTTTTTTTTAAGGATTAGTTCTTTGTGCTTGAAGAGGACCAAAATGACAACACTATGTCGGGATCAAGGTGCAACGTTGTCTGACTGTGACTGATTAGATCAATACAAGCTTGGAAGACTCTAGTATAGGTCAGACAAAAATAATCCATATGAACATTTGGAGGAGAGACGTCCCCAAATTTGCTCATCTCACATTTCTTTTGAGCTGTTCCAGTTCTGCTTTGCTCATAGAGCACAGCACCTTCTTTGATGCAAGCACACCATACTGGGCAGTCCTTTGCCAGTGTCTTCCATGTCTTACAATTGATTCCAAAATTCTCCGGAGAGATCTTGAGAGTATCCTTGTGTTGTTTCTTCTGACCTCTGTGTGAATGCTTGCCTTGTCTGAGTTCTCCATAAAACAAGTCTTTTAGGCAAATGTATATTTGGCATTCAGACAACATGGCCAGCTCATCAGAGTTGTGCTCTCTGCAGTAGAGTTTGAATTCTTGACATTTCAGCTCAGGAAAGGACCTCTCTCCAATTCCTTGTTTTGCTAGATTATCTTCAGAATCTTCCTAAGACAATCCAAATGGAAGTGATTTAGTTTCCTGGAATGGTATGCTGTCTAGGTTTCATAGGCATACAACTCTGAGGTCAGTACAGTGGCTCTGAAGACCTTCAGTTTGATAGGCAGGTTAATACTTACTCTTCTCCCTCACACCTTCTTTCTAGCCTCCCAAATGCTGAGCTAGCCTTGGCAATGTGTATGTTAAGCTTATCTTGTATTTCTGTACGTCTCTGTATATGGACATTATCACGTATGTGGATGTTACTGCCAAGGTAAGTGAACTTATCCACAGCTTTCATGATTTCTCTATTCATTATAACCATGTATGGATGGTGCAGTAGTAATAGATAGAGAACCTCTGGGCCACCTATGTGGGGAATATTCCCAGCCTGAACAAGTTGTCATATGTGAATGTGATAGAATACTATTGTGTTACAAGAAAAGATGAAGGGGATGGTTTCAGAAAAATCTGGGAAGACATATATGAACTGATGTAAAGTGAAATGAACAGAACCAGGAGAACATTGTATATAGTAATAGCAATTACTAATAGGTGTGAGGTGGTACCTCAGAGCTATTTTAATGTGCATTTCTCTAGTCAGTATGATTTAAAGAATTTTTTTCATGATTACTGATTTCTTCTTCTGAAAACTGCCTGTTCATATTCTTTGACCAATTATTAGTTGGGGAATGGCTCTAATTTTTTTTTTAAATAAATTTTACTCAGTTCCTTATATATTTGAGAAGTCAGGTCTTGATCAGAGACACTTGGAAGTGAATTTTTGCCCCCAGTTCCCTACTTTCCTTCTAATCTTGGCTGTATTGGGTTTGTTTGTGCAAACCCTTTTTAATTTAATTTAATCAAAATGATCTGTTTTACTTCCTGTGATCCTCTTTATCCCTTGTTTAATCATAAATCCTTCCCTTATCTATAGATCTGACAGGTAAAATTTTCCATGCTCCCCTAATTTGCTTATGATATTGCCTTTTATGTCTAAATCCTGTACCCAATTTGAGCTTATTTTGGTATATGGTGTGAGATGTTGATCTATGTCTAAGTTTCTGCTGAATTGTTTTCTGGTTTTCTACCAATTTTTTTTTTTAATCAAATAATGAGTTTTTGTCTCAAAAGCTTCAGTCTTTGGTTTTTATTAAATACTATACTACTGTGGTTAAATGCTATTGTGTGTGTACCTAATGTCTTCCACTGATCCACCACTCTTATTTCTAAGCCAGTACTGTTTTGTTTTGATGATTACTGTTTTGTAATATAATTTGAAATCTGCTACTGCTAGGCACCCTTCCTTTACATTATATTTCATTGATTCCCTTGATATTCTTTTTTTATTTTTAGTTTTCAACGTTCATTTCCACAAGATTTTGAGTTACACATTTTTCCCCATCTATCCCCTACCCACCACCCCAAAATAGTGATCCTACTGAATACGCCTTCCCCCAATCTGCTCTCTCTTATATCTTACCCCCTCCCCCCTCTGACTTTCTAGTAGGGCAAGATGGACTTCTATACCCCAGTGCCTGTGTATCTTATTTCCCAGTTACATATAAGAATAATAATAATAGTAATAATTTTTTTAACATTTGATTTTAAAACTTTGATTTCCAGATTCTTTCCCGTCTTCCCTTGTCACCCACCCCTACTGGGAAGATAAGCAATTCAATATAGGTTGTACATGTGTAGTTATGCAAATCATTTCCATAGTGGATATATTGTGAAAGACTGACTATATTTCCCTCCATCCTATCCTACCCCCAGCTTGTGCTATTTTCTACTTTGACCCTGTCGCTTTTCAAAATGTTTGCTTCTAACTACCCTCTCCCCTAATCTGCCCTCCCCTCTATCATCCCCCTTTTATCCCTTTCCCCCCTTACTTTCTTGTAGGGTAAGATACCCAGTTGCATGTGTATCTTAATCCCTGCTTAAGCCAAATTCAGTGAGAGTAAGGTTGACCCATTCCCTTTATATGAGATAATTTACCCTATTCTGTCTCTCCCTATCTTTTCTCATTATATTCCTCTCTCACCTCTTAATTTTATTTTTTAGATATAATCCCTTCCTATTCAACTGATCCTGTGCCCTGTGTATGTATACCTGTACACACATATACACACACTCACATACGTATTTATATGCACATTCCCTTGATATTCTTGACCTTTTTTTCCTTCCTGATGAATTTTGTTATTTTTTCTAGTTCTATGAAATAGTTCTTTGGTAGTTTGATTGTAAGTAAATTATTTTAGGTAGAATTGTCATTTTTTTTTTATTATATTGGCTTGGCCTACCCATGAGCAATTAATATTTCTCTAGTTGTTTAAATTGATCTTTATTTGTGTAGAAAGTGTTTTGTAATGTTGTTTACATAGTTCTTGTTTTTTTTGGTCACCTAGTTTTTCTTCAGTTGTTTAGATTTGTCTTCATTTGTGTAAAAAGTGTTTTATAATTGTGTTCATATAGTTCTTGGGTTTATCTTGACAGGTAGGCTCCCAAGTATTTTATATTATTTGCGGTTATTTTCATTGGAATTTCTCTTTCTGTCTTTTCCTGCTAGACTTTGTGGGTAACATAAAGAAATGCTGCTGATTTAAGTGGGTTTATTTTGTGTCTTGCAACTTTGCTAAAGTTGTTAATTGGTTCAGTTAGTTTTAGGCAATTCTGTAGCATTCTCTATATTCATCATATCATTTGCAAAGAGGGATAGTTTTGTTTTCACATTGCCTTTTTTTTATTCCTTCAATTTATTTTGTTTTACTGCTGAAACTAACTTGTTTCATTAACCCTGATCTTTTTGGGAAGACTTCTAGCGTATCCCCATTATAGATAATGCTTGCTGATATCTTGATAGATATTACTTATCATTTTTAGGAAAAACTCTATTTTCTGGGTTTTTTTTTTTTATTGTTGTTTTTGCTTTTTGGAGGGGGGAATGCAGGGCAGTTCAGGTTAAGTGACTTGCCCAAGGTTACATGGTTAGTAAGTGTTACAAGTATCTAAGGCTAGATTTGAACTCAGGTCCTCCTAACTCCAGGGCCGGTGCTCTATTCACTGTGCCACCTAGCCGTCCCCATTTTCTATTTTCTGAAAGTTTTAAACTCAGCTTTTGGGTCACTTTGTAAACTCTGGCCTCTGGGTCCCTTTGATGAAATGACTTGGATTCTTCCATGTTAAAACATATCTGATTTGCTTCATTATTTTGTTGGATTGTCTTTGCATGATTGTTATTTTGTTGTTGTTGACTGATGGATATAGTCTTTGCTCTTTGGAAGATCACATTCCTATTTTCCTTTAATTTCTTGTAACTAAGAGTCATTCTGCCCTTTTCGGAGTAAATCTCATTAGGACTTTTCCTTGTATACAACATTCATTCTTTTAAATTACTGTTCTGAATTTTGACAATGATGTGTTATGGTGAGTTAATTTTGGGCTTTCTGTTGGTGTATTGCGCATTTTATTTGTGCATTTTACTCTCTTATGTTTTTGACAATTTTTTCTGTATGATTTTTTAAAAAAGAAACATTCATTTACAGGTAAGTGAAGACAAAGAGAACTCTAATTATTATAAGAGACCTCAGTGGTCATCTAGTCTCCCTCTCATTTCATAGATGAGGAATCTCAGACTCAGGTGAAATAACTTTCCCATGCTTCCACCGGCAGTACTGGAGAGACCTGGGATTGGATTAGAGATCCTTGGAGTCTAGGCCCAAACTGTCTACACTGCATCACATCATGGCGAATAGGCAACAGAAACTGGATTTGTGAGCAGCTCTCCTGTGAAATCGTGCAACCTTGTTTATAATATCATTGCCCTATGGAGCAATTCTTGCATAACCTACCCTCCAGTGTGGCTTCTCACCAGCTCTCTTTATTTGAGTCTTCGAGCTTCTGTTGCTTAGTGTTATGTCGCAGCATTGTGCAGTGGAAAAGGCTGTGACTTCAGTCATGAGATCATAGGATCGTAGCTTCATACTTGGAGGGGACCAGAGAGGCACTGTACCATTTCATGAAGTATGATGATGAGAATAATAATGATGATGATGATGATGATGAGGATGATGATAATGATAGCTAAGATTTATATGGTGCTTGAGTAGCCAGATGGAAAACATGAAGATTTATTAGCACGGTAAGACTGCTTGTTGTAGCAGCTTTCGCTTCTTCGTATTTACTTATCTGGTTTTTATTTAACTTTTTCAGTCTACTTAGAGTACATAACCAATTATAGGATAGATACATAGCATCTTTCAAAAAAGAGAAAAGGGTTCAGGTGGGGAGGGACCAAATGAGGAGAAAGGAGGGGTTTTTGGAGGAAAATTTGCCATTAAGTTTGGTAGCATTTGTGATTGGGCTTGGAAAACATTTCTTACTGGCAGCAAAGTGGAGGTGACTAGATATTTTGGCAATAGATAAACCTGCTGGCTTGAGATATTCTTTTAGAGAAAGCCACCCAGATCTTCTCCCAAAGGAGCACAGATATTTGTTTTGCAACATTAAATGATACCATTGTATTAGATTTAATTTTTGCTTTGCTTCTGCTTATGGAGTGAAGGGTTGGTGGGTTGGTCTTCAGTTTTTCTCTGCATTTTTTCCCTTCTTTCCCTTGTGTTGTTTGGTGTGGTGGTCCAAATTATTCAGAGGAAATACCATATTATTATAATCTTCCTAGCATTTCTAGATGGTATTTATTTTGTAGGAGTTTGGTTAGTTTTTTCTCCTAATTTTCATTTGTTAAACCTTAATGCATCGTATAAACATTCACTAATTATCTTAACCATAATGATGCTTCATAGCAATATCTTTAAGAAAGGTGCTAAGTGGCCCAGTGGACAGAATGTTGGACCAGGAGTCAGAAAGAGCAAAGTTCAAAGCTAACCTTAGATACTTGCTACCTGTGTGATCTTGGATAAGTTACTTAACTTGTTAGCCTCAGTTTCCTCGCCTGTAAAATGTGGATAAAAATAGAATCTATGTTTCAGGACTGGGATGAGGATAGAATTTGAAAATTTGTAAAGTGCTTTCCAAATCTTAAATTTCTATATAAATGCTTGCAGGAAAGAAAGAAAGGAAGACAGAAAGTAAGAGAGAAAGAAACAAAGATGATGAAAGCAGCATATGGAAAATAACCCCAACAGTGTTATTTGTAGACAAAATAAGCAGCTGACAGGCTATTTAATTCAGCCTTCTGATTTTACAGACAAGTAAACTGAGGCCCAGGGAAGTTAGATGATTTGTCCGTTGTCACTCATGTGCTAAGCAGCAATTAGAATTTGAACCCAAGTCCTTTGATTCTGGAACTGATTGTTTCCACTGTTTTCCACTATTGTGTGTTTCCCTCAATGGAATATAAGGTCCGTAAGCATTTTGTTTATTTTTGTTTTTGTATTACCAGCGCCTAGCACAAGGCCTGGCACGTTGGTTCTTTATAAATGCTTGATTTGTGTAATTTCTGTAGTGAGAAAAGCATACTGAAAAATTGTCATTGGATCTGGAAGATATTTCTGACTAGAAAGGGTAAGGTTTTGACTGATGTGTTGGAAAGGAGTGGGAAGAAGAGCAGAGTGAGGCAGAATAATGTTAGTAGAAAGTATCTGTTCTCCTTTCATTTCCTGGGTTTGTGAAGTGGACAAGGACATAGCTGTTAATTCCTTGTTCAGAAGTCAACAATTGGAAGTCCGCAAGAAAGAACCCAATCCCTTCCTTTTGTGAACTGAATGTCGCAGCGCTCCTAGAAAAAGGAACATCTTTTCTTTGCTTTTAGGGGGAGCCTTTGTGTACAGGCATTAAGGGGGTTAATTTTTGAAATGGTTTTATAGAAAAATGTTATTACGTGACTGTATGCAGTGAATTGGGAGATGTGAGGTTGCATATCTTATCTTAAACATTTTATTCATATGCTAAGAACAAATAATTTATGTTCTTTTTTGTTTTTGAATAAAAAATAATTAGAGAAAAGATTACTCTTTCTCCTTCCCCACCGCCCCTCTATTCCGAACTTTCTTTTAGGCTTTTCAGATCTCTTCCAGCTTATGTATGCAAACAGATGACATTAATATATACTTAGGGTTGTTGGGGGAGGTTTGTTTAGCATGGTATGTATGTGTTCCCTACTTAGGTCTATAATGATTGCTTTAAAATTTTTAGTTGGGTCTATTACAGAACTTTAATAGAAATTGGAGAATTCTGATGTAATCTTTGAAAGTTGACCTTGAGCTATTGTCACTTCTTGTGTCAGAAGTTTATCAGTTTCATTTCTAAGACCTCTTTATGTTAGCAGGATTAAAAAAAAATCATTCATCCACCATTAGTTTTTTACTTAAGAGAAACATTGTGATACAATGAGAGCGGAATGTCTTCAGTTCCATGACCATCAGAACAAAGCATCTCAGCTCACTGTGACTTAGTTCTACTTTTTTTACAAAATAATACTGATGTTTTCCAGTCTTACATGGTAGTTGTTTGTGAAGCTACTTGGATGCATACATACTATATGCATATACCATGATTTGTTCAGCCATTCCTTAGTTGATGGACACCTTAGTTTCAAGTACTTGAATCCCACAAAACAAACTGCTTTACATGTGGGTTTTTTTCTTCTTTTTTGATTTCTTTGGGGCTGTTCTCATACCTTTTGTCCTTGGTTCAGATGCTAATTATTCCCGTAAATATTTTGTAGATTGGAAAGTGGGCATATCAGTTAGGTAGCTATTGATTATTTTCCAGTTCTTCATTAAAATTATTAATAGGAAATGAGATTCCATTCTTCTCCCTCCCCCCTCCCCCAAGGATTTGGTATCCTCTGTTTTTAGATATCTTGATAATCTATCACTTACTAGCTTTTAAGCTGTGTTACCTGTAGTATGTACATTTTCTTTATGTATTTTGTCTAGTCTTGCTGCTAGACCTTGTGTTTCACTGCTGATTGCCTTCAAGAATTTAGTGAAATCACCATATCACAGACCACTGAGGATGCAGAGTAAAGGCAGATAGATGTAGTCATTGTGTGTATTGTTTTTCTGGTTCTTCTTTCTTTATTAAGAATCAGTTGACAAATTTTATCATGTTTCTTTAATTCTTCATATTTACAATATACTGATATTCTTGTATTGTCACATATAACAGTTTAGCTGTTTCCCAATCAGTGTAAACTTTGTTTCTAGTTATTGGCCACTACAGAAGTGTTGCTATGAATATTTTAATACATATGAAACTTTTTCTATCTTTGACCTTACTTGGGGTGTATGCCTAGCAATGGGATCATTAGGTCAAAAGATGTAGATATTTTAGTTGCTTTTTGGCCATGATTGTAGCTTTTCAGAATAGTAGGACCAATTATAGTTCTACCAAGAGTCTCTTAGTGTGCCTGTCTTTCCACAGCCCCACCAGCTTTGACTTCTCATCTTTTGTCATCTTTGCCAATCTGCTGCATGTGAGGTGAAACAGTGTTGTTTTGATTTACATTTCTCTTACTATTAGTGATTTGAAGTAGTCTCAATTGGTTGTGAAGATTTTGCAGTGTTTTTGGTAATTACTCACATCTTTAGACTATATCCATTGTGAAATGGCTCTTGGTCTTATGTATTTGCATTAGTTCTTGATATACTCTGGATATTAAGCTTTTGTCAGGCATATTTCATGGCAATTCCAGATCTACAGCTTCCCTTTTTATTTTAGTTGTGATTTTATTAGTGCTCTAAAATAACTTTGTGCTAATTAGATGGGACCCTGGCAGCTCACTTAACCACTGCCTGCCTCAGTTTCCTCAGGTGTAAAATAGGGATACCAACAGTACCTACCTTCCTGGGAAGTTAAGATCAAACGATGTGCATTCTTTTGTTCTCTTTCCCTTAATGGAAAACTACGGGAGCTTTTCAGTGGGAACAATGTTTCTTTGGAAGAGAACAACAGCCTAGCTAGATACTGTAGAAAAACAAAGTGGATAAAAATTATATTTTGTTCAGATTATGATATGCAGTTGGTTAGACTGATCATTAGTTTGTCAGCATATATATTTTGCACAGGCATGACAGATGACATTTTCAAGATTAATTTGAGATAAGAATGTTAATTCTTTGAGTTACAAGGAGAAAAAGGGGCTTTGAATGTAAGATTCTCTGTTTTATTATTCAGACTAATCTCTGTTAATCATAGTATTTATAATGACCAAATGCATTATTCCTTGTTGGGTTGTTTGCAGGTGAATTGTCTTCACTAGTATTGCTTTCAAGTTTTTACTGACATAATTAATGAAAGTAGGTGATAATTTTTCCCTCCTTAAACTGTCTGTCTTTTATTTGATCTTGCTTCTTCTTGGAGCTTAGCAGAAGGAAATTTAAGGGAAAACATTCAATTACCTTCCCATGCCAGAGAATTTATTTTAATTTGACAAGTATTTTTGAATTATAAATACATCTAGTGTAGATAGAATGCAGTTCAGCTTTGGTCTGTGTTCTGGACCAGTCAGAATGATGGTGCTGTCTGTGTCTGTGTGGAGTGGCAAACAATCCTTGCATTAGAGCAGATAGATTTTCTAGCCCCTCCTGAGTGTCCTGAGACCTCATTTTTTCCACTGAGTTTTGCACATTTTCAGAACATTGTATAGCTTGTATCAAAACCTAAGTATAGCCTTGCTAAATTTAATGTATACACTTTTCAAAAAGATACTGTATGGTGCAGTTCAGTTTCATGGACAGTCTTTTTGGTTTACATTTGCACATTTGAGTATATTGATAAAATTTGTAATAAACTAGAAAATCTAATATATAAAAAAGTTGGTATAAAATAATTCCAGTCAGTCAACAAGCATTTATTAAACACTTATTGTTTGCCTGACACTTGGCTGAGAGTCTTTTGTTTTTCCTCAATTTCTTTCTTTTTCGTTTTCAACATTCATCTCCACCAGACTTAGAATTACAGATCTTCTCCCCGTCTTTCCCTTCCCCTGCCTCCTCAATAGCCCTTCTGGGAGTCTCTCTTAAATAGAATTTCCGGATGGAGCGGTGGCTCGGCTGCTTCCAGTGTGTGAATCCTGGGGCTTCAATGAGCTTTACAACGGCTACATTTCTGGGGCACAGTCGAGATAGTCCAAAATGCAGCTTTATCATTTGAAGTTGGCCATAGCATTGCTTTCTTGCACTAGTCTGGCTAACTGAATGATGACTCTTATTTAATGTCATAGCCTGTAGATTGATGTGATTAGTCTCCATGCTTTCTGGATTAGAACTACCAGAAGGAATTCTGAATTCTTTATGGGGATGTGCAATCCACCTCAATCACTGAGAAAATAAACTACTATGTTGTGATCCATCTCCATCTCCACTTCTGTCTTAGTTCTTCTGTCAGATGTAGTCCATAAGAGTAGAACTAGAATCATGTGGTGCAAGCTGTGAGGAACCACGTACCAGTTGAACAACAGGAAGACTGTCCCAACAATTAGAGCTGTCCAAAAATGGAATGGTGACTTCATGGAGTAGTGAATTTCTCATCAGTGGAGATTTTTGTGAAACTTGATGATGGCTTGTGGAAGTTCTTGTGGATGGGATGCATGATTTCATTTGGGCAGGGCTAGATTACCTTTCATGTCCCTTCTAGGCCAGCCTTGCAGTCATCTTGCAAGTGAAAGGGCCTTGCCATTGCCACCTCTTTCTCTCTTTCTATTTCTTTCCCCCCCAACTGCTTAGAACAGTGCCTGGCATCTAGATGCTTCATAAATGCTTATTGACTTACTGACCATTTGTGTCCTCAGTGCTTAGCACAGTGCTTTGTACATTCTGAGCGTTTACTAGTTTCTTTTTAATTCCAACCTTGTCTGTGATTCTGATTATAGACACTTTTACTATGACTGAATCTAAGAATTGAGTAAAAAATGTCTAATTGCTATTGAGTTGTGATAAAGTAACAAATTCTTATTAACTGATCACTTATTCTACTGTAAAATTTAACACTAGGAGATTCACCTTCCTGTTCTCTCACAAGGTCCGAAGAAAAATAGTAACGAAGAATTATAAATTTTTAAGATTTGGATGTAGGAGGGTACCACTGAGAACTGAAGGAACATTAAGGAAATGTTCCTAAGTCCCTCATTTTACAGATGAGGAAACTGTCACTTAGAGATATTAAGTTTTAAGAGTCTGATGGCTGGGATTTGAAACAAGATCTTCTGATTCAAAATTTTGCATTCTTTACACTGATACTTTTTTCATAACTTTTTTTTCTCTTTTAAAAAAAAATTCATTTTTATTATTATGGACTTGACACACCTCAGCCAACACAAACATTTCCCTAAACAGAGAAGTACAGAAAAGGGGAATGCATATGAAACTGAACCTCTATTATGTATCCTTTAAAAAAAAAAAAAGATTTCCTTTGTATCTCTTTACCTTCCCTCTCCCTTTTGTTTATTTTTAAAATGATTTATTGACAATCAGTTCTTGCTTTTTAAATATCACTATTTAAATATCACAAATTTTCTTTACCTCGTCAATATAATTTTTCCTCAGAGGGCCCCCTCAATCTCTTTATCTCATAAAATCTCTCTTGAAACAAACAAGTATGATCATGCAAAAAATATTCACAAATTGACCCTATCTGATGTCTCTGTAGGGTAAGTCTCATCCTGCACCCTCAGTCCGCTCTTTACATCTCTGCCAAGAGGTAGTAAAAGCATGCTACATCATCAATCTTAGGGAATTATGTACTTGGCTATTGTGCTATCATTCTTAAATTTTTCCTTTTTTTTTTTTTTTTTTTTTGCACATCAGTGTGGTCATTGTATAAGCTCTAGTTCTGCTCACTTATGCTCCATATTGGTTCATACAAGTCCCTCCATGCTTTTGTGTGTATCTCATTTTTTTAATTTCTTAAACTGTAACAACAATCCACCATATTCATGTATCTCAGTTTGTTCAACCATTCCTGATTAATGGGGACATGCTTGATTTCCAATTCTTTACTACAACAAAAAGTGCTGGTATAGATACTTTTGTATATCTGGATCCTTTTCTGCTTGTTTTATCTCTTAGGTGTGGGTCTAGTAGTGATCTCACTGGGTCAGAGAGTATGTACAGTCTGATGACTTTGGGGTATAGTTTTAAGTTGCTTTCTAGAATAGCTGAACTCTTTCACAGTTCTAGAAATAGTGTATTTAGTGTATCTGTTTTTATAAATATCCAACAGTGCCATTTTTCTTTTACATCATCTTCACCAACCTTATTTTTATAAGATGGAATTTTAATTTCTTTTATTATTCGTAATTTATAGCTCTTTTTAAAAAAAAATAGGACTTGAGAGCTTACCTTTCTTTTAAGAATTGGCTATTGTCATCCTCTGACTGTTTATTGGATGATAGTTCTTGCCATATGTTTGTATCAATTGCCTACATATCCTGTATTTCTTCTTGTTTGTGCTTTATTTCAGAGGACCAGTGAAATCACAAGGTGATGCCTTGACTTGTATGAGAATTGAGTTTAAGTGAGGCAGAGTTGCAAAGTCATCAGCCTCATTCTTTCTTTCAGATTCATTGAAGTCTGGTGGCCAGACAAAAAGTCAAGGTGACTGCCCAGGATGCAGTGGATGACCTTGGCATCTTCGCTGTCTGACCGAGTTCTAAGTGCTCCACAGCTCATTCTTCAGCTGCCTTCCTGGCTGTTGTAACAAATTGTTCTCATCCACCCATTCCCCTGGAGGAAGTGTTCACATGCCTTGGGATAGACATCCCTCCCAACTCACTCATGGGTTTGAGGCCTATTAGTTGCCCTCAGTCTGGTTTTTAGCCTGTCTGCTGATGATTTTACCAGGGTGTGGCCACTGCACATGCTACAGCTTCTTGGAGTCATTGATGAGAATTGGGTGAAATGTGGACACCAAAGGTGAAAGAGCATTCTTGAAAAGAGCTTGGCAAGACCTCACACCAGAAGTGGTAGTCTTCCTTGGATACTCCATATACCCCACCTTGGATTTCTAGAGCTATCTCAAATAACTGATAACAATGGACCTCTTTGCTGTATCTTGATCTTATTGAAAAGACCTCTAGCATTTTTCTTTTACAAATGTTAGCTCTTGGTTTTTTATAGATCCTATTTATCATATTAAAGAAAAATCCATTTTATTTCTATGCGTTAAACATTTTTTTGAAAAGAATAAAGGGATTAAAAGCCTTTTTATTCTCGTCTTGATATGATCATGTCATTTTTTTTTGTTATTAATATAGTTTGTTGTATTTATGGGTTTCCCAATAGTGAACCAGCCTTGAGTTTCTGGTATAAATTCAAACTTGTAACAGTGTATTATCTTTTTAATATGTTGTTGGAGCTTCTTTGCTATTATTTTTAGTATTTTTGCATCAAAATTCCTTAGAGGTATTAGTATATAGTTTTCAGTGCTTTATCTCTCCCTGATTTGGGTGTCAGGATTATATTTGTCTACATAAGGAAGTTTGGTAAGGTTCTTCTTTTCCTATTTTTTGCTGTTTTTAATTGTTATTTAAATAAGAATATGCAAGAATTCAGTTGTAAATGTTTGACCTTGGTGTTTCTTCTTCCTTTTGGCAACTCCTTTGTGACTTTTAAATTTCCTTATTTCCAGATTGAATTGTTTGAATCCTCTATTTCTTGTTCTCATAAGATATCATTTACCAGTTATCAGTTTTGTTGGTATATAAAGTGGGCAAAATACTTTAGAATTTCCTTTCTTCTTCATTTGTTGTATATTTCCTTTTTCATTTTTGATATTGGCAATTTATTTTCCTTTTAGCTAGTTTAGCTAAGAGCTTATCTAGTTTATCAGTTTTTAAAAACATCTATATTAATCCAGTGGTTTTCTGGTTTTTTCAGTTTGTATTTTCAATTTTATTTCTCTCTTAGACTTTCAGATTTTCTTTTTTTGGATCTGGTTGCAGTTTTTTTGATATATTGCTTCTTGCCTTTTCTTAATGCTTTATTCATTGATAGTTTCTGTCTTTTGGTGGTGAAAGTATTTAGAGATATAAAATTTCCCCTAAAGAGTGCTTTGGCTTTATCGCAAAAATTTTCATGCTGTTTTCTTTATGGATAGTTTCCGTTGTTTCTATGATATTTTTTTTCCCCTTTGACCTACCATTTTTTTTAGGATTAAATGATTTAGTTTCTAAATATAGGTAGCTAAGTGGTGTAGTGAATCCAGGCCTGTAGTGAAGGATACCTGAGTTCAAATCTAGCCTGAGACACTTAATAGCTAGGTGATCCTGGCCAAGTCACTTAACTTCTGTTTGCATCAGTTTTCTCATTTGTAAAATGGGGATAATGATAACGCCTATTCCCATGGTTGTCGTGAGGCCCAAACGAAATAATAATTGTACAGTACTTCTAGCATGTAGTAAAGGCTATATATAAGTGGTAGTTATTATTATCATTAAATTTGAATCCTTTTTTCAAAGATCCTTTTTATTGCATTCTGGTCTGTAGAAGATACGTTTAGTATTTCTATCTTCTCTGTATTTATATTTGAGGTTTATATGCCATAGCATATGGTCATCTTTTGTAAATATTCCATTTATGGCTGAAAGTATTGCTGTTCTCATTCTGCAGTTGCCAGAAATCTGTCATAACTAAGTTTTGTAAACTATTTTTCAAGTCCTTAACTTGTTCATCTTTTTTGTTAGATTTAAGTATGAGAATGGTACCTAGAAGTCCCCAGCTGTTAGTTTTGCCATTTCTCCCTGTAATTCAAATGACTTCACTGTTAAGTACTTAGATGCTATGCTCTTCAGGGCATACATATTACATATTGATACTATATCATTATTTATGGTAGCTATAAGTGTAATGCTATTTCTTTGCCTTTCTTGCCTAAACCATGTCGGTGCATATTCGAATTTCATTGAGATATAATAAACTCTGCTCTAGCCCCTTATTTTAACTCTATGTCAGTCTTTATGTTTCACATATGTTTCTTGTAAATGACATGTTATTGAATTCTGCTTTTTAATCAGTCTCCTGCCCTCCTTTATTTTATATGTAAGTTCATCCTGTTCACTTTTACTCTTATGACTACTTATCTGTGTTAGAACCACTTACTTTTTCTTCCTCTTTCCCATTTATGAAGAAAAATGGCACGGAGAAAGAAAAATAAACTTATCTACCCTAATAATATATAATAGTCCTTTTCTCCTCCTTTGCCCCTTCGACCTTTACAAAGGACAGACCTCAGTCCTGATTCTTACACTTCCTTGTGATCTTTTTCATACTATATGCTCTATATTTTAAAGATAATTGGTTTTGCTTGCTTATTCTCTTTCTGACTTTACTTGTCTCCCCTTTCCCTATTTTCATGAGTATATTTCTACACCAAGATGTGTGTGTGTGTGTGTATTTGTGTTTTTATGTGTGTGTGTTTAACTCTCCTTTAGTTGTTTCAGATCATGAAATGGTCATTTCCCTTCACCACTGCCCCATGTTTATATGCTTTTTCTTGTATAGTCTTGTTATTTGAAATATTAAGCTTTCCTCTTCTTTTTTATTTTCTTTCTTACTGTGTTCTTTTCCCTTTCTTTTTTCTTTCTTTTTACAAACCAACACAACAGAACAAAAAAAATTTCAGGTTCTGTGTTTGTCTCATTTAGCTTCCTTTTTCACTCTTGAAGACATTGTGACTCTGAGGGATAGTATTCTTTTCTCCTCCTATTAGTTTCTAAGCACTTAATCATCATTTAGCTTCTTTTAGTTGCTTTAAAATATATATATATATATATATATATATATGTATATATATACATATATGCACACATATTATTTACACACACATATATATTTACCTTTATAAATTTCTCTTGACTTCCTTTGTTTGCATTTCAGAGTATTACCCTAGCTCTGTCCTTTTTATCCCATCCTCCTATACTGAAGCTCGATGCTTTTTTCCTCTTATAAGATTATACTTAGTTTTGCAGGCTAAGTCTTCTTATTTTCAAACCATTACTTTTTGCATTTTGGAAGGGCATATTCCAAGATTTTCTTTCCTTTGTAGTAGCTGCTGTTAATTCTTGTACTATTCCAGTTGGTTCCTTCTTAAATGCTTTCTTCCTAGGTGCCTCTGGTATTTTTTCTTTGACGTGGAAGCTTTGGATTTTGACTATAATGATCCTAGGGTTTTTCAGTTTTGTCCTTGTGGTCAAGCAGTTTTTTCTCTGGAGCTGTGCTTAGAATTTTTTTGTCATTACTCTGCTCTTAGCTTATCTTTTAGTTCACTCTTACTCCATAGTATTTACTCATTATGTTTGATATTTTCTTTTGTTTACTCATCTTTAGTTCTTGGCTTGTAATTTTGTGCTCTTTCCTTTGGCCCTTGTGCATGACTTGGATAGGTCTTATTTATTTTTTCATCTTTGTATTCTAGATGTCAGTCTAGGTAGAGTTGACTGATAATTAGCCCCACTCTCTACTCTCAGTCTCTTGGTTGCTGGTATGAATTCTGGCCACAGCCAATCTTTCTTCTGCTACGATCCTTAATCAGCTGGCGCCACCCCCTGTTGTAGTCCTCACAGACCCAGTGCATGTTTGAGATCACTCTGGCTTCTTGTACAGTTCTCTTTTATGCCAGTGCCCATGTGCTGCGCTGGCACTATCTCCTATTGTATGGGGCTCCCAGTGGTCCGAGGACTATACAGAATGACTCTGTCTCCCTTTGCAGTGAACTGTAGGGGCTGGTTATGTTCCTTGCTTCTATTCTCATTGGCTAAGTCCAGGATTTGGCTTTAAGTCTGTGATTATTGGAGCTCACATTGATTTGTGACACTACTTACAATACTCCTTTCAGAGCACTGATTCTCTTTATGTCCTTTTGTGGGAACTGACGTTGACTTTGCTGATTTGGTAGAAGAACCAAAGTTTGGCTAACTTCTCACTATTTTTATAGTGACTGTACTTGTTCTTGCTACTGGCTTCTGACTTTTTTTCCCCCCTATGTTCTATATTAGATAGAAATGCTTATTACTTCTGTTTATTTTCTGTTTTCTTTATCATTGGTTTTTCTGAACCCTTTTGAGGTATTTTCTGGTGTTTTTGTAGGACAGCTAGGTTTCTTTACCATCTTTCTAGTTCCTAGGAACTGAAGACCCCCTTTTCTTTTTCATAATAGATGTAATATAACATATACATATGCATATATTCTCTCTACCTCCAGTAAGTTCCCAGAAAATAGTGTTACTTTCATACATTTCTGTGGTTTATTGATTGTTTATTGAAGGGAAAACTATATGCTTTATACGCTATATGCTCGCATCGAATTGCATGGTTTCCTTTACTTGAGTTGTATTACTTTTTAGCTTTTTAAAATTTGTATTTTTGTCTTCATTATGTGAATTTTTCTTTTGGTTTTGCTTTCTTAACTGCATTAATAAAAATCTTCAAATGTTTTTCTCTGAAATGATAATTTTTCTTTCTTACATCTAAATTTGACTTATTTCAGCAGTTGAATTCGAGGGTTCCTTGAGAACAAGGAATTGAAAAATAAACAGGAGACTGTCAATTTCTTCTGATAATTTCAATTTCTTCTTTTGGTGGCAAATACCTTTCAAGTGAATTGGTAATCCAAGTGTCCAGGCAAAAGTGGAATGAGGAAATCTGTGCACAAGGCTTATGTTTCCAGTGGAGATTTATTAAATGCAGTTTCGACATCAATTTAATGCAGACGCTAGGCCTCCAGATTTGCACCCTGATTGGAGTAATAGTATGACAGCTTCACAGATTACTGTGTTGTGGCATTTACAGTGATGACTTCTGAACTTTCTTGTTTGTATAGAAAAAGTTACATTTCTGATATATATTACAGATTGTCCCTCATTTTCGTTAGTTTCAAGATGATGATTGTTGGGGAACAAAGCATTATCTATTCTCCTTGCTTCTCATCTCTGCTTTGGGATCTTTGAAGACAGTAATTGGTTGAGGGGTACAGGAGTAGGTAGTTTATTGATTTACTCAAAGTTAGCTAACTACGTGTGTGTGTGTGTGTGTGTGTGTGTGTGTGTGTGTGTGTCTATGTGTGGGCATAGAGTCTTTTTTCTAATGTGCCTGTTGGCTTCTTGCTATGGAACAATCTTTGTCTAAAAGGACACTTTGTATTAAGTTATATTGGGCAGAGTGGAGGATATCTTCTTGGCTCGTTTTGGAGGTCAAAGCAAAATGCAAGGGACAATTAACACAGTATGCATGCCAATTATCTGACAGGTGCCAGGAGAATGACCTTAGGTTATTTTCTCAAATGAGGAATCAACAGCTCTATAGAAGTGCTTATATACCTTCCTCCCTCCACTCTGGGATTCTGCATGTGAAATGATAATTCATATTCCATAAGAGAAGAGAAATAACCTTCTCATATACAAAGATGTAAAAAGGGGATAAAGGTCTTATTAATATATAGATAACTGTGTATATTTGCAAAAATATAAATAGATATAAATTATGGTTATATGAATATAATAAATAGTATATGTGTAAATTTATATACTAATATAAGAAAAGGGTATGAAATGGGGGGCGGAGCCAAGATGGCGGCGTAGCAGCAGCAACATATCGCAGCTCTCATGTAGCCACCCCAAAATACCCATAAAATAGGACTCTAAACCAATCCTAGAACTCCAAAATGCACTCAAAGATACTTCCCACTATAGTGAGCTTGGCTACGAGGAACCATATCAGCACCGCGAACCTAAACCAGCCTGGCCTGAAGCCACGGCTGTGCCCCGGGACGACTGGACGGGAGGAGCGGAGGAGCCTCTCTAGTGAGCGGATTAGCGGGAGCTGCAAGCAGCGTTCAGCACTAGGTGAGTGGGGATTGCGAAAGGGGGAGAAAAGCAGTCCAGCTGGAAGGCCTCCAAAGCGGAAAAGCGAAAGGCAGAGGTTTTGCACCTGCCTCCGCGTTGTAGCTTCCCTCCTGTGGCCTGCAGACAGCAGGGGGACTAAGCGATTGTTCTGAGGTCAGTGCTGTCGCGTTGAGCGGCCTGGATCCGGATCGCCGTCTTGGGGCTCGGTCTTGGAGTCTTCATTATCCAGTCAGCCGGAAGTAAGTAGGAAGAGTTCCAAGCATCTTCCTGAGAGCTACGGCAGCCGGGAGGACCCCAGCGATTTGGGACAGAG
>CM053585.1:323576317-323616193 GCA_028646515.1 Pseudochirops corinnae | reverse complement strand
GTTCTGTGTAATTTCACATGTTCAGCCTGTATTTGATTCCTTGTCCTTCCAGTGGTGGTAGGTGGCGAGGGAGGAGGAGAAAGAATCTGGAATCTGGAGTTCCATAATCAAATGTTATGAATGTGTATCTATATATATCTATATATCTATATATATACATACATATTTATATGCAATTGTTATTATTATTATTATTGACTACATCCAACTGGAACTTGAGATACACAGGCACTGTGGTTGGGAGATACATCCTGCCCTACTGAAAAGTGACATAGGAGAGAATAGACTGGGGGAGGGGGGACACACTGGGATGGCTGTTTTCGGGCAGTGGGTGGGGGAAAGAGGGGGAGAAAATATGTAACTCAAAATCTTGTGGAAATGAATGATGCAAACTAAAATAAAATTTAAAAAAATTTTAAAAAAAGGGTATGAAATTATAGAGAGAAGATAATATGGAAAGTATTGCCCAAGTTTAAATTTTTTTGGTTTTGCCACACTGGCAGAATCATATTCATTTATGTGGATATGTCACAATTTGTTTAGGCATTTTTTAATCTTAGACACATTTCTCCCCTGTGTACAATAGTGCCATGCATATATATTGCGTATCATATATGTGTGTGTGTGTATAATTTTAAATACTGTACTTATAATCCTTTGTTGTGACATACATCTGTTTATTAAAATAAAGTTTTGTGACAAGATTATAGTGTAGTATAATTTTAATATTCATTGCAAAATACTTGGAATGGCATGTAAAAAGTGAAGAGCATTTCACATTCAGGTTTGATAATTTTGAAGTATTATTTCAGATGTAAAAGTTTTATTGCCGCTGAAATTCTTTTTGAACATATACTTTGTCTTTCTGTCTATCTGTCTCTCTGTCTGTCTGTCTTAGAGTATCTGTGAATTTTACCTTCTTGGGATATAAAACAAATATTGGGCTGTCTTGGTGAAAGATAATAAAGAAATTAGTAACTTACTCAGTTTGAAAAAGTTTTCAATTTCATAGCTTCCTGCAAGGGATTACTGTGTCTGTCTTTCCACAACTCCACCAACATAGTATTCATGATAGCTGTGTTTATATTTGAAGTGCCTTCATGCGGAAGAGAGATTAAACATGTTCTTATCAGTCCCAGAAGACAGACTAGGACCAAGGGGTAGTAATAATAAGGAATCAGATTCATACTCTGTTTGAAAAGTGTTATGAGTTCTTTATGTAGAGAATGATCACTTTTTGGGAGGTAATGGAGATATAATTTAGTTGGGGGGCATAGGAATTGTGTTAGATAACCCTTTTGATGTTTTCCAACCCTGCATTCTGTGATTCTTAATAAATTTTTTGATTAGTCATATAATAAATAGGGAAATAAGGCATCTTTAAATACATTGTAATTTCCTAATTTGGACATAATGATCTCTTGATATTTAGGATGTATGAATGGTCTTGTTATGATCATTTCAGCTTTTAGCAACAGAAAAATAAAGAACAAAATTACCAAATTTCTCTTTCAGATTTGCATTTAGGACTTCTCAAATGCCATTTGTCTAAATACTTAGCATACTGTATTGTGACAAATATATCTATTGAAATAAAGTTTTGTGACAAAAATTGTAGTGGAGTACAAGTTTAACATTCATAGCAAAATGCTTGGAATAGTATCTAAAAATTGGATACCATTTTACATTCAGATTTGTTAATTTTAGAGTATTGTTTTAGATGTAAAAGTTTACCACTGAAATTCTGTTTGAATATATTCAGTTGCAGGCTTCCTTTGTGTACTAATAACTTTAGGATCACAATTCCTTTGTCTGCAATTAAGTTTTGGTCAATATGCTAACATATAATATGGCAGTGCATGGTTGCTTTTGTCTAATAGCAATGTAGATTGATTTGTGCCTTTGAATTTCCTCAGTTTATATACCCTGAGGAAGAAGAGAAGTGTTCATTTTAAATAGTAGAATAACTTAATTTCATATTGGAAATCTGTAAATTACATTACTAACAATGAGTAAATGTGATTTAAACAAAAGCAAATCACCGAGGATAAGTTTGATTTTTTTTTCGAGATATAGATTTGAAACATTTTAAAGTAATACCTTTTATTTTTACTTTTTCTAAAGTTTTCAGGTCCATGCTGCTTATGGACCAGGATTCAGGAGACTTTCATTCTATTCTTACCTCTTTCATGATCTATCTTTATGACCTTAGGTACCTTTCTAGTCTTCAGTTTCCACAACAGTAAAATGAGGAAATTGAATTAGATTACTTCCAACTCCACTGGCTTAATGTTTGAGAACCCTGTGCCACCTCACATCCTGCTGAAGGAAAAGGGTAAAACTTTTGTGAAGTAAAGATAACATAGAATCATAGAACTGGAGTTGTCTGGTTGTCAAAAGTTCCCCTAGTCTCAATCCCTTCATTAAAAAAAAAAATATCTATTTAAAAAATTTATTTATCTTTAGTTTTCAACATTCATTTTCACAAGATTTTGAGTTCCAAATTTTCTCCCCATCTCTTCCCTCCCTTCACCCCAAGATGGCATGCATTCTGATTATTCCTTCCCTCAGTCTGCCTTCTCTTCTATCAACTCTCTCCTCTCCCCCCTGCCCTTACTTTCTTATAGGGCAAGATAGATTTTTGTACCCTATTGCCTATATATCTCATTTCACAGTTGCATGTAAAAACAGTTTTTAACATTTGTTTTTAAAATTGAGTTCCTAATTCTTTCCTTCTTTCCGTCCCCACCTACTCTCATTGAGAAGGCAAGCAATTCAATGTAGATTATAAGTATGTAGCTGTGCAGAACATTTCCATAATAATCATGTGAAAGATTAACTTTGACCCTGTTCCTTTTTAAAAGTGTTTACTTCTGATTACCCCTTCCTCTAATCTGCTCTCCTTTCTATCATCCCCCACTCCCCTATTCTTTTACCCCCTATTTTACTGTAGGATTAGATACCCAATTGAGTGTGTATGTTATTTCCTCCTTAAACCAAATCTGATGAGTACAGGGTTCACTCATTCCCTCTCATCTCTCTGCTCTTCCCGTCCATTGTAAAACCTTTCCTTCTCCCAATATATTCCTCTCTCACCCCTTAATTATATCTTTTAGATATCATCCCTTCATATTCAACTCACCTTGTACCCTCTGTCCAGCTATCCATCTGTCTATCTATCTATTCCCTCCCTATTTCCTCTACTTCTCTTGTTTGATTTTCAAAATCCTTTTTGAGGATTTTGAGGCCTGCAACCAATTCATATTTTTCTTGGACGCTTTGGATGTAGGAGCTTTGATTTTGTTGTATTCTTCTGGTTATATGTTTTGATTTTCTTTGTCACCAAAGTAAGATCCTACATTCTGAGTGTTTTTATGCTATTTGCTCATTTCTCTGGCCAAATACTTGACTTTCAAACTCTTTGTCAAGGTAGGACTCTGCTTCCAATGGGGGTGGGTGGGAGGTGGGTGTACTGTCCCAAGCTTCAGGGGTTTTGTGCAGCTGTTTTCAGGGATAGCTTCTTAGAACCTGTAAATTTTCAGCTCTTCCAAGGTGGTATGCTCAAAGGAGGAGAGGTGTTTTACTCCTTTCCTAGCCTGTGCTCCTCTGGTCTGTGAATGACTGCAGGCACTCTTTTCTGCCTTGGAACTGTGAGGAGGATTCCTTCTCCACTGCCTCCACAAGCTCCACTATGCCAGAGCTCCTCATTACCCTAGGATGGATACCTAGTATTGCGACCCAGATCCAAGCAGAGCAAAGCAAAAGAATCCTGCCTCAGCACCAGCAAAGAGATCCCTGCAATCCCTCTCTGATCAGCCGCTAGATCCTCCCGCTGGATTCTCCCACCGTCTATGGACTCAGAACTCCAGAAACTGCCACTGCTGCTGCCATTACCTCCACCACCCCGGGACTGGACCTGGTCTGTGTTCCTCTCTCACTCAGGTCCCACAGAATCTTTAGTGTTTGTGAGTTGAGAAGTCTGGAAACTTCTGGAGCTGCCAGTGAGTCAGTGTCCTGTGGCCTGCTCCAGCCCTGTCTGTGCCAGCATGGCCCATGCTGGACTATGCTCTGCTACCAGCCTGGTGAATGGACCTTTCCTGTTGACCTCCCAGGTTGTCTTTGTTTCACGCTGTCATTTTGTGGGTTCAGTAGCTCTATAACTTGTTTAGAGTAATTTTTTAATTGATTTTTGAAGGGATTTGGGGGAGAGCTCAAGCAAGCCTCTGCTTTTACTCTGCCATTTTTCCTCTGTCCCCCAGTCCCTGTAAAGGTAAGCATGAGCAGCTCTCCAGAGGACTGCTGTTGTGAATAGCTTTAAGGTTCTGATCACATAGTACAGTGAACTCTCTATTTATTCAGTGATAAACTAAGACAGAACATTCACAGAAACCAAAGTACAGCATTCACAATGTTATAACAACTTATCACTAAAGTGGCCACATATTTTTCATCAAAGTGACCACGTAGTTTTAAACAAAAGATATCATTCAGTTAGTCCTTAACTTAGTCATCCTTAAGGAGCAAGCCTCCTTAAGGGACACAAAGTTACAAAGGTCATAGTTTTCCACCCCTGGGTCACAGTGAATCATGATCTTCTCAGTCAGCACTGAGTACCCAAGGAAAGGTCTTTTCATCTTGACTGGAGGCTGGCTTCCAGATCCCATGGTTCCTCTTCCATGGGTCCAGCTCCTCCCTAAATCTACCCAGTCATCACCTGGATTCACAGATAGGCAGCTCTCAGCTCCTCGTCCAGCTCCTTGTCCAGTGCCTCGTCCAGTTCCATATTGAAGCCCACAGTGTCCAGTCCACCTCAAGTCCTTCACAGTTTCTGCTTCTAGGAAGACAAAGCTTAACAGAGCCACAATAATATGCATATACATTGCTGGCACCATCATCAATTCACTATCTGCCTGTGAAATCAACACAGACTCGCCAACAAGGTCTGAGAATTCAACACACATCATCACTACGGTCCCAGGACCTCTGAAACCTTCCTCCAGGACTTCTGTAAACAGATAGCAAGAAAATCCTCTTTCAGGGCTTCCAGTAAGGTCCCAGGGCTTCTGTACAAAATATCACAAGCAAAAATCAACAGAGACAGAGAAGACAGAGTGCCGGCCTCCACAACTGGTGCTCTTCTCGGTTTTGCCCTCTCCCAGCTTGGGCTTCTCCTTATATATGGTCATTAACTCCCCCCTGTTCCTGTCTTTGCCAAGTTCTTCCCACTGTGGGTTTCACAAGTCCTATTTCTTAACAAACATTTGATGTAATCAAGGGGAAGACTAAAAAGACACTTGAACTGAAGCAAGGTGCTAAATAATTAAATAGCTGAGACAAGGTGCTAAGTACTTATTTGCTGCCATTACAGTCCCCTCATTTTATACATGAGGAAACTTGAGTATTGTATGGGTTTAATGACTTTAAAAGTCACACAGGTAAGCAGCCCAGGTAGGCTCTGAATCCAGTTGCCATTCATCCTAGCCCTTGCTCTTTCCATTATGTCATTAGGAATGGTATTGGGATGGCCACAAGAGTGAAGCTGAACACTTGAGTGTTGAACTTGTTACTGTGGGAAGGGAATAAACAGTAAGCACCTTCTGTGTTCCAGGTATTGTACAACTGCTTTCCAAGTGTTATCTCATTTGATTCTCACAGCAACCTTGTTTAATAGGCATTATTAAGAACCCCATTTCATAGTTGAAAAGATAGAGGGAGACAGGTTAAGTGACGTAGCCATAATCATACAACTAGTAAATGCCTCGAAGCTGGATTTGAACTCAGGTCCACCTCACTTCAGGTGCTCTTTTAACTGTGCCACCTACCTGCCTTGGAATGTTAAAAGACCTGGAAGGCTTCAACCTCACTGGATGGATTTTTTAGTGAGGAGTTGTGGAAGGGCATGAATTTACTCAGAATGAGAAAGTGATGCTGAGTTGTAATTTTCATCATTAAAGGGAATAGCCACATCAATAAAGTTTTGTATCCTTTGAAATATTGTTAAGTAAAAAGGAGAAACTGAAAATGTTGACATATTTCAATGTTCATTTTCCATTTTCTCTTTATTTTTATTATAAAAATAAAAAGTAGAGCTTTACATAAGAGAAATCTTGCCATATTAGATGAGATCCATGATCATCTTGCTATTCTCTTTTGATGTATAAGCTAGGATATATGTTGTGAAAGGAGTTATCAGTTATCTCCTTTAATATTTCCTGTATTGTCATTCATGAATTTGTTGAAATATTTTTTGACAAGCTTTTTTTTTTCTCCCAGTTACAAAATGATTTCTTAGTTTAGAATGAATTAGTCCAGGGAAAGAAAAAAGATTCTTTTCGATGCCTATAAGAAGCGTCTTTTAAAACCAATAAATAGTCTCTGATGAATCTAAGTGATTTTGAGTCTCCCACTTGCATATTGGTCAGGGAGGCTTTAGTGCCATAAAAAAAAAATGTAACAAAATGGTTCGCCTTTTTCTTGAGTTTAATATAGTTAGTATTATGAGTGATAAATCCTAGTTGTCCGTGTGGCGATCAGATCTTCAGCATTTAAAGATTGATCTCACCAGTATTACTAAATATTGAAATATTTGTAGAAAACTAGCATGAAGACTGTATGTCCAGTAAGATTTTCCTGTCATCATTATCAAATATATTCAGCATTGTTCCTTAGGATACAGTGAGATATGGCTGCCCTTTCCCATCAAGGACTTAGTAGGTCTAGGTGGGCATCTCTTGAAAGGCTTACTATGTCTGGATCAAAGAAGGTGCTGTGCTCTGTGAGCAAAGCAGAATTGCAAAAGCTCAAGAGAATTGTGAGATGCGTAAATTTAGACATGTCCACTGCAGATATTCATGTGGCCTATTTGTACCTGCCCCATGGGAGAGCCTTACAAGCTCATTTTGGAGTTTTAGCCACATTCAGACACACTGTACATTGACCCCGTTATAGTGATGTCATTTTGATCCTTTTCAAGCATGCTGGACAACAACCAGCCCATGTTTAGATGGGTAAAGAACATGGATACAGAAATATTTTTCAAAAGAAGGATAATAACAAAATAAGCTTGCATTTGTGTTGTGTGTGTTTTGTATCCCACTTTTCCCTACAGTCTCTTTGCTAAGTCTCAGTTCTACCTCCACAGCATCGTTCATACACTTACCCTTTTCTTCTGATGCTGCTGCCTCCCTGCTGCAGGCCCTTGTCGCTTGATATCTGAGCTGCTGCAGCAGCCTTCTGGTCAGTCCCCCTGTCTTAAGACTCTGCCATTCTGGTTCATTCTCCACTCAGCTGGCAGAGCTATTTTCCCCAAGCCCAAGTCTGACTATTTCATTGCCCTGTTCAATGAACACTAGTGGTTCCTTATTATCTCCAGGATGAAATGTGAAATAATGTGAACTAGCATTTATATAGTGATTTAAAGTTTGCAAGATGCTTTACATATGTTAACTCATTTGAGCCTCACAACAACCCTGTGACTTAGGTGCTTTTATTCCCATTTTACGGATGAGGAAACTGAGGCACAGATAGGCTAAGTGACTAGCTCAGTGTCTCACAACTTGTAAGTCGTCTGAGGTACATTCCTCTATTTTCCTGACTCCTGAGCCTTGGACTGTACTCAGTGTGCCACTTGTTTGATTTTTAAACCCTTTGTAACCTGCTGGCCCTTTGCTCCCTTTCCAGTCTTCTTATACCTTATTTCCCACCACATGCTCTGGGATAAGTGATCTCTTTGCATTTTCTTAAACAAGATACTTTTATCTCATGCATTTTGACTGGGTGTCCTCTGTACCTGGAATTCTCACGTCTGTCTCCTGGCTTTCCTCAAGTCTCAGCTAAAATCCTACCTTCTGCAAGAATCCTGGTCCCCTTGAATGCTACTACTACCACCTTTCCTTTGAAATTATTGAAGTTCTCTCGTTTCTCTATATCTGTATCTATATCTGTATCTGTATCTGTACCCATACCTGTACCTATACCTGTGTCCGTACCCATACCCATACCCATACCCATACCCATACCCATACCCATACCCATATCCATATCCATATCCATATCCATATCCATATCTATATCTATATCTATATCTATATCTATATCTGTATCTATATCTATATCTATATCTATATCTATCTTATCTATCTATCCGGCCATCCATCTATCCATCCATCCATCCTACACACACACACACACACACACACACACACACACACACCCCTTGTTTGAATGTAATATAATGGTTTGCATATTGTGTTCTCTTCCTTCCTCTGCCTCCGCCTATCCCCCATTAAATTGTGAATTCTTTGAGGGCAGGAACTGTCATTGTTTTTCTTTGTTTTCCCAGTGCTTAGCACAGTGTCCAACATGTAATTAGGGCTTAATACATACCTGATGACTTGACTACACTCTGTGAGTTAAGTAATGCAGATCATCTTGGCTAAGTTTTACAGATAAGGAAAGTGAGATAAAGAGAAGGTTAAGAGATTTTTCTACAGGTAAGTGACAGAGCCAGGATTTAGACTCTTGTTTTACACCTTCAAGTCCTTCACATTTTCTGTACAAGTGTATTATTGTGTATACTGAATATGAAATGAGTCATGTGATAAATTTAGGAACTCAGAGGAAGCAGCAGAGACAGGAGGGTCTGTATAGTGCCATTGAAAAAGCAGGGTTCATGAAGGAAGAGGAGCTTCAGTTAAGTCTTGAAGGAATTGTAGGACATAGTTAAGTAGAATTAGCAGGCATGAGGTGATGAAGACCTGAACTATAATCATACAATATTAAGAGTTAGACTAGATTGTAGGATCATAATTTTGGATGTAGAAGGGACTTCATAGGTTATATTATGCTACCCTCTAATTTTATAGGTGAGGAAACTACAGCCCCAAGAAGTTATGACTTGTTCAAGGTCACATCGGCAGTGAGTGGCAGAGTTGGTATTTGATCCCAGATTTTTTGACTCTTGCGTTTCTATATTCTCCATTATACTACAGTGCCACCTTGTCACCCAAGCCAAGATTCCTCTCCTCAAGATCCCTCTGAGAGTCATTAAATCTCTTTGCCTTGTTTATTCTAAACATTTCCAGTTCTTTAAACTTTTAATTTTGAAATCTCTTACCATCTTAGTTGCCTCTTTCTGTGTGTACTGACAGTTTCTCACTCAAATTGTGGTATCCGGAATTGAATACAGCATTTTAGTTTGATCTGCTTTAGAGTATAATGGGATTATTGTTATACTGTTATATGGACACCACACTTACATTAATGTGCCATAGGAAGCTGTTAGCTTTTTAGCAGGTGTGTCACATTTTTTGTTTGTGTTGAGCTTATTAACAACTAAACATAAGTAATGGAAATAAGACTAGAAAAGGGAGTCAGATTTGAAAAAACATTATGAAGGAAGAATTGGTAGCATGTAGAGATTATTAGGTATGGGAAGAGTAAGAAGAATCAATTATGACCTCAGAGTTTTAGACCTGTAGGATTGGCAGAATGGTTGTATCACTGTCAGAAATGGCTAAATATGAAGGAGAGAGGTTGTTTGGGGTCAAGGGAGAGAAGAAGAGTTTTCTTTTAGGCAAGGTAAGTTTGAAGTTATGAACATTCAGGGTAGAGGTAAGACAAGAAGAAATTTGAGGATGATCTGAATATGTCCTATCAACAGGCTGAATCTGTTTTTCGATGACTACCTTAGCAGAATTCAAAGAAGCTTGTCACCAGTGACCCTAGGTCACTTGGCGACAAATTCTATCTCATGATATAAAATGGCATGAAGGAAGAGTAATGTGCTATATGTCTAGTTTAGGAAGAACTTTAAATTCCAGAGGATTCTGTTTGATTCTAGAGATAATAGGGACCACTGAAGTTTATTGAGAAGTGGGACTGGAGTTGTGTGTTCAGAATTGTCATTTGGTAAATTGGTCTGGTAGATGTATGGAGGAAGCAGTGGAATGGGGAGAGATTTAAAACATGGCTGCCTTAAGGAGACTATTGCAAGGGGTAATGAGGGCCTGAACTCTTGGAGTGACTGTGGGTGTGGAGGGGAAAAAAAATTGCATTTGAAAGGGATGTAGAGATAGAAATGATAAGATCTGGCAACTTATTATATATGTGGGATGAATGAGAGTGAATAATCAGGTATCACAGAGGTTGTAAACCTGAGAGCCTGAAAATATACTGATGCTGTCAACAGAAATAGGAATGATGAAAATAATTCATCTTTTGCATATTGGGTATTTTTCCTAGGAATATTTTTAGTAAAAGCTCATTGTAATAAAAAAAAGTTAAACTTGTTTTTTGCCTGTTGTAAGTATTAACATCACAATGTATATGAGGGATTAGGAACTAGAGATGTTTATCTTGATGAAAAGTTGTTTCCTTCCTCCATCTACCCATGCTTATTGATTTCAGATATTGGTATCAACTTGAGACAGACCTGTGATATTATTGATACTCATGTAACTCATTTATGCCCCATGTAGAGCTCCTTATAGTAACCCATTTAATGATACTATGAAACTCTTATCCATATTATCCCATAAATCTTCCATGAAGGGAGAAGGTGTCAAACCCTGGTGCTGGGAGCCTTCCTCTACATATTTTTATGTTATGTGGGTACTTAGGGAGGATATTGGCTATATCTTCCTATCTTATGTTGTTACCTTATTGGTTCACTCTTTTTTTCCAGCTTTATTTTGCGGATAATTTAATTGCATATGTATGCTGGAGCCTAGTTCGTCACCAAATGTACCCCTCCATTGCTCATTAGGGAACCTGCAAATTTAATTCTTTGGAAACTGTGACATTCCACCACTATACAGGACCACTGGAAGAATATTGTTATTTAAAAGATGAGTCCTTTGCTTCAGGGAGAAGTTTGAGGTCATTTGGAATATCATTCAATTTCCCAAATGTAATTCAGCCCATTCTCTTCCTCCTCATGTTTGATTTCCCCTTAGCTCATTGCCCATAGGTAGTTTCTCTGTAAGATATATGTGCTGATCCAACTGCATGTCATAGTCTGGATAATAGGTATTATTATCATCCACTTGACTTTTCTATTTGGATGGTTAGGTCAAGTTTTTTAAAGTGATTAGTGATTGTGACAGTCATTTAGGAGACTGCAATATTCCAGGGCTTGAAGCTATCAGCCCTATGTTATCTGCAAATAGGAGAACCTAGAAAATCTCACTATGTGTACACCTCTTCCATTTACATAGTTCTGTAGATATCCTCCATGACTTGTACAGATACTGTTGTCAAGCATATTTTTACCTCATTTAATATTAAGAGGGTTAATAGTGTTATCTGTTACATCTTTCAAGGAATCTTATGGTCCATGTACACACATGTATATGTGAGTAAATATCCTCCACATATTCTCTCTACATATTTCTGCCTCCACTTTTTCCCCTTCCCCCTTTTCTTTCTGTATTTTCTCTTTGGAGATACTGAGTTCCCCATCCCTGGAGGTCATTAAGTAGAAGCTGAATAATTCTCAGGGAAATTGTAAAAGGGATTAATTCTCAAGAATGTATAGAACTAGATGTCCTTTAAGACTCATTTCAACTTTCTATTTCTGACAGTTTTAAGTCTAATTGCCTTTGTTCTAGTTTTGAGTGTGGAGGGAGTCCTCAGGACTAAGAATTGCATTAACCTCTCAGAAGATTTCCTCAGGGGGAATTCTGGAAATAGATCTAAGTTTAGAGTTATGACAGCAGACTGGAAGTTCTGTTCTAGAAGCCCCCAGGGTCAGGGAGTCCAGAGGAAGAACCCAGAATAATAAGATAATCATGATTTTAAGAAATCGAAGGGAGATTTAGAAGTCATCTAGGCCAGTCCCTTCAATTTATAGATGAGGAAACTGAGTGCCAGAGAGGTTAGGTGACCTGCCCAGGATCACACAGGAGTTGGCATCTGACTCCAGACCAGAATCTGACTCCAATCTTGCACTTTTGCCATGGCACTGTGGGTGCTCCTAGAGCAGATGATTATGATCTGGGGACAGAATTGATGTAGAAAGTACAAAATTAGATAGCAGTATAGTGATTTTGAGAGTGGATTTCAGTGAAAATAAGGGGTCAAGGGTTATGAGGGAGGGTAGGGCATATGCATAGGATGTGATTTAGGTCTAGAAAGGGAATTTAAGAGTTAAAGACATCTGCACAGACTGTCTTGGGACTGCAGAATCACAGATTTGCAGCTGCCAAGGGACCTTGGAGGTTATATGGTCCAACTCTGACATTTTATAGATGAAGACATTGAAGTCTAGAGAATTAGATTGATAGAGTCCATATTTCAACCAGAGTCCTCTGACTTTCAGTCCGTTGCTTTTCCTGCTGTAGCACTTGGGGATTGGCAGACTTTAACAAATAAGGCTCTGTTATCCTGACTCCTCTCTTCCTGGTGTTTCAGAGATTCAGATGCTGATTTTCATGAGGTATAAATATTGATATGATGATCCTTGATGTTCTGATGGTGGTGGTGGTTCTGTACCTGCACCAGGGGTGTGTATGTGGGCTCGTGTGTGTGTGCTTGTGTGCACATGTGTGCATGCGTACACATGCATACATGTGAGTGTATGCATTTGTGCTTGTGCACATGCATGGCAGGTTGAAGGTTGAATGAATCATTCCTTATGCTGTAGTGTTGGGAACTGATATTAAGAAGTCAAGGGCATGGCCATGGAAAAAGGTACAGATGAGTCAGAGTTGGACAAGGGCTGTTTCCTGTGATCTCTCAGGTATGTGTTGAACGTGGAACTGAGTATATTCAGTAATAAAAAAGATAAAGGGAACTTAACTACTTTCACTAATCTTTTCAAAGGTGACAGTGACTGTCACTGGACATGTTCTCTGACAAGCACACCCATTTCTTGGTTTTTATATCATGCTGATTGTTACTTTTAGCACCAGTGATTTAAGTATTCAGCAGAGTGACAGAGACGACAGTCATTCTTTGGGACTATTTTAGGAAAGAAATAAAGTCATTCCAAACCATCATTAATCACAACAATCAATTTCAATTATCTGGCTACATGACGAAAACTGAAAACAAAGACAAACAGCTTAATTTAGAGAAGAAAAATTTATAGTTAAAAAACATAGGGCTTATATTGTAGACCAGAAATTGAGTAGAAAATTAGAATTGTTTCATATAAAACTCAAGTATTCCTGTCATTCCCTTGGCAGGAAATTCCAGGAAAATACAAAAGATATTCTAATCACTTTGCTGAGTTATAGAGAAGACAAAAAAACCATTTTAAAGTAATTTGAAAATACCTTAACTTATAATGAATTACTAATAGTCAATCAGGAGGCTGATTGTTGACAGTTTGAGGTAGTGCAGTGTAGGACATAAATTTATCAACTTTGGTGTGTGAAATATGTATTTTAGTTATTTTTAAGGTAAATTCATTCTATTACATTGTTTTGAGGTATTTGGTTTAAAAGCTACTTAATGTTTTCTCAATGTTGAACCTCCCATTACTGACTGGAAATTTAAGATCAGGATAGAGACTGGACCTACGATTTCACTAGAATAAGAGGAACTCATTGGTAAGGAAGTTCTTTTACCAATGCAGACCAATCAATACTTTCTCTGCCACTAAAAATCTTAGAGAATTGCTTAGAGTACTGAATGGCTGAGTGACTTACCTAGTGTCACACCTCCATTATTTACAAGTGAATATGAATATGAAGTGTTACTGTCCTACAAGAAATGGAGAAACAGAGAAAGACCTGAAATGATGGAAAGTAAAGTAAGCAAAACTTGAAAAAACTTGATGTACAATTACTGGGGTAGTTAATGGAAAGAACAACAGCAAACAGCTGAAAAATTAATGTTATAAAATTACAAACAAGCTTGGCCCCAAAAAGAGGCTAAGAGAAGAAACCTAGCCTCAGCTCCTTGGCAGAGGTGAAGAAGTCTGTGACTGTGGAACATGCAAATAATGTCAGATGTGTTTTTCTTTTGATAGATTTTGCTAAATTTTCTCATCTTTTTCATCTTTATTTTGAAAATTCTGGGATGGGGAAGTGGGGAGAGGGAGGGATGCAGATGTAGACAATGTAAAAAAGAAAGGATGTAAAAAGTTTTTAAAGATACATTACAACATTTTTTTAAAAGGAAGATTAACAAAATTGTGCGGTAGCTAGTACCTAAAGTGATTATTTGAGGAAAAAGAAATTTTCAAGAGATTAGGCAATGCAAGTCACATCACTAATATGCTTATTCTTAGTTTCAATTTCTTGGATGTTAGTCTAGTAATAGCAAATTATCCCATTTTTAAAGGGAAATAGAATCATTTGCGTTTATTTTAGGGGTTTCCCTTTTTACTAAAAAATAAAAAATAAAAACACATGAAGACACCAAGATGCTGCCCCACTGGATCTATATTATTACTTTTTAATTATTCTGTAGGAGCAATATTGCTGCAACTACATTGCATTAATATTCACCTTTATTAACATTCTAAAATTTGTAGCATAGAACTTTTCAAAGTAGAGGTCCTAATACCTTAGAATTTTCTCTCTAAGAATTAAAAAAAAAATTTGACTTATGTTTCCCATGAGAGATAGTGTTGTATAGTAGAGAGCCAACCTCAAAACCAGTGGTTTTGAACCATTGGTTCAAATGCTACCTTTCATATTCACAAATATTTTTTTTGCTGATATCATAAAATACTTATTATATCTATTATTTTTTACATTGATTGCATTTCCCTCTGCATCCCTCCATGTCTCCACTTTCCCATCCCAGAAGTCCATCTGTTTTAAAAAAAGAATTTAAAGAATAAAGGAAAAAAAGATGAGAAAACAATTTAGTAAAACCTGTCAGATAGGAAAAAAAAATCTGATATTATTCATATCTTTGGTTTCACTCATCTCTTTATGTCAGTTCCTGAGCTGAAGTTTGGTGCCAGGTCTAGGTTCCAGCCCTGCTGTTCTTTTGGGTGGGTTGAAAGGCATTTCTTGGTCTCATCCAGAGTGTCCTCCTGGGTTCTAGACCTTGACCTCGCAGAATTAACTTCTCCCAGCCCCTTACCCCCACTCTCCCAGGTTAGATCTTTAGATCTTTGCTATTCAGAGTGCTGGATCTTCATAACTCTCTGGCATCTCAGCATAAAATATTAGGAGTATTAAGAGGCTTGAGATGTCTGAATCTGGCTGCTTGCTGTTATCCCCAGAAACTGGAATTTTCTTCCTCTATTCTTGCTGCCTCAAGATGAAGATCTTCTACACTATACATGTCTTATCTCTGGTCATATTGTTGTTTGATATGCTTGCAGGACCCCTTTTTCCTGTTATCTGTGCACTTTGCCCTGATAGTAGTTTTGGGGTGAGAGATGTCGTTCCATGTAGTTCTTTATTGGACTTTATTAGCTAACTTCCATTTTGAAATCTTAGAGGTAGCAGAAACTTTAACAATCCATTTTGTTGTCTTGAAACATTTACTAAGAAAAATAATTTGAGCCTGTTTAAAAGATTGAAACTTAATTTTAATAGACTTTGTTTTGTTTTATAGTAAACATGCCTCGTGTGAAAACATCGCAACCTGCAAAAAAAGGTCCAGCACGGAGAAAGCTGGCAGAGCAGTTTGCAGTAGGGGAAGTTTTAATTGACTTGACCAAAAAGGAATGGAAAGTAGGACAACCAATTGGCCAAGGTGGTTTTGGTTGCATATATCTTGGTAAGTTTGTGGTCTGATTTGAGAGACATATGTGTGTTAGTTGTGTGTACATATGCACAATACATATATGCACACACATGCATACACACGTGCACATACACAATGCATACTTATATACACACATGCACACATACACACATATGCATATGTGCACAATACATACATATATGCACATACACACATACGCAATGCACACACATGCGCACACACATAGTACACATATGCATACACACATGCACACATACACATGCACACACGCCCACATACACACATACACACAATACATATATGCATACACTATGCACATACACACATGCATGCATACACGCACACACATGCATACATACATATATGCATATGCACACAATAATTTTTTTCTTATCAATTGGTGTTCCCGAAAGTGGAACCATTACAGAATGTGACTAAACAACTGTGATAAACATTTTGAGTTTACATGAAATAGATGTCTCTACAGTGGAGTTGGTAAAGAAGGTCCTATTTGTTTAATTCATTGAGATATAAAAGTTTATCTTTGGTATTTTGTCATCTGTGGGATCAGTGGCTTTAGGATAAACATAATCTTATAGTATGTTTGGTATCATATAAAGAAAACAAACAACTAATATAATTAAAAGCAATGAAGTGTGGAGATGATCTAATTTTTTTTAAGGATCCTGAAGAGAGACCCCTTGTGGAGCCCTTGGACCCTGCAGATTAAAAAATCTCTTTTAAAAAATTATTAATTTGATTGCTTCAGATATTGCTTGCATTACTAAGAATATTTGGTAGCAGTAATCACATTAATAATTCACGTTTATATAGCACTTTTTGTGCACAAAATGCTTTCATCCCATCCTATGAGGCAGGTAGTGCAATTCAGTCAACAAACATTTATTACGAAACTATATTCTAAGTACTCTGCTAAACTCTAAATATGTGAAGACAGAATTGAAACAATCCCTAACTTAAAAGCTTTTATTGAATCAGGGGATAAGTGGAGGAAAGCTTAGGAGGACAGTAGGATTTAGCGAGCAGTTTGAGTTGAGTGATGGATTCAGAAGCTGGATTGCAGAGGGAGAAGAAGAGTTGAAAGGAGAGAAGTGAAGGCAGTAAGTGTGGATGGTTTCTTCAAGTTTGGTTAGAAAAAGATTAGGAATATAGGTCCCTAGTTGGCATGGTAGGGTATTTCTGTTCCTAATTTTCCTCTTACCATAATCTGCATTTTCTGCAGACTTGGAGGAGTTGATTAGTACCTTCACGTAAGAAATGTCTGATTTTCCTCTAATCACCTTAGTAGTTACCAGTCTTGGGTCTCCTTTAAGGGGCAAAGGATATTGCTAGTGATCTCTGTAGCTTTTGTAAGAGGAACATGATTCAAGAAGAATTTTTAAGAACCTGCTTCCATATCAAGGTTTGGTGAGGGCAAAGACATAAGCAGCCAGGTATATTTGCTTTAATTGTCTTCACAAGGGTTAGGATAAATGATATGGTAAGATGTCTCCTGCAAGGGAATGTTTGCTCTGAACAGGGGTTCCTGACTGTTTTTTTGTCATGGACCCCATTGTAAGTATGGTGAAGCGTATGTGGACTTCTCAGGATAATGTTTTCAAATGCATAAAAGGTACATTGAATTACAAAGGAGACCAATTATATTGAACTAAATTATCAAAATATTAAAAAAAAAACATTTATGGACCCCAGGTTAAAAAGCCTACGCAAAAGATGGTCTTGCCCCTTTCAATTTTGGGTAGGTAAAATTAGTCTGAGTAGAGTCACATCAGTAAGCTGGAAATGAGGAGGTTGTGCTTTTCTTAGTTTATAACCTTTGTCATATCAAGTGACCTCTGTTCATGCTAGCTCTTTAGTAATACTGGCCATCAGAAAGTATGTAGAATATTTTAATGTTCAGACATGCTATGAAATATTTTAGACATCTAGAGTCAGTTCTAGATAAACATTTCTGTCCACCTTAATCAGCCTGGAGGGGGAGATATGATTCTACGAAATTCAGTCTTGGGTACTTTTTTTCTCATACCCCTTTCCCTCAGCCAAGTTTGTGTTACCACTTTGTGCAACTATTTCAACTTCACATTGTCTATCTTTTATAAACTAAATCTTTTCTTTTTTTGTTTTTTGCTTTTTTAAATCTGACCATGTTTTCTTCATCACTTAAGCACCATGTAAGTGACATGTTTCCTGGGGCTATGCCTTAAGGAGCTCAGACCTCTCCCATCTGTCCATTTCAACCATCTTTGGGACTAAAAAGCTCCCTCTTTGGTGTGAAGAGTGAATGGTACAGTCTTCTTTGGAATGTTACTTCCTAAATGATGGAAATTGTTTGCTTTTATGTGATATGGACAATTTTATTATTATTATTGTTATAATAATTGCTCTTTCAGAGGGCTATTCCTATAAGAAATAAAATGACAGAGACCTTTCCTGAAATTTCTGTAGTTGGCAGGAGAACAGAGTTTAAGATTTGGAATAAGCATCTTGAACTATTTACTCAGTTCTTTTCCATTTGATTTTGTAGAGAGGATAAAGTCGTACAGACCTTAATGTGTATTTGTTAATGGCCTCTTCTCTTAAAGGTTATACCTTTTATTCTGATATGATATATTTAATTTTTTTAACAGCTGATGCTAATTCTTCAAAGTCGGTTGGCGGTGATGCCCCCTGTGTTATAAAAGTGGTAAGAAAATATTTTAATTGATTTATCCTTTCCTGGTCATTTAGTAATGGATGTGTCTTATGAAATAGCTTGAAATAAATTGGAATTAATTTAACTGTAAAATTATATATTGAGTAGTATGTATCATAAATGTCTCCTGAGACAAAAATAGCCCTTTATCGTTTTAAGTAATGAGTTTCAAAAGTCTTTCCCACTTCTTAAATTAGATTACCGCCATTAAAAAAGTCTTAAGCCCGAGGTGGACAGGAATTAGAAATGATTAGTTCTTTTTCCTTTAGCCCTTTGAAATAAAAGAGAAGCTCTTTTAAATTTAGTTCAGCAAAATGGAAACACTGAAAAATTTGGATCAGAACTTTATTGTATTTCATGTTGTACATGCTTCTTATCTTCCATTTAGTCTTTTTTTAATGTCCTCTCAAAGATTCTTTAAAAAATTTGGTAGATTTAATAATTTATAGCTATTATGGACTCATTTCATCTTCTTTGGGATGACTATGTGAAAATAATTTGCTTTTGATAACTGTTAGCATTTCAGTCGGTTTTGAATACATTCAGAGAACATTCTGAACAACCTGTAATGTATTCTACCCACTAGAATTTAAATGAAATTTTGCTAACTATTATTTGATACTTAATTCTCAGCATTTGCAAACCAAAGGTTGTGAAAACTTTCTCTATTTCTCACCCTTCTGTTTATTTAAAGAATAGCCTGATTTATAGAAACATTGAATCTCAGATTTGTAAAGGAACTCAGATGCTGTCTAATCCAAATGGGACTTGAAAAGCAATCACATTTTATTTCTGACAAATAGTTGTTGAGCATTCACTTGAAGACCTTTAGTGATGGGAAAACCTACAGCAGCATGCCTATTTCACTTTTGAATTGCTCTAATTAGGAAGGTTTTTCTTAGATCAAACCAGAATCTCTATCTTTGACCCTTTCCCTCACTGCTTCTGGTTCCATCCTGAGGATTAGTATAACAAAAGTAATCTCTTCCACATGTTAGATATTTTTATCAGTTGAAAATAGTTATCATTGTTTCCTTAATCTTCTGTTTTTCAGCCGGTCATTCTATTGACATGTTGTGTAGTCCTCCCCCCTCCTGTATATATGTTAGTTTGTTTGTGTCCTTAAAATATGGCAGAGATGAGAATGATTTCAGATGAATGTCAGTGAAAATTTTTTAAAAGAACCAACACAAACTAAAGCAGGATACTTTTAGCAAGCTAACATGCTTTTCATAATCATGTATCGGTTTAGCTTTGCAGGGGAAAAAGATAGGTGTTGAATTTTGTAGCTGAACTCATTTTTGGAGTGATTTTTAAAGTGATCACAAACAAGTTAATTCCCAAGTTTTAAATAGAAAATATTTACTTTACAATATTTCACTGAAGAAACTGACCTTATTCTTAAATAGACTCTGGTACCTACTGTTCATTTAACTCAGTTCTTGTTCATTCTGACTCTGTTTCTGTCTATAACTCCTTTCAACCTAACGAACCCCAGAATCTATCTCTTACATTATAAACGGGAGCCACTGAAAACACGTCAATAAAATAATTGTATTTTGTACCTAATTTTTCTGGAATGCAAATATTCCATATATTTAAAAATACATGATATCACATGTAGAGTGGTGTCTTTCAAAGCAGATACCGTATCTTTCATCTCTGTTTCTTCTCAGTACTTAGTGTAGAGATACATTGGTAGTATTAAATAGGTTTCTTACTATCAGAATGTAAAAAGACCATGTGGGTTAGAGAAATGAAGCTCGCTGTATTTCAGATGTATGAAGTTAGGGAATTCTGTTCTTTAAAGAATTTGTTCTGGGTTAGCATACTGCTTTGTTTTGTTAATGTCCTGAAGAACATGTCTGTGATAATGATTGTGAAAGCTGCTTTTTCAAGAACTAATCTTGAATGTACTGAGTATCTTATGGCCCCTTTTCATACAAGTGGTCTTCATAAACATATGCCTTTGTAAAAAATATGCCTATTTACAAATAAGAAGATCAGCTTTTCTGAAACAAGTATGAAGTATTTGGAGATACACATTTGTTTCCAGATGAACAGGAAACAGTTCTGGTATGTCAGTAACTTTATCTATTACAGTTTAATTCCTTGGAGAGAAAAACAGTTCTTGCTCTTGTAAAGTTTTTGAAGAAATGTCAGATACCTAATAAAAATTGGTATTGTAGTATTTGTAGTTTGATTAGGAATTGGGTAATAAGCAATTGATGTGATCAATGTCGAACTCAGATGGTTATACTCCCCTAGCCATGAGAAGTTTTCAGTCAGAGATTGGATTCTTCTGTCAGGAGGATTTACTGCTTTGTGTGGAAGATTGGACTAAGATTAAGGTCTTTGTCAGGCCAAGATTCCATAAAATACCTTGAAGTTCATTTTCTTTCAACAAGAATAGGTGAGTAGGTGGTAGTTATCTTGGGAAATCTGAGTAGTTAGGGGGAGGTGAGAACTATGAGGAAAGGTAGAAAGTTTTTTATCTTAACATTAGATTAAACTTCTTAATTTGTTAACTTTGGGTATAGAAAACGGATTTGGGTATAAGTTGGAGATATTTATAAAATATCCAGAAATTTCTTCCTGAAATTCTATTGAGATTAATAGGTATGTCCCTCAGTTTAAATAAAAGCAGGGCAAGTTTTATGGAGGAGATATAAATGGGTACATCACAAGGAACATTTATCCAGCCAGGGAAGTGCATAGCTTGGATGAGAATGGGTCCCTACCCTTAGGGAGCTCACCATATCTCATAGAGGGACAAAGTACTTAACTTCGATGATAACTGCTTTATGTAGTAGTTGATCACTTTATGGAAATACCAGACAGCTCATGTTAACTTCCAGCAGCAAAACAGGCCAGATCCAGTGTCGCAAGGAGGACTTCTTTGCCAGTTTGCAAGTTGGTGTGTTTCTGTTCTTATTTGTAAATGGTCTGCGACATATGCAATTCTTGTCTTATTTTCCTTATTATCACCACCAATGTGATTTTCAGCCTAGTCATGAAGCAGAACAGTGCTCTTTCATGTGTACTTTGCAAAGTAAAACTTCACATGTAGAAATGATTGTTAGATTTGGGCTGATCTTAGAGATCATCTAGTTCAACTCTCTCATTTTACAGATGAAGAAACCGAATACAAGAGAGGAAAACTTACTTGCCCAGATCACACAGATAAGTGACAGATTTGGGACTTGAACCTTGGGACTTGAACTCTTAACTCCAAGTCCAAATTATTTCTGCTATATTATGTCTACTCTTATAAACACGTAAGTGCTAACCTCTGATTCACTGAGGTAGCACATAATTCTAGAGATTCATTCATTCACCAAAAATTTATTAGTCAGTAAAATCCTACTCTGATGTCTCATTGTGTTTTAGAAATGATAATGGAATCTTAAAAGCTATGCCAGTGGTATACATGGCTTTGATGGATCCTTTAAGCTGGAAAATCTTGGTATGGGTCTGGTGAAAGCATATGTTCCAACCTGGCTATGTTTAGTTGTCTGTAGGATGATAACTTTGGAGGGGGTATAACAGCTCTTGAAAACCATCTGCTAAATTCTAGGGGTTTGCAGTAAAGGTTAAAGGACACACTATTTTAAAATTATAGATTCTTGAAGAATAGGTTGGATATTATGTTGGATGTATGTTGGATATAATGCTAGGGCATTATGTAAGATGCCTAATAAATGGAGAATGGTTCTTATACTTTAGGGGGACAGTCAGTTGTCCTATAACTTGATATGTGTTCCCCAAAAGCCTTGAACTAAGCATGGTCACCCAATAAAAAACACAACTTACTGGCAAAATAGAATTAGAGACACAATACTCAAAAACTTTATCAGCAACACATAAAAAAAGATAGGAACCTAATAAAAACGTTAGCATAATTTTATACATGTTAAATGGTTAAGAAATACAGAAATTACTTCAATAAATAGTGGATAACCTCCGGGATCTTGGGCTGCTTTTTGGCCTTCCCTAGGGCAGGATACCACTTGGCAGAGGTGAAGGTGAAGGGGGTGATGAGGACCAACTCTTCTCTATTATAGCTGCTACTGCACCCCAATATATACAGCAAATATGGGGCTTTACCTTGGTAAAGACCTGAAGTTGGCTTGTGGAATAGTGTCAAAAGATATTGCAGCTTGTGAGTTAGGTTGGGGTGTTGTACTTGTCTGTGTTTTTTCACTGTTTTTCACTAAAGAATTAACCACAAAAGCAAACTCACTCACTCGCATTTTGCATTGGAATAAATGAAGTTTTGAAAAATGTACATTATAGCAGAACTAATTTATACAAATTAGAACTCACATAAGACAAAAGTAATGAGGTCATATGTGAGAGATAGCTTATAGGTTGGGGGATTATCAGGGAAGGTTTTATGGAAGAGCCAGCAGTTAAATTGAGCTTTGAAAAATAGAAGGTTGTCAGTAGTAGTTGCTGTTCAATCATTTAGTTATGTCCAAATTTTTTGTGAATTAGGGGTTTTTCTTGGCAAAAGATATTGGAGTTCCTATTTCCTTCTCCAGCTCATTTTATAGATGAGGAAATTGAGGCAAATAGGGTTAAGTGACTTGCTCAGAGTCACATAGCTAATAAGTATCTGAGTCTGGATTTGAACTCAGGGCTTCCTCACTCTGGGCCCCACACCAACTAGCTGCCCTTGTCAGTAGTTGGAATTGGGAAAAAGGCATTTCAGGTCTTGGGAATGGAAAATAAGCAACATTTTAAAAAAGAGGGAAATATGGAATATGTTTGGCAGGCAAATAAAAATCTAGTTTGGTTGGAGTTGAGAATATGTCTGAGGAAGTGCTAGAGTATATGCCTAGAAGGGTAGACTGCAGCCAGATTGTGAAGTCATGTATCAGACTAAGGGACCTTAGCAGGCACAGGGGAGCCATTGACGGTTCTGCTCCTAGAAGTGTTTGGTGTGGTGATAAGAGTAAGAGGATCCTTCAGTTAAACGCTTATGGAACTGTGAAAATTGACAGCTTTTGACAAGAACATTTGGATAGGACAATAGGAATGGAGAGAACGAAATGGGAATTCAGGAAGAAAAGATCCTGTGAAACAAAGTTAGTTGTTGGGGTCTAACTTTTGGCATACTTGATTCAAAGTGTCAAATATTTTCAAGGGCAGTTATTCTAGGACAGATTCTAGCAAACTACTACTATCAGTATAAAGCTCTGATTTATTCAGTTAGAACTTACTGATGTACCAACTTTAATTTTCAAGTTTTCCTTCAGGCACTAATTTATGAAACTTGGAATAATGAGAATCAACCAGTATAACTCAAGCTATTATAATGAAAATCCCCCTACAAGGAAGGATCATGGAACTCATTTCATGTTTTTTTCCCCTTCACAATGGAGAATTCCATTATAACAAAATAAAGGAGACACTTCCTTGGCATTCATTGTAGGAAAACCTATCTATTTCTGTAGAAGAACAATACTTTAACTGAAGACTGTTTTATTAACATATTTCAAATTTGAATTGCTTTGCCAAGTCTACAGTATCCAGGGTTTAAAGAAGAAATTAGGACTGACATTTTAACCCAGAATATCACCAAAAGTATCTTTAAGAATTCTAGGTGTCAAAATGAAGATGACAACAGGGAAAAAAAAATCATTAAAATGTGATGTATTTCAATGGCACAATCTGAATGCATTTGGCTGCCATTTAGAAATAAAGTTGTATGAAATATATCTTGCCTACTAAAAATTATGAAATATGATTTGAAAATTCACATCACCACTCATGAGGAAAATCAAACATGAGTCTGAAAACTTTTTTTCCATGCAATCACCAATTACAGATATATATTAGTTTATACCTGAGGCACCATGATACAGTGAACCAACTGAGTTCCATCTTGGCTTTTGCCATGAACTTATTGATAATATGACTACTTGGGTAAACTACATTGTAGAGTTAAGTCAATTTTCAAAATTAGATTCTGGCAGAAAAATTTGCTAGTAACTGGGAGAAAAGAAGGTGTTGGAATTTCGGGGCTTGGTCATTATCCAGATTAGAAAGTACCACATCGTAGTGGTGTCAGCATCAGGAATGCCGCAGTATGGATCCCACTAGTGATGCCTACTTAATGTATGACTCATGATTTGCAAATCATTTAATCTTGCAGTACTCTAGGCAGCTTTCAAAGTTAACTTACAAAGAAAGGGCCAATCTGCATTGGTGTGTGAATTTCCTTATGGGGAGGGGTTGGTTTCCCTTGTATCGGTGAAATCATGGTTCTAGACTCTAGCCCTGTCATCCATATTTTCATTGAGTGATTTAATTTTTTTCCTGTTTAATTTTTTTTCCCCATTCACTTGTTTTTCAAGATAAATCCATTGTGTGAACAGTCAAATTGTTCACCTCCACAGTCATGTTTTTCATCTATATGACCTTCAGTTATTCATTGACCAAGACCTCATTCCTGCTGTCCTTGGGGATCAGTGTTTCCATGTCTGCTTGGCTAGATCAGGCTCTACATGACTAAGACCCAGGGAGGTACAGAGCACATTGTTTTGGGTCTCAGGCCTGTGCCCCAAGCTCTTTTGCATTCATTCACAGGGCAGATAGGCCCATTAGCATTATTTCCACACATAAGATTGGAAGAATAGTAAAGAGAGAACAGATGGAGAGTCACAGGACCTGAATTCAGATCCTCCCTGTGCTTGTGGCTTTTCTGAATTAGGTCAGCTGTTCATAGATCTTAGTTTCTCAGTCTATAAAATTAAGTTGGAGACATGGTTTCCATGGTTCTTTTCAGTTTTAAACTCCAGGAAACCTAAGTAAAAGATGATTATAAAGCCCCTACCTGAAAAAGGAATGGATCTCATAGCCTCAGATAGAGACCATGTGAATACTTGAGCCAAGCAAGAGAATAGTGAGTTAGCAGTGGTCACTAAAAGAGGTGTGCCAAATGCTGGGAACCCAAGTAGCCCTTGCACAAGTGGAAGAGTGTGGAAAAGCTTAGGGAAAAGAACTGAACCAGAATAATTTTCAAACACTTTTTTTTCTTCTGTCTCTCTTACCAAATGGTATTTTTGTTCCAGTGGCCGCTTATTGCCTGCAGGATCAAATATAAGGCTTTTAAAAACCTTCATAACCAGATTCTTCCAATTTTTCCAGTCTTCTTACACCTTATTTTCCTCCCTGTATTCTGTGATCCTGACGCTAGCCTCCTTTTCATTTATTGCACAAGATACTGCATCTCTTGATTCCATGGCCGGATCTCCCTTCCTTCTCTCTTCCTCTTGGCAGCAGTCCCAGCTTCTGCATGAGACCCAGGGTCCCTCCTTAATCTTAACACGTTGTTTCCCCTTCATATTTTAAAGAGAGCCTCGTGAGAGCCGAGGGTTTTTGTTTTTTAATGGCCTTCCTTTGTATTACCAGTATTTAACACAGTGTTTGGCCACAGTGTAAATTCATACCTTTTGCTTTCTCTGGGCCTGTAGAGACTTCTAAATATCTCTGTGCATCAGCCTGACCCTTCATGCTGCTCCCCCATCCCCAGCTCTTCCACATGTACACAGATACTCCTGGATACTCCTTACATTTTTTAAAAGCTCTTATTCTGACAACTCAACTGGTTATTACTTTTTCTTTTATTATTGAGGTCTTCTAGCCTAAAGTAGACATGTCATTCCATCCTGTGGGACGTTCTCCTTTTCTCTTAGGAATCATGAGTGGCTCCCAAGTGACTGCAGATAAAACATAAACTGCCCAGCTTGTCATTTAGAGCTCTCCACTGTGGCTCCAGCCTAGCTTCCGTATTTATTTCCTGCTACTCTTCACAGACTAGCCAAGTGAGTGTAGATTTTGTTTCCTGAGATCGACAGCCTTTGTCTTGCCTCTGTGCCTTTGAAGGCTTACCCCGTCTCTGGAATGTGTTCCTTCCTCATGCTTGTCTCTTAATGTTGCCTGGCTTCTTTTAAACTTTAGCTCCTGCACCCCCTCCTTTGGGAAGCCCTTTCTTTTCCTATCGTTGTTAGTATTGCTCCTGCCTCAGATTACCTTGATTTAAAAAAAAAAAATTCATGTTTTATTCCCCAAGTCAAATATAAGCTGTTTGAAGTTGAGGACTGCCTTTTTTTTTTTTCCAGGTGTGTGTGTCCCTGGCATCCAGCACAGTACTTGAACATAATAGGAGCTTGATAAATATTTTTAAATTGAATTGAATTCCAAGGATTTCCATTTTGAAAAGAAAAGGTGTTTTATACTTAGAGAAACTGAATGAAGCTGTATTATTACTAAGCCTGATGATAACTTTAAAACTAACTCTTACTTATCACTGGTAAATACTAGTAAAAAATGAATTCAGAATTTTTTTATTTATATGGGTTTTTCTTCTAGTAATTAGCTCTTTTTTTTGCTTTTATTTTTGGAGGGGTTTTTGCAGGGCAATTGGGGTTAAGCAACTTGTCCAAGGTCACATGGCTAGTTTTTTTTTGTGTTAAGTATCTGAGGTTGGATTTGAACTCAGGTCCTCCTGACTCCAGGGCTGGTGCTCTATCCACTGTGCCACCTAGCAGCCCTAAAAAATGAATTTAGTATTACAAACACTACCGCTCATTTTAGCTTATAATGCCAGTGATGAATTAAGGCAGTAGCATTTTCTGTTAAAATGGAAGTATAATTGTTGGATCCTCTTACGCTTGCTGGTGTGATTGCTTCCGGAGGAATTACTGCTGGTGCAGCAGCCACTTCCAAGGCTAGTTGTTGCTACCGTATTGGCTCTGGACCAGGCATTATCCCAGTGTCACAGATCTCTCTTTCCAACCTTCTCAATTGTCTTGGACTTGAAGAATGTCTCAACTTAACCTTTTGTGGACTCTGCCATTCCTTGATACTCAATTTGAGGCATTGTTTTAAAGTTGTTTGGAGGAGAATGTTGGGAGAGCCCAACTGTAGTGCTTCCTCTAATCTGCCATGTCGGCTTTGGCCCCAGAAGTCTGTCTATAGAACTGAAAGACAATTTCTTCCTCGATTCTCTAATTTGTTTGTGATATAACCTTTTATATCTAAGTCATGCATCCACTTAGAATTTATTTTGGCATCTGGTAGGATGTGTTGGTCTAAACCTAATTTCTGCTATACTACTTTCCAGTTTTTCCAGCTATTTTTATAGGATAGTGAGTCCTTATTCAAGAACTGGGCTGTTTGAGTTTATTAAGCAATAGATTACTAAGTTCTTTTGTGTTTTTTTCTGTTCTGTTTTGTAAATAGATATACTAATTTTTCTTTTACTATTGGTTAGGCTCAGAATAAACAGAAAATTAGAAGAAAAAACCAAAAGGGTAAACTAACATTAAAAAAAATATGTGGATTCTTCCTGAATGGTCAAATAAGAAAATGGTTACAAAAGCATGGCCCAGTTATTTAAGGATTTCTCGTCTGCCATAGTTTAGATTGAGTTGAGATTATTGAGGAAGACAAAGGGCAACAAAGGTTTTTTTCTCTTCTTTTTTGCTTTATTGGTAAATAAAGCAAATAAGAGCAATTTCAGACCTCTGTGGAGGGTAGATGGGATGATGAAGATGGATAATAAAGAGAAGGCATTGCTGCTGCAGTTTTTAAAGGATTAGGATATGTGTTACTTGGACATGGTAGATGCTTCTGATAAAAGCCCATTTCCTGAAAATAGCTTGTCAGTTATTAACAGAAAGGAGGAATGTGTCCTTTAGCTTTGAATAATAGACTAATATAGTATTGGCTGTTTTATTTGACAAGATCAACACTTTTTGTCTGTTCGCTCTGTTGAGGAAAATGAACTTTGGACGGAAAGACAGAATGAAAGGGGGTAATTGTTGGTAACTAAGAGAAATAGGGAGATAATAAGAGGACATCTCTCTGTCCTTGATGATTTCTAGTCATTAGTCCTAGATTAATTACAATCAAGGGTACTAAGTGAATGGCCAGATGTGATTGCTGAGCCCACTGTGGGTGATTTATTAAAGATGATAGAGAGTAGGGAACTGAGGAATAATAAATATCTTTCCAATTTTCAAAAAAGAAAATATAATGCAATCTGCAGACTATTGGTCACTGAACTTCAACTCCTGGTAAAATTCTAGAGTCTAATTAAAAAAACAAACAAACGTTCCTTTTTGTGTTTACATGACCTTCATTTAGGAGTTTTAATGGCAAGGAATGGCTAAATGATCTCTTGTCTGGTATCCAACCTGAGGAGATTCATGGTCAAGTATGGATTTGGCTAGATGGCCCTGAATTACCTTTCAATTCTTAAATTCTGTTATTTTGTGATGAATTAAGGAGTGAAATTTTGTCCAAAATGCTAGGCCAATCCCACAGATGGCATTTATACCTAAAGAGATTATTGATATCTCTTCAGTCTAAAATTAGTTGTCAGGATCAGTTTAAAATAAAAGTATGACTAATGCCTATTGATCAGGAAATGTAATGAAATGTTGCTGCATTATCAAAATTAAGGAAACTTAAGAATTTTGGAGAAACATGGGCAAACTTTTATCAGTAAGGTGCTGAATGAAGTAAGCAAAGGTAGGAGAACTATGTAATTACCACAAAACTGAGATTGAATGATGTGTGATTTTAATAATCAGGATTTAATAATCTCCTTACAAAAGTGGTAGACTGTTGGTAGAATATTTCATATATTATCAAACTGGGACAATATGTGTTGGTTAGTTTTTCTTAACTACTTTTTATTCTTTTTTAAAATTCTTAGTTTACAAGAGTATTTTTATAGTTGGGTGAGGGGATACATTGGGAAATAAACATGATATAAAAACAAAAAATGAATGAGTATTTTTAAAAAATATCACAAACTTTTATTATAAAGAATGAGCCCGCTTATCAGATTTTACCCATTTTATTCCTTTACAGGAGGTAGGGGAAAAGAAGGACTCAGAATATTCTGAACACATTTAAAAATTTTCTACTATACTGGATTTAATCTTGAGTATGTGGATAAGCTTAATTATCAATAGATATTTCCTATATGGCAGATAAGTTGAAGTTAGAATAATTTTCTTATTATTAATAGAAAATCTCCATTTGAAATGGTAGAACTAATTTAATATAATTTGTATTTCAAGGAACCAAGTGACAATGGACCTCTATTTACAGAATTAAAGTTCTACCAGAGAGCTGCTAAACCAGAGCTAAGTATGATATTTATTACATATTTCAATGTGAATTTTCTTTTTATGTCAGCTCTATCTGTATTACCTGAACCCAAACTACATCTTGTTGTATTATAAAACTTTCATTTATTTTTGCATATTTTTTCTCTTGCCTCTAGTATCAAATATGAATTCCTCTGTTTAGCTCTTAATGACTTCCTGGTCTCATTTTCTATTACTTCCCCTCCACTTTGTGATCTAGCCAAGTTGGCCTTTGCTGAGGTTATCCATACTACAGTATTTACCAAAACTTCTGCTTCAGGAGAGTAAATTAACTCTCAATCTTTATATTCTTAGCTATTCATTTATTAACAAGTGGTTTGATATTTATATAGAAAGTGAATTTGTAGTTTTTGGCAAGAGGCTTATATTTGCGTTTACATATAATAAGCTTTGTTTTTTTTTTTTAACTTGTAGTTCAAAAGTGGATTCGTTCCCGTAAACTGAAGTACCTGGGTGTTCCTAAGTATTTGGGTTCTGGACTACATGATAAAAATGGAAACAGGTAAAGATAAGCATCATAGTATTTGGTGTGACTTTTTCATGATTTTTTAAAATTGTAAATTCTCCCTGTGACACTGTGTACTTAGTGTACATGCTTAGCTGTCTGTTTACCTATCTGACTTTCCATGTAGAGGATTCTTTTGTCATTCAGCCCCATTTCTGTTCTGACTCTTCATGACCCCATTTGGGGTTTTCTTGACAAATATCATGGAGTGGTTTGCCATTTCCTTTTCCAGCTCATTTTATAGATGAGGAAGCTGAGGCAAACAGAGTTAGGTTACATATTCAGGGTCACACAGTTAGTGAGTGTCAGAGGCCAGATTTGAAAGTCAGGAAGATGAGTCTTCCTGATCTCAGGCTTGGTGCTCCCTCCACGACAGGCCTTCCAGTGCTCAGTGAGCTGAGGCTGGGGAGCTAAGATACCAAAGGAGCATTTGTTTTGTGTTGTTGATTTTGAGCTCATGAACATGAATCTTCTGACTCCAGGCCCAGCGCTCTACCTACTGTACAACCTGGCTACACTGATATTTCATTCATGTAATAGTTAGAAACAAAGACCTGTCTTTTGAACAATAATCTGTAGGTTTATTTTATGGCTCTAAGACTGAGAATGCAACAATTTCTGAAAAATTCTCCCAGGTTTGTAGCTTCAGCATTAGCCTTGCCTCCTTACTCCCCTTCATCATCCATATCCATTCATTTGCCATATCTTACCTTTCTATATCCACAATGTTTTTAACATTTGATCCATTCTCCCTCCTCACACAGCTCTCACCTTAGTTCCAACTTTGATCACCTCTCACCAGGATTAGTACAGTAGTGTTCGAATTGGTTTTCTTGCTTCAGGTCTTGACATTCTGCTCCGTCCTTCACCCTGCTGCACAATAGTTTTCCTTAAGTACAAATTTGACTATGTAATTTCTCTCCTTTGTCAATGCCAGGGGCTTTCTATTGCCCCTAGAACAACATAACTCCTGTATTTATCTTTTAAAGCCCTTTAAAGTCTGTTCTACCCTATCTTTCCAGCATCATTGGACATTACTTCCGCTCTGGCACTCTCTGATCTAGCTCACCTAGCCTTCTCTCTCTTGCTTTCCTATGATACTTCATGTCTCTGTGTCTGAGCACTGACTATTCACATACCTGAAATGTGCTCCTTACCCTCAGCCTTATACAGTCCCACTCTTTTTTTCTTTTTTAAATTTAGTATTTTATTTTTCCCCAAGTATATGTAAAAATAATTTTTAATTGTTTTTAAAAGTTTGGGTTCCAAATTCTCTCCCTCTCTATACAGTTTGATATAGCTTATACATGTGTAGTCATGCAAAACATACCCATAATAGTCATGTTGTGAAACAGACAACAATAACTGCAAAAAACAAACTCAAGAAAAATAAAGTAAAAAAAGCATGCTTCAATCTGTATTCAGACACCATCATTTCTTTCTCTGGGGATGGATAGCAAGTTTGATCATAAATAGGTCCTTCAGAATTGTCTTGGATTGTTGTGTTGCTGAGAATAGCTAAATAATTCGCAGCTGATCATATTATAGTGTTATTGTTACTTTGTACATTTCATTTTGCATCAGTGCATACAAGTCTTTACAGATTTCTCTGAGAGCATCTTGCTCATTGTTTCTTGTAATACAGTAGTATTCTTTGATAATTACATATCATAACTTGTCTGTTTATTCCCCAACTGATGAGCATCCAAATTGCTCTACAGAATGGTTGAATCAGTTCACAACTCTACCAGCGGGGACTTGTGTTTCCTTTTTCCAACATCTCCTCCAGTGCTTGTCATTTACATTTTCTGACCTATTAGCCAGTCTAATAGGTATGAGGTAGTACATTAGACTTGTTCTAATCTGCATTTCTCCAGTCAGTAGTGAGAGTATTTTTTCATAAGGTTATTGATAGCTTTGATTATTTCATCTGAAAAACTGATCCTATCTTTTGATTATTTATCCATTGGGGAATGGCTCTTATTTTTATAAATTTGATCCGGTTCTCTATATGTTTGAGAAATGAGGCCTTTTTGAGAGAGACTTGCTTCAGAATTTTTTTTCATGGTTACTTTTGCTAACTGTATTTCTCTCTTTTCTATTCTCTCTGTCCCCCCCCCCCCCCCAATTATTCTATTCTGTCCTTTCACCCCATCCCTCCTCAAAAATATTTTGCTTCTCACTGCTCCCTCCCCAAGTCTGCCCTCCTTTCTATCACCTGCCATTCTCTTATCCCCTTCCCCTCCTACTTTCCTGTAGGGAAAGATAGATTTCTCTGCCCAATTGCCTGTGTGTGTTATTCCATCTTTGAGCCAATTCTGATGAAAATAAGGTTCCCTTACTCTTCCTCACTTCCCCCTCTTCCCCTCTACTGTAAAAATTTTCTCTTGCCTCTTTTATGTGAGATAATTTACCCCATTCTGCCTCTCCCTTTCTCTTTTTCCCCGTATGTTCCTCAGTCTACCCTTAATTTTATTTTTTATATATCATCCCTTCAAATTTAACTCACTGCTGTGCCCTCCATCTAGATGCACACCTTCTAACTACCGTAATAATGAGAAAGGTCTTATGAGTTACAATTATCATCTTCCAGTGTAGGAATGCAAACAGTTTAACCTTATTATGTCCCTTATGATTTCCCTTTCCTGATTACATTTTTATGCTTCTCTTGAATCTTATATTTGAAAGTTAAATTTTCTATTTAGCTTTGGTCTTTTCATCAAGAATACTTGAAAGTCCTCTATCTCATTGAATATCTATTTTTTTCCCCTGAAAGATTACACTGAGTTTTGCTGGGTAGGTGATTCTTGGTTGTAATCCTAGCCTGTTTGCCCTCTGGAATATCATATTCCCAGCCTATGAGATTCTTTAATTTAGAAGTTACTAAATCTTGTGTAATCCTGGCTGTGGTTGCACATTACTTGAATTAATTCTTTCTCACTACTTGCTATATTTTCTCCTTGACCTGGGAACTCTAGAATTTGACTATGATATTCCTGGGAGTTTTCATTTTGAGATCTCTTTTAGAAGGTGACTGGTGGATTCTTTCAATTTCTATTTTACCCTTTTGTTCTAGAATATCAGGGTAGTTTTCTAGCTATTCCTAGAATATCAGATAATTTCTTGAAAGATGATTTCTAGGCTCTTTGTTTGATAATGGGTTTCAGGTAGTCCAATAATTTTTAAATGATTTCTCCTGGATCTGTTTTCTATGTCAGTTGTTTTTCCAGTGAGATATTTCACATTGTCTTATATTTTTTTCATTCTTTTGATTTTGTTTTGTTGTTTCTTGATTTCTCATAAAGTTATTAGCCTCTATTTGCTTCATTCTAATTTTTATGGAATTATTTTCTTCAGTGAGCTTTTGGACGTCCTTTTCCATTTGACTGATTCTGCTTTTTAAGGCATTCTTTTCCTCATTGACTTTTTGTACCTCTTTTACCATTTGACCTAGTCTGTTTTTTTAAAGTGTTATTTTCTTCAGTAATTTTTTTTGTGTCTCCTTTACCAAATTCTTGACTCTTTTCTCATGATTTACTTGCATCACTCTCATTTCTCTTCTCAGTTTTTCCTATACCTCTCTTACTTGATTTTTCAAAATCCTTTTTGACTCTTCCATGACCTGAGACCAATTCATATTTTTCTCGGAGGCTTTGCCTGTAGGAGCTTTGACTGTTGTCTTCTTCTGAGTGTGTGTTTTGATCTTCTTTGTCACCATAGTAACTTTCAGTAGTCATAGTTTTATTTTTCCTGTTGTTTGCTCATTTCCCCAGCCAAATACTCGACTTTTAACTTTTTGCTAAAGTCAAAGTCTGCTCCCAGGGTAGAGGATGCACTATTCCAAGCTTTAGGGGATTTCAGCGATTCTTCTAGGAACCTGTAAGTTTTCAGTTCTTTCAAGATGGTATGATCTAAAGAGAGGTGTTTATTAGACTTCTGGCCTGTGCTGTGCTCTGTGAATGACCATAAGTTCCCTGGAACTGTGGGGAGGGTCCAATTCTACTGTGGCTGCAAGCTCTGGTGTGCTGGTACTCCTCCTTGCCCTGGGGCTGCCACCCAGGACCACATGTGGGTATGTCCTGCCTCAGTGCTAGCAAAGAGACCCCTGTAATCTCCTACTGACCAGTTGTTTAACCCCCTTACCGTCTCTAAGCTGACAGTTCTGGAACCAGCAGCTGCTGCCAAATCAGTCACTCCCAAGGTCTGCCCCTGGTTTGCTGGGGTCGTGCTGGTGTGGCCCGAGCTGGCCTGTGCTCTTCTCTTACCCAGGTGCAACAGACCTTTCCTGCTTACCTTGTAAGTTATGTTTGGTGTCTGTGGGCTGAGAGGTTTGGAAACTGCCACTGTTGCTGCTGATATAATTGCCCTGAGGCCTGCTCTGGGTTTCTTGGGGTCCAGTCTGTACTGGTGGGTCACCTGCACTGGACTGTGTTCCTCTTTTACCTTGGAGCAACAGATCTTTTGTGCCGACTTTCCAAGTTGTCTTGGACTGGAAATTTATTTCACTCTGTCTTTTTGTGGGTTCTGCTGCACTATGATTTGCTTAGAACCATTTTAAGTGTTATTTGGAAGGGTTTGAAGGAGATCTCAGGGGATACCAGCCTTTTCTCTGCTATCTTGGCCCCATCTCCTCTACTCTTCCATAAAATACAAATCAATATCGTCTTTATGAAGCCTTTCCTGATCTAAATCCAGTTATTGATGCCTTCTTAATGTAGTGTCTTGAATGTAAATACTTTGTATCTGTGTATTAACTTTATATTTATCCTTTATATGTTCTTATATGTATTTATCTCCACTGTTAAAATGTGTTTATAAGTATTGACCATCATATGCTTTGTACTTGTATCCCTGCTGTGCCTAGCACAGTGTTGAGCACATGGCAAAATGCTTTATAAATACTTGTTGATTAGTAGTGCTAATTTGGAGCATGCTGAAACACAGAATTTATAATAAGATATATAGGATATAGAACAAGAGCCATTCCCCAATAGTTAAATGCTTAAAGACTATGAATAGCGACTTAAAAAAAATTTTTTTTTTTGCCTTTTTTTTTTTTGGAAGGGAGAAGGTAGGGCAACTGGGGTTAAGTGACTTGCCCAAGGTCATGTGGCTAGGGTTTTTTTTTTTTTTTTTTTTTTTTTTTTTGGGGTGTTACTGTCTGAGGCTGGATGTGAACTCAGGTCCTGCTGACTCCAGGGCTGGTGCTTTATTCACTGTACCACCTAGCCACCCAGTAGCCACTTTTCAGAAAAAGAAATGCATGCTGTCAACAACTCTATGAAAAAAATGCTACAAATTCCCTAAAAATAAAAGCATTACAAATTATAACAGCTCTGAGGTTCCACCTCAAGCCTGTCTGACTGGCAGAGGTAATCGTTGTAATTGCCAGTATGGTTGAAATTTGAATTATTTCTTTTATTCCTGAATGCAGTTTTGGGACTATATTCAAAAAGTACCTAGGTTGTGCATATCACTTGTTGGCCTATACTCTAAAGAGACTGAAGAAGGAAGATTAGGACATATGTGTAAAAAATCTATTTGTAGCAACACTTTTTCTTGTAGCAAAAAAACTCAAAACAAACATAAGTACCAATCACAATGCAAAGAAATTACAATATAAAGCATATGAATCTAAAAGATTATAATTGCACTGTGAGAAATGAGGAAAGGCATAGATGCAGAACAGCCTGGCAGGACGTCTGTGATTTGATATAGAATGAAATGAGCAGAGGCGGGAAAACCATTTCTACGACGACCACACTAATGCAAGAGAAGACAGCTTTGAAAGACCAAAGGATTTTTGGCGACCCATCATGATTCGACAAGTTGTCGATGAAACTCCCTCCCCTTCTCCCAGAGATTAGAGGTGTAGGATAGGCCACACATCCTCAGACATGGCTGAGGTGTGGTTTTGTTTTGTGTGACTACACTTATTTGTTACAGGAGAGGGCTTTTATTTTATTTTATCTTTTGATGAAGGAAAAGTTGTGTGGAGTAGAGTGGTAATGAGTGACTAAGGACAGTGATGGAGAAAAAAGAACATCAGTGAAACATGAAGAATGGAAGAAAGCAGAAGAGTGCTCTGAAGGGCACACAGGCAAGCCAGGCAGTGCTGGTACTATGTTGTAGGGACTGTGTGCTTAAAAAGAACAAGCTGTATGTAGTACAAATTCAGTTTCATGTACAGTGTTCTTTTTCTATTCTTTCTTCATTAACGTGTTTATATTTCTTAATGAGAGAGAGAATTTAATGTGGGAAAGAAAAAAAAAACATGAGACTTTAAAAAAAGAGGAAGAATAAAAAATGTCATTGGGGAAAGTATGATGGCAGTAGACGGTAGTTGGTTATATGGTATTGAATGAGACAGATGAAAGCATTCTCATAAAATAGGGAAGACTATCACCAAACTTGAGTTAGGGCTAAGGAGTTCTTTAGGCCTAAGTTTCATATTCCTGCGAATTATCTAACTTTCAGTAAACCAATGTTGTATCCCTGCTCCCCCTCCCTTTTTCCTGTAGGGGCTTTATTTCTGCCAAATAAGAGTATTCATATCTTTATTTCTTAGTATTTTGTAGATGGGACTTTCCAGGGTCCTACGTAGATTGTGAGGTCATGACACTCCATCAATAGGGTGTTGATCCAGTATTAGGGGCTTTTTGGTGGGAGGGTTTTGGGGATTTTTGTGGGTTTTCTGGGGAGCTTTTGGGTTTTTCATAGAATTGTTTGTACAGGGGTATATAACTGCTTGCTGAACTCTGTTCAGGTGCCTCCTTACACCAGACTGACTGGGGTAGGTGATGCCCAACTCTCGCGAGACTTGTCTTTTAGAATAAAGAGCTTCTGTCTTTACCTTGAGAAACCTCTGGATTTATTTAGGTAATGGTCCGTGGGGTCTTTTATCTCACACAGTATGAGTAAGAGATCATAGATAGGCAGCCTGAGAGTTCTACCAGCATCCTTGGAATGTCAGGAGGAAGGTCAGGCAGGGTGTGGTGAATTTGGGGGAGCACACAGATAATACTTGTACAGAATGAACAGACATGGATAAATTGTTATCTGCATTATAGGACGGAGCATTCAATTTATTGAAATCCATTTGAGTAATAATTATTAGTCTGGAGGCCTCATTCTATCAACTTCAGCTAGGTGGAGCTCAGCGATGAACTGTAAATTGAACAGAAGATTCAATTTTCAATCTTTGTAATCTGTCTTCCCATCTTATTGTTTAGTTCTTTTGTTTGTTACCAATTATTTCTTAATTGCTAAATCTGATGGTGTCTTCTCAATTTCCATCCTTGACCTCTCTGCAGCATTTAGTATCGTTGAGAACCCTCTTTTTGAATATTTTCCTCTCTGGTTTTTCACGACAGTGCTTTCTATTCTGCCTGTCAAAATGCTCTTTTTCTGTTCTCTTTGCTAAATCATCATTCACAGCCTTTCTCACAACTTTTGAGTTTACCTCAAGGCTCTGGACTGAGCCCTTCTCTCTCTATTTTTCACTTGATTTCTCACATCAGTTATCATCTCTATGTAGATGACACTCAGTGCTGTGTGCCCAGTCCTAGTCTCTCTCTCCTTAGCTCTGTAACAATCAGCTGTCTGTTGGACATTTCAAAAAGATGCCCGTAGACATCTCAAACTCAATATGTCTGAAGCATAACTCTTTCTTTCTCTCTCTTTCCTTAGATCCCACCTCTCTCTTAAACTTCCCTTTTACTGTTCAAGGCTTCAGTATCCTTCCAGTTAGTCAGATTCAAAAATTTGGTATCATTTTTAACATCTCTCTTACCCCACAGTGTAATGAGTTGGCAAATCTTGTTTCTTCTACCTCCACATCCTCCACATTGTCCTTCCTCTTTACTCCCGTGACCACCACGCTAGTTCATTGTCTCATCAGTTCTCACCTGGACTGTGAGAAAGCCTCTTAAATTACTTTCCTTGCTTTAAGTTTCTCCTATCAAACTGCTGCCATAGTAGTTTTCCTAAAACCTGACCATTCTAGTCCCTTACTCCTTGAGCCCCAGGGGCTTTCCATTATTGTTAGAATAAAATTATAAACTTCTTTGGCATTTAAAGCTCTTTGCAAGCTGACCCTAATCTCTTTCTTACCGTATATATTATCTCCTTTTGTATACTCTTTGGTCCAGCCAAACTGACTTTCTTACTATCCTCATTAAGGAAATCTCTTGTCTCCCTGTCTCAGTCCCTTCTCCTGTTTCCATACGTTTGATCTGCCTTTTACTGATGTCTGGAATTCAATCTTTCCTCACCTCTACCTCTGAAAGTCCCTTGGTTCCAGCATAACTCAACTCAAGTGCCATTTTCTACCTGTAGCCTTTCCTGATCCCCTCAACTATTAAAGCCTTCCCCATGGAAGATCTTGTACTTATTTTTATGCATTTTGTGAATTCTTGTTGCTTGATTAAATTCAGTAACTATTAAGCGCCCACAGTATGTGGATTTTGGGGAGGAAAATGCAAATAATACACAATTAAGATAGATTCCTTGTCCTCATGAGGGTCATACATAGTCTTGAGATGTGACAGATATACAAATAATTCTAATACAAAATAATGCGTAATAAGTACACAAGTGAAATGCAAGGAATATGTAGTAAATCTTTGTTGACTTAGATTTGAGTAAGTAGAGGGAAAGCCTCTAACTCAAAGTTTCTGCAATGAAGTTTGTATGCTTCATTCACAGGCAAAACTCCTTAGCCACGCAGACTATACTCACTTTAGACACAGTGTTACAACTTGGGTTTTCTAAATCCCAAACCTAAAGGAGATTTAGAACAAGCAGATTAAACACATTGGAGTTCGGCTAAAGGCATATACTGATAGGCTCAAGAAGTAACCAAAAACCGGGACACAAAAGACTAAAATTGAGAGAAAAAACTTGGCAGTTTGGTAATTGCTGGGGATTCAGAGACAAAAATGAAATAATTCCTGACCTTGAGGCTCTTACATTCTATTGAGGGAGACAAGAAGTGCAGAAAGATGTATAAAAGATACTTTCTGTTCCCTTCTTGCTACTCCCACAGCTGGCAGTTTTGTTTGAAGTCATCTTCTCTTATCTTGATTAACTGTAGTCCCTGTCTGGTTGGTTTTCCAGCTCCAAGCCTCTTCCTCTCCAGTCCATCTTCCACATCACTGCCAGAATGATTTTCTTAAAGCTCATGTCTGACCATATCTCCGAATCACTGAACTCTGATGACTCCCTCTTAACTTTTGGATAAAATATTATTTCATTCTTATCTCATCTTTTTTAATGTTTAATTTTTGCATAGATTTAATAATGTCTAATATTGTGAGCATAGAAGTATATTTGTATACTTTTCAAATAATTATATACATTGGGAGTATGTGTCCACTGATTTCTTTCTAATAGGGATGTAGCATTATATTTGGAGATAAGTTGCAATAGACAGTTGGTGGAATGGGGCAGGATCTCAGGAAAGACATGAAGGCTGAATGTATAGATCTTGGAAGTCATCTGCGTAGGAATGATAATTGAACTCATGGGAATTGATCAGGTCACTAAGTGATAATACGAAGAGAGAGAAAAAGTAAGAAAGTCTAGGATGAAATAAGAGCCCTGGCATGACATGAATGATGATCCAGCAAAGGAGACTGAGAAGGGGTAGAAAGACAAGGATCAGGTCACTAAGTGATAATACGAAGAGAGAGAAAAAGTAAGAAAGTCTAGGATGAAATAAGAGCCCTGGCATGACATGAATGATGATCCAGCAAAAGAGACTGAGAAGGGGTAGAAAGACAAGGGGCACA
>CM053585.1:323536823-323575817 GCA_028646515.1 Pseudochirops corinnae | reverse complement strand
CTAGGTTCTTCTTTTGATCATGGCTTTCAGGTAGCCCAATAATTTTTAAATTGTCTCTTCTGGATCTATTTTCCAGGTCAGTGGTTTTTTTCAAGGAGATATTTCACATTGCCTTCTGTTTTTTCATTTGTTTGGATCTGTTTAATAGTATCTTTGTTTTCTCAAAGTCATTAGCTTCTATTTGCTCCAGTCTAGTTCTTAAGGAATTATTCTCCTCAGTGAGCTTTTGAGGTTCTTTTTCCATCTGGCAAATTTGGCTTTTTAAAACATTCTTCTCCTCATTGGCTTTTTGGGCCTCCTTTGCCATTTGAGTTAGTCTGTTTTTTAAAGTGTTGTTTTCTTCAGTCAGGTTGTTGACTCTCTTCTCATGATTTTCTTGCATCATTCTCATTTCTCTTTCCAGTTTTTTCTCTGCTTCTCTTATTTGGTTTTCAAAATCCTTCTTAAGCTGCCCTGTGGCCTATAACCAGTTCATATTTTTCTTGGAAGCTTTTGGTGCAGGAGTTCTGACTTTGTTGTCTTCCTGTTCTTCCATGCTTTGATCCTTTTTGTCCCCAAAAAAGGAATCTAAGGTTGGATTGCTGTGCTTGCTTTGCTTCCTTTGCCTGCTGATGTTGATACTCAGTTACCTGACTTATTGGCTTTTTGCCACAGTGGAACTCTGCTTCCAGAGAGGAGAGCTTTGTCCCAAATCGCTGTGCAGCTGCCTGAGCTATTAGTTGGGTGTCCTTTGAAGCCTCCATGGGTTCTGGCACCTGGTCACACATCCCAGGACCTCCACCCTAGACATTGATCCAGATCCAAGCAAGTTAAAGCAAGAGCAATTACCCCTCAGCATGGTTGCTTGGTCCCCATGCATTCTGCAGGCCAGGAGCTCTGAAGCAGCCATGTGGAGGTGGCTGCAGGACTGCTATGCCTGAGCTGCTTTTCCCTTCCGGGGGCAGAGGCAGGACCACACTCTTGGTCCCCCTGTTCCTAAAGTCCACACTGACCTTTCACTTTTTCTTTTTAGCATTTATGGGTTGATAATTCTGGAAACAACCACAGCTGTTGGTGATCCACTTTCCCAAAGTCTGTTCAGCCAGGGCTGATCGGGCTGCCAGGGGCTAAAACTGCAGGCTCCTCTGCTCCCAGCAGACTGCGATGAACCCTTCCTGTCCATCTGCCAGGCTGCCTTCAGGGGAAGCTTTGTTTCTCTGTCACTTTGTGGGTTCTGTAGCTCTGAAGTTTGTGTAGAGTCATATTTTATAGGTATTTGAGGTGGTTGTGGGAGGAGCCATGGAGTTTTGCTGCTTCTATGCCACCATCTTGGTTCTGCCCCTTGTGGTATGTGTTTTGACAAAAAAAAAATCTGGCAAATTTGGTTTAAAAAATTATCTTCTTTTTAAAAGAGCTATTACATGAAAATAATTCTATGATAGGAATAGTAGTGACTCTAAAAATGGGAAAAGATTACTGGTATTTTGATCAGGCTGAATCGATTGATATTGAATATACAGGATTTGCTCAAGTGAGTAATATGCTTTTAACTCTTGGTCACAGTGGTTTAAGGCAAACATTTAAAAGGAAGGTCATTGAAATAGTGTGTTAATTTCTAATAGAAAAATTGTTTTTCAAGTATTTGTGTTTAAGATATTTTATTAAGAACCTTTTCCTTAAAGAGGTAAGTACAATCTCTTAATTGCAAAGTGGATCACTAAGTTGTCTTTCTTCCATTGACTTTTTTGTTTCCTCTCAGTTACAGGTTTATGGTAATGGATCGCTTTGGGAGTGATCTTCAGAAATTGTATGAAGCTAATGCCAAAAGGTTTCCACGGAAAACTGTCTTGCAGCTAAGCTTAAGAATAGTAAGTCTTTCTTATACGGTATAAGCTACTTTAAGTTCAGTGCATGTCCTCTGCTGGTTGAAATTAGTATTACATTAATTTCTATTTGTTGATTTCTTAGCTGGATATTCTGGAATATATCCATGAGCATGAATATGTACATGGAGATATCAAAGCCTCCAATCTTCTTCTGAACTACAAGAATCCTGACCAGGTAGTTTTATAACTTTAATTTTTTTCCCATTTAAGACCTATTCAACAAATCAAGTTACTTTGAACTTTTGAACCCCAGCAGAAGTTTAACTTTTTAGAAGTGGATATAGTAATAATAATATTTCTGCTTGACACTTTTATCTAGTTAGCATTCTATATTTTTGATGCAATTTGCTGACACTTTATCAAGTTGGCTATTTTGCCCTAAATAATGTTCAGGAAGAGTGCTTGTGAATACAAAATGAATTTCAAATAGCTATTTGGGGGTGGAAGCTTAAAATTATATAGTGCACCAATGAATTATGTTTGCCTGTCTGCTTTGTCACTTTTTCATTTCCTTTGTTCAGGAAATCCATCAAATGTAAGTCTTCTCTTACTTGGAAAATTTGGTCTTTAACATGTTGATTATTCAAATCAGTTGTTTTACAGAAATATCTCAGCTGTCTAGTTTTTTATACTCTTTAGTGTCTAGAATTCAAATGTGTATTTCCATGGTCTCTTCCTTTCCCTCCACAATTTTTAACTTTGTTAGGGAAGAATAAAAACTAATATTACTGCACTTTTGATGTGGTTGGCGGAATAGCGTGAGGTCTACATAATTCCTTACTTCTATCTGTGTTCCTGTATACTTCATAAAAATAGCATTGGGCTGACTTACAATAGAGAAGTGAAGAATTTTGAGATATAGAAATGGATCCTAATATATACACAATTATTCTAGTTGCTTAATTGAGCTAAGAGAACATTTGCGTTTTGACTCTCTGTATCAATGATTACTCTTTATTTTATTTCCTATCTCTTCCTTAATTCTGAGAGTCAAAAAGGTATCCAAGCTGTCCTTTATCCATTACCAACATTTAGCAGTTAATGTTATCTAAATGAACAGTCACGTGATACATGTTACCCTTGTGCCACCAAAATCTGGAAACAAAACTCCAACACACAGCTCAAGCATATTCTGGGGAAGTTATTGAAACATATGAGTTTTTGCAAGGTGTGAAGTACAGCCAGTATTGTACCGACTTCTAGGATTATGGAAGCTGTAACCTATCCCCATCCTGGATTTCCCATTGTTGTGCAATCCATTACGGTCAGTCACAAAATATTGATTATTTACAGACTGAGGAAGTGCTGCTGTTCTAAGATCAGGGGAATAAAGACAGAAGCAGAATAGTCCCTGTGTTCATGGAACTTTCATTTTAATACAGGAGTTAACATGTGTACATATTAGTAAATACAAAATACATAGAAACCAGAGGAAATGTATACTTGGATGGGAATGCTCTAGCCACTGGGGGAACTACCAGAAAGCTTCTTCTAGAAAAAAAGATGGTACTTGAACTGATTCTTGAAGACTACCAGGTATTCCAAGAGGCAAAAGTGTGGAGGGAAGGGCATTCCATTAGTGGGGTTCAGCCTGGGGTAATTGGCCAGAGTTAAGCACCTAGACAAACTTTCTACAATTTTGATTGACTTTTAGGCTCAGTATGTACTCAAGGCCCTCAGTGCCCTTTGTCAGTTTTGGTTGTAGATATCTTGTCAAGGGGGTAAACTTATGGGGAGTTTTTCCAAATTAATCTAAAGATAATATACAGCCTTTGGAAGGCAGAGCTTGTTTTAGGATGAGTAGACTACTTAGCTTGGATCATAATAAATATAGTGAGAATGATTTTGATAGAAGTTACTGTTAGAGTGGGGAGGGAGGCACCTTGATTCAAATTGCACCTTGAATAGGGATGTTCAGGTTTGGTTTCAACAGTTCAAATTAGATACTGGTTGAAGAAAATAAAAGAGACTATTAGATTACTTCTTACTATTATTCTGTACTCTTTGCTTCTGTTGGGAAATTTTTGTAGTTGTCATACAATTGATATTAAGTCTTTGAAGCCATTTTGCTTTATATATAAAATTTTTAGGTCAGATACAAAATAGGTGAGAGTTTGGATGATTTTGAAGGATTCTCTTAATCAAGATAGTATGATTAGAAATGGCACTTACTTTTAAGTTATAAAAGATACAATATAGTATGTAGAATGTATCTAGTTTCAATTTTTAGTTAAATGTGATGTGGTATTATTTATTACATGAAAGTAATTTTATAAAACCACTGGTCATTCCCTTTTTTTAAAAAAAATCTTGATTAATTTGTTCCTGTTCCATTTTCATTCCCACTGAATTTCCTCCTTTGCTCAATTGTATGCATCTTTCAAATGACTGACTGGAGTTAGGGCCTTGGAACAGACCAGAGTTAAGCAGTCCATGTGATAGCAAGATTACGAACTCGTTACTTCTGAACTATAATCTCCACGTTCTTCAACTTCCTCCTTCTCTTTTCTCCACAGTAAAAAGTAACTTTATGATATATATTATAGCATTTTTGTATAGAGGGCATCATCTGTAAATCCTTTAGTTAAATTTTATAATCTATAAAGTATCATGCCAGTCTTATTTTATAGAGCAGAAGAATCCTTTAGATTGTCTAATCTAAGCTTCATGTTTTGTAGATAAGGAAGCTGAGGCACAGAAATGCCAGGTGGCAGAACTGCAGTCTAAACTTAGGTCCTATGGCTTCAAATCTTTTCAGTTTACCATGCTGCTCGTCATCTTATGAAGTGAATGGATATTGCATTTATCTTATAAATCAGACTGAGAAACTGGATATATGCAGCAGTGGTGACTCTCTAGCAGAATCAGAATAAAAAATCGTTTTGGGGGGCGGCTAGGTGACCCAGTGAATAGAGTACCGGCCCTGGAGTCAGGAGGACCTGAGTTCAAATCCGGCCTCAGACACTTGACACACTTGCTAGCTGTGTGACTTTGGGCAAGTTACTTAACCCCAGTTGCCCTCCAAAAAGCCAAAAAAAAAAAAATCTTTTTTGGGTTGGGGCAAGAAACAAGTTACAGCAAATGATATCAGTCAACAGGTACTTAATTAAGTATCTCCTGTATGTTCAACCTTGTGCTAGGTTCCATAGGAGATAGAAGAACGAAGTATGAAAGTGTGAGACATCGCGCCTACCCTTGAGAACCATATAATCTATTAGGAGAGATGAGGCTGTTACTAGATATGAAATAACTAGAGAATAGGACATAATACTATATCAAGTACTAAGTATTAGAATACAGTAGAAATTATTTCAGTTACTTGAGGCCTGTTTCAAATTTTTGACAGGTGAAAAACCACAAATTCATTGAAATTTTAATATTAAAATATTATAAGCACTAGGAAAACAGGGACCCAGGTTAAGAACTGGCCTTGGTGTTGTATACTTGTTACAGATTCTGAGGTCAGTGACTTGCTGAGGTGCAGGAGTTCTGAGCTGTCATAGAGCTAAAATGTCTCGTCCAAATAAGTTCAGCACTAGAATTTTGAGTCCTTCCCACCCCTGCCCAGAAATGGAGGGCCACAAGACTGTCTAAAGAGGAACAAACTGGCCCTGCTAGGAAAGGTGAAGCGGGTTAAAATTTCTGTGATGATCAGTATTGGGATTGGGTTTTTAAATTGACATTGTACCTCTAGTCTGGGAGAGGTAGGAAGACTCAGTTTTCAGGAAAAAAACAGAAGATGACATGAAGTGATGTAGAGAATTTCAGTTCTCCCCAATAAACTCCATCAGATATCAGAAAAGGACCCAGAAAGATTAAGATAAAGAAAGGAACAGAAGGAAACTCCTTATTTAGTTCAGAACTACACAAATAGAGGCCCCAAAGCCAGCAAAGGCTGGCAGGGAAACCAGTGTCAGCTGAGATAATTGTAGAAGCTGACTAAATAGAGAAGTTCCACCAGGGAAGCCAGTACGAACTCCAGTAAAAAGGTCTGAAAGCTGGCAGAGGTGCTGACAAAGAGTATCATGGGGAAAACCATTGTGAGCTCAGACTAACAGACCGGATGTCATCCAGTGCTTTGTGGGGTACAGCGGTGGATTCCACGTTAATGAGGGTTCTAGTAACTGTGAACCTGAAACCTGTCTCTGGTCTGGCAGAACAGAAGTTCCCTTGTTCACTGCACACGGAGAACAGTCTGGGCCATGTACTCCTTGGAACACCAATAGCCAAATCAAGACAGAAGGGCATGTCAATGCCTGTGTACCAGTTCTAGGGCAGCTGTGGAGGAGGCCTGGGAACAGCATGATCTCTTACATCCCTGGAGCCTGGCAGGGGCAAAGCAGGGGGTGGAACCAACTCCTTACTGGTGATCATACAAAAAGGAGATGAGACCAGCTGAAGCAGGAACCTACCTTGAACCCCCAGGAAACTGAGAAAAAAAATGTAAGGATTCAGAGTGGAGACAAATGGCAAGTAACCAATCCATATTGGCAGTGGTCATGGCATCCAGAGTCAAGAAGGACAGGACCATCTCAGTGTCAGAGGAAGCTGGCCTCAACATAAATTCCTAATTCGTAGTCCCCATTAAAATCTCACCTTCTACAGCAAGCCTTCTCTAATCCCTATTAATTCCAGTGATTTCCCTCTTTTATTTCCTATTCATCTTCTATATAGCTTGCTCTGTATATATTTATTTGCATGTTGACTCATCCATTAGAATGTGAACTCCTTGAGGGCAAGGAATGTTTTTTGCCTCTTTTTGTATCCCCAGCACCTATCATGATGCTTGGCACATAGTAGGTGCTTAGTCAACAGACTTGAATACACACCCATAAGACTTCAAATGGTTGCATGACTTAGATATAAAGAATCAAATCACAAACAAATTGGACCATGGAAAGAAGTGCTTTTATTCACTGTGTATAGGAAAGAATTCTTCTTTAACAAAGGATAAAGAGGATCACAGGATTAAAAACCTGGAACACTAGAATTTTATATTATGTTGTTTCTATTGAGCCCTCATTGTGGCAAGACAGTCTTTTTACCCCCCTGTATTTGATTTATTCTTCCCCCTCACCAAAGGAGATTTTCCAAACCTTTTCATTGTTTCTTAAGTCCCCTACAGCTCTCTCCCCTTACTTTCTCAACTAGAACCTTGCCTCATATTTCACTGAAAAGACTAAAGCCATTCACAAAGAGCACCCTTTTCTCCTCTGTTCATCATGTCACATCATTCAACTATCATTCCATATCTCTTCTTCCTTTTGGGGTTAAACTCTTTGAGAAGGCCATCTATAATAGGTATTCTTGTTTCTTTTTTTCTTACTTTCTTAACTCTTTATAGTATGTCTTCTGATATCATCATTTAACTGAAGTTACTCTCTCCATAGTTACTAATATTCTCTTAATTGCCAGATCTAATGGCTTTTCATCTGTCATCATCCCTCTTTATCTGTCTGTTGCCTTTGACACTGCTGATCACCCTCTTCTCCTCGATACTCTTTTTAGGTGTCATAGACACTAATCTCCCCTGATTCTCCAACTTTTTGATTATTCCTCAGTTCTCAACGCTGGATCTTTATCTAGATCATGCACATTAACTGTGAGTGTTCTCCAGGGCTTTGGTCCTGGGCCTTCTTACTTCTCTTTAGCATCTCTTGACTATACTTCTCTTTCCTGAGAAAGTACCATTAGCAGTTCCTGTAGATCTGATTTTGTCTCTATCCTCATGATCCTCCAATCTTCTTATTCAACCCCAGCCTCTCTGCCACTCTCAGTCACACATTTCCTGCTGTCTGTTAGACATCCCAAACTATTTGTTCCATAGATGCCTTAAACTCAAAAAATCTAAAACTGCACTCCGCATGTTCTGCCCTTCCCCCACCCACCCCAGTCCTCCCCTTTCCCTAACTTTTCCTATTACTCTCAAGGGCTCCAGGCTCGCAACTTGAGTGCCATCCTCGACTCAGCTCTTCCTATTTCCTTTTTCCCCCCCAGTCATTTATCAAGGCCTATTGCTTGTATTTTTCTAGCCTCCCCCTCCCCTTTTCTCTGACACTACCATTACTTTCTTGCAGGTCCTCATCCCCTCATACCTGGATTATTACAAAAGCCTTTTACTTGGTCACCCTGCATCAAGTCTCTTCCCACTTTCTTTCCTCTTCTGCTCAGCTGTCAAAATGATCTTCTTAAAGTATGGTTTTGACCATGTCACCCTTCTACTCAATAAACTCCTTGTCAATAAGCTCACTTTCTGAATCTAATAAAGTACTTTGACTTAATGCTCTTTATAACCTGGCTCATTCCTACCTTTCTAGTCTCTTAACCCCTTAGGCCTCTCCCAGCCACTTCCTGTGAACTCTGTGATCCAGTGACACAGGCTTCTTTAGTGTTCTTCTCATGTGGCGTTCTATCTCCTGACTGAGCAATTTCACCATCGGTTCTTCTTGCCTAGAACTCTCTCTCTTCTGATCTGTGCTTTCAGCCTTCCTTGACTTTTTTCAAGTCTCAGCTGAAATCCTATCCCTACAAGAAACCATTCCCAGTTCTCCTTAGCAATCTATTCTCTGTATATTTCTTTGTATATAGTTGTACTCTTATCTTTTTTGTTAGATTGAGTTCCTCGAGAACAGGGGCTATTTTTGACCTGTCTTTATATCTGCTGTGCTTAGCACTGTACCTTGTCTGAATAGGGACTGGGGTCTTGTCTAAACTTTGTATCTTCCTTAGTCCCTAGCAGATAGTTCTTCATGTGGTAATTATTTAATAAATCATTTTTGAATGAATGAATATTGTTTGTATTTTGACTTAAGCTGTCTTTTAGGGAGTCTCCTCCATGATAACCTATTAGATGAATTCACCCTGGGAATATAGTGACATTCCATTGTATTTTGCTTCTGGATTGGGGAAGACAGAGAGAGAGAGAGAGAGAGAGAGAGAGAGAGAGAGAGAGAGAGAGAGAGAGAGAGAGAGAGAGAGAGAGAGAGAGAGAGAGAGTGTGTGTGTGTTTCTGATTGGATTTAATCTTAGTGTGATATTTGGAAATTTCTAGGTATATTTAGTAGATTACGGCCTCGCTTACCGATATTGTCCAGAAGGAGTTCATAAAGAATACAAAGAAGACCCTAAAAGGTGCCATGATGGAACCATTGAGTATACAAGTATTGATGCACATAAGGGTGTGGGTAAGTAAATAACAATTAAGGTTAGGATTTTTAAAACTGCTAATGTATTTTGAGCCCCTAATTCTTTGGTTTAGAACTTTTAAAAAATTGAATGACATAAGGTTTGGCATTAGATCACTTTTGTTTTTTAAAAAAGTTTTTTTTCAGATGGAGAAGGTTTTTTAACTGTGTTGTGGCTAGATGGCCCACTGCCTAGACCTGGAGTCAGGGAGACTTGAATTCATATCTGGCTTCAGACATTTACTAGCCTTGTGACTTTGGCATCTACCTCAGTTTCTTTATCTTTAATATGAGGATAATAGTAGCACTCGAAGAGTTGGTTTAATGATAAAATAAGATAATATTTGTTAATTGTTTTGTAAATTTTAAAGCACTATAAAAATGCTAGCTACCATTATTTTTTTTGAAGATAACTTTCTTAGTTCCTTAAATTTTCTTTAAGAATTTGTTCACAGTTTAACAAATGTCTTGTGTTAAAAAAATAATTCTGACTTAAAGTTGGTTCTGCATTTCTAGTTAGGTATTGTATAAGAAAGGTGAAGGTCTTTAAAAGAAAATTTCAGTTAGTGTCTGTGTAATCATAAATACTTGATCTGCTCTGAATTCAAAAGAGTTACCTCTTAAAGAGCTTGATGTACTTTTGATTGCATCTATGTTTCCTAAAGACTAACATTGAAGTCAGTGTATCAAGAAAATCTTGGAAATTTTATTTCTTTGTGGGTCTGTGTATCTCAATGTTGGTTCTTGAGTTATTACAGATTTGTGGTACTCAGTGGCTCTATTACTTGAAGAGAAGTCAATTTTTATATTATCCCAGTTTTTGCTTTAAATAACACATGAAATTTTTTATAATAAAAGGCTTCAGTTATATACTTTTTTCTAGTTTGTCTTACATATATTTGAAGTAATTACTTTAAAATATTCAGCATGCCTAATTCTTGTTTTATATTTCAGCTCCGTCAAGACGGGGTGACTTGGAAATATTAGGTTACTGCATGATCCAGTGGCTTAGTGGCCATCTCCCTTGGGAGGACAACTTGAAAGATCCTAACTACGTCAGAGATTCCAAAATTAGGTAGAGGAAGATGTGATTTTTTTTTCTCTCAGACTAACTTGTAATAGAATTGTCTTTGGCACTTATATTTTTTGAAAGTTTAAATAGACTAGAATATTTGGATTAAACTCTGTTTAATTGTTTGACAATAATGTAATTAGGTAGACTCAGCATGTGCCCTTATTTATTTATTTTAAGCAAAGCCATTAGCGTTTCTAGGATATCACATGTCTATTCTAAATTTGCTCTTCCACCTTGTCTTATTATTAACAATCTACTGAAGGACGAGACCTTAAACAGTTATTTATTCTTTGATCTTTCTCAGCTACCGGGAAAATATTGCAAGTTTGATGGACAAGTGTTTTCCTGAGAAAAACAAACCAGGTAGGAAGGTTTTTGTTTTGGGAAGAAAAGAGTTGTGATAACTGTATAATTCCTCTTAATATCAGAAATTTCAGTAAAATATTGTGAGAAGACTTTAGAATTGTGGAAAGTAATTTTTTTTCAAATTTATTATAATTTAATTAACACATTCAACAATCTTAAACACAAGATAAAATTCATGTAACACATAGGTAATTTATAACTTATAAAAAACAACTAAAGTAATAATACTAATGTGTTGGGTTGACTTATTTTTTTGTGCAAAATTTTTTTCCCTTCCCTTTCTGCTTCCTACCTTCTTCCTAATTGACCAAGTTTTAAAAAATTCTGAAAAATAAAACCCTCAAAATTTATACTTGTATAGTCCAGCAAAACAAACTCCTCCACTGGTCATGTCTGAAAATGTGTCTTTTTCATTATCACTTCTGTGACAAAAGGTCAGCAGCAGGTTTCATTTTTATTCATTTAGACTCATGTTTGGTCATTGGGTTGATCAGATTTCCAGAGTCTTTTAAAGTCATTTCTTTATGTCACCGTTATATAGATTGTTATGATTTTACTCACTTTACTCTGCATCAGTTCAGGGGGCTCTTCTTAGTTTCCTCTGAAACTTTGCATTTTGTCATATTCTTAAGGCATAGTGAGATTCACTTAAGTTTATGGAGCTCATTTTGTTTAGCCACTTGGAAGTAACCTCTTAGTTTCCGGTTTGGGGCCAGGGACAGTGAATAGAGTACCAGACCCTAGTCAGGAAGACTTGAATTCAAATCCAGCCTCAGAGATTTAATAGCTATGTGACCCTGGCTGGGCAAGTAACATGACATTAGTCTGCCTCAGCTTCCTCAGCTGTAAAATAGAGTAATAGGACTTACTTCAGAGTTGTAAGGATCAAATGAGAGAATATTTTTGAAGTGTTTAGCACAGTTGTGGGTTCTTAATACATGTTTGTTTTCTCCTTCCCTCCCAAAAAAATTACTACTATAAATATTTTTGTGCACGTACATCCCTTTCCTCTTTCTTTTATGTATAGGGCTCCTAGGCAGCTGGGTGGCCCAGTGGATGGAGACTGGGCCTAGAGTTAGGGAGACCTGAGCTCACAGTCACCCTCAGATACTTACTAGCTCTAAACCTGGGCAAGTTACTTTACCTCTGTGCTTTAACCCACCAGAAGGGAAAATGGCGAGCCACTCCAGGGTCTAACAGTGTGGGTCACAAACAGTTAGACTCGGCTGAGTGACTAAACAACAGTAGGTCACTTACTTGTAATACAGTTTGGTCAGAGCATGTATGTAGTGTAGTGTCATTGTGGGCTTATTTCTACATTGTTTTCCAGAAAGCTTCGACCAATTCCTAGCTCCACCAAGAGTACACCTGTTTTCCTGCAACTCTTCCACCTTTTGTCGTTTTCTTCTTTTGTCATTTTTTGCCAGTCTGAGTATGAGGTAGCACCTCAACATTGCTTTAATTTTAATTTATCTAATTTTTAGTGCTAAAATGCATTTTGCTGTGATCATTGATATTTCTAATGGTTGTTAATGGTTGCTAGATTTCTTCCTTTGAAAGCAGCCTGTTCATGCCTTTTGACCATTTATCTATTGGGAAATAGTTCTTTGTCTTATGAATTTGAATCAGTTCCTTATGCTTGTTGGATATGAAAACTTTTAAAGATACACTTCCTGCATAGCAATTGTTTTCTGAAGTTAAGTAAATCCTAAGTCTTTATACCATGTTTTGCAACTGAAAATGGAATAATATAGTCTAGTTCTTTCAAGAAGGAGAACTAAATATCATATTTCATCTTCCTGGTCACCAGTAATTTTTTTGCTGTGCTAATTTTAAATGATTGTTTGGACTTCAGGACAAGAAGTGCATTTCCACTTGTTTACCGTGCTGATCGAGTGTAATGTTATTCACTTCTATTCACTTATTTCCCTCTGCACATTTTTAAGTGTACAGAGTGTTTAGATTTTGCACATTTGTTCAAATGTTGTTTTAAAATTTCCACTGTACCTACCTTTGGCTACAGATTTGAATCTTTCAGTTTTTGAAAAATTGCATTGAATTCTTTCTTTCCTAGTGCATTTAACAGAACTCATCATTGGTGGGCTCAGTTGAGACGCCTTTTGGCTAAAGCTGTTCCACCACCTAGGATTCCACCAAGTATCCTTCTGGCTTTGTTTGTCATTATCACCAATTTTACCTTATAAGTTTCTTATCCTTACCATCACCTTTGTGTCGAAAACATAAGATTCTTCTGAGTTCTTGGAAGCTACCTTGCTTCTCTACTTCTTATCCTCAGCATTGTGTTTTTTAGTTTCCTGGATTGTTCACTCAATATTGTTTTTGCTCAGCCACATATCAATTGAAAGAGGATTGACATTCAGCAGCAGCAAGTTCTGATCATTCTCAGATTTATTCCTAGACAAATGGCCGCCTGGCTAGTTGTAGCATAAACAGCAACCTTGTAGGGCTGGTAACTTTGTTCAGTGCTCTGACATTGATTAAATACTAGAGAAGTTTCTAGATCTTGGAGATGCAAGTAGAGCCACCCCCCAAGTCATGGGTCTGTCACTTACTCATCCTTGAGGCCTTTTGATGGTGTCTGGCGGATACCGGTGAGAGTGACTTATGGTAATCTCTTTTATAAACACACATACACAGATATATGCCCACATGTGTACATCATACATGCACATACACAGAGCCAACATTTGATTATTCTAAAGCTAATCTTTCCTTTTATATGCAATGTAGGATTTTTTTCTGTAGTTCTTTTTAGGAATCTTTTTTTCCTTATGTATGCTTTTAGTAGAAGCTCATTTAGTAGAAAACTTATTAGCAAATAACTTTTCTAAACAATTTAATTGGGAAATAAGGATAGAAGTAAGCATTAGAACTGTTGTGAAATAAAATTTTTGGATTATTTGTAGACTTTTTTTGTTTTATCCCACTTTAATGTTGGCTCCACTCAGACTCCCTCTTTTTTGAAAAAGATGAGAGTTTGATTAACAGTAAATGATCTATTATTGAAGTAATATGTTTTAGTTCCACTGCCTCACTTTTCTTCCCCTCTCCTTAGTCTAAATCTCTGATTCTTTCTTTTAAAAAAATCTTCCTTTAATAATCTACTCTCTGAGGTTGACATTTGTTTTCCTTGTGACTATTCTCATACTACTCTTAAGTTCTCTTCTTTCTGTCCTGTTTTTTGCTCTATTGAATTTAATATATTTCTAGGGTATATATGGGGTGTGTGTGTGTGTGTGTGTGTGTGTGTGTGTGTGTGTGTGTGTGCATTATATTTCACTTCTCCTTTGTCTCATTCAGGTAAGAGTGAGGATTGTATGATTCTAGTTCCTCCATCTCTTCTTTCATGTACCTTCTCACATCCCATCCCTCTTGATCCTCTTTTGTCCCCTAAACAATTTCTTTCATCTTCTTTTTCTTTACCTCTTTTAAGATCATTAAAACATTAAGACTTCCTTCAGTCCAACCGTTTCTGTTATTAACTTCCTCAGTGCCCCTTTGAAGACATTAAGGTTTTGGAAGGACATTTGTTTCTTCTGTTCCTAATTAGAACATTAGAAATATCGTTGTGTAGCTTCTTCCAATTGCTGGAATTTAAATTTCTCGGGACTCTTTGGTTTGTATTTCATAGCTTTTTCTCAGCTCTGGGTTTTTCATCAGGAATATTTGAAAGTCCTATATTCATTTCCTGATACATTTTTCCCCTTTAGGATTTCTACTTCGTTTGTAGGATGGGTTTTTTCTGGTTGTAAGATTTCATGTTTTGTCTTTTTAAATCTTTTTTTCCCCCCAGACTTTATAGTAGTTATAGTATAGTGTTTATAGTAGTAGCTGCTCAGCGTCCTGTGATTATAACTTCATTTTCTTAGAATTTGATCCCTTTTTTCTCCTGACAGCTTGCAGTGTTTTTTATTTGACATAGAAGCTCTGGTTTTTGGTTATGACATTCATCAGAGTTTTCATTTGGGGTTTCTTTCAGGAGCTGAATTTTCTTTTTATTTTACCTTTTAGTACTAATAATTCTATGGGCATTTAAAAAAAATTTTTAATATGATACTTGGCTGAGTTTTTTTTTAATTATGATTTTCAGGGAGTCCGATTCTTAAATTATCTTCCTTTGTAGTTGCTTTACATTTTGCTTGTAGTTGCTTTACATTTTCTCAGTACTTTTACTTTATTCTAGTATTTATTGTTATCTCATGGAGTCACGGATTTCCATTTGGTCCCATCTGACTTTTAAGGTGCTCTGCATGGGTGAAGTTTACCAATTTAAAAAATGAAGTTATTCCCCTATCAGTTATTACCTTCTTATTTAGTTCCTAATGTTACTTATTAAGTTTATTGTTTCATTTTTTCCACGTACTCTTTTATATGGCCAAGATACACACACACGCGCACACACACACACACACACACACACACGCACACACTTTATTTTTTATGCTCTCCTTGTAATTGTTGTAAAGTTACTCTTTTCTTTTTGTTTGAAATCCTGGGCATTTTAGAATGTATAATAATTTCTTTGCCTTCAGTTAACTCACATTTTCCATGTTAGTTCCTGATTTTGGACTTTGTAGCAGGGTGTTCTCTTCTTAGTTGGTGTGATCAGTCACTGTGTGTTTTTTACTTTGATTAGCTGCTGACTTTTGCTTGCCCTGATGTCTTCATTCAGACTGCTGGTAGATTTGGAGCTCCCCTGGATTTTCTAGGTTCAGAGCCCACTACTATTGTGCTGTGAACTTTTGGAGCTCCTAGAGTGTCTAGGTCTGAGTGTTGCTATCCTGTTGTTGGTGCTGTTGACTTTTGGCCTCTGTTTTTCTTCTCAAAGTGCTGTGGGCTTCCATCTAACCTGGAACTTTGTTATCCAGTTCTGCCAGTCTTCCTGCCCCTGGGTACAGATTTTCTGACTTTAGGTGCCCCGGATGTATCTCTGGGCTTGGCTTCTTGTTTCTTTATTTTCACATTCGCTTTCTTGGTAGCTTGCTTTGACTTTGCCCTAGTCTTCTGGATGTCTTTTTGTGTGAGAATCAGACTGGATAAAAGCATTTACTGTATTTTCCTTTGGACTTCTTGGTCATTGTTTAATTTGTGCCTATTTTAGGTCTTTACTGGAGTACATGTGCAAGAATTGGCCTCCCCCGAGATAGTTCATTTAGCCATTTTAACAGGAAGTTCTATTATTTAGCCTCACTCTTCGCAACCAGGCCCTGACTTACCTTTCTAATCTTAATTTCAAATTAGTAACCCCCATGCACTATATAGTACATATAGTCTATAGTGCAGTATATGGAGTTTTTACTATCCCTTCTATACAACTCTCAGTCTTCTGATCTGTTCCCTGTACCTTTTTGTTCTTCTTTCCAGGAATTTACTCTGCCCTCACTTCAGCTGGTTAGAGACCCCAGTTTACATTAAGACAGTTCATGGGACACCTACAGGAGGCTATCACTTTGTATTCATTTTGAATTTACTTTTATGTGTACAGGTGGTTTCTCCTACTGGAAAATAAGCTCTTCACCTGGTATCTATTTTGTATTTACTTATACATGTACACATTGTTTTCCTGATGGAATATCAGCTGTGTGAAGGCAAGGAACTTGAATTTTATCTCTCTCTCAGTGGCACCTAGTACAGTGCCTGGAGCAAAGTACGTGTGTGTTGTTGGCTTCTTCATTGATTATTTTAGTGAATGGCATAATATGTGCATCTAGACCTAATTTCTGTCAGATTGCTTTCTGGTTCTTCAATCAATTTTTGTTGAATAAAGAGCCATTATTCCAGTAATTGGCATCCTTGGGTTTAACAAGCACTACACTGTTGTGTTTAGTTGCTTCTGGAGCTTGTTTTCCTAAGCTGTTCCATGGATTAGCTTTCCTGTTTTTGTAATTAGTACTTTCTATAGTTTAAAAAAATGTGTTCTTTTAACTCTTAAAAGCTTCCTGTTATTTTTATAAAATTTTTAATAATCTTCTTTGTATTGATGTCCCAATTGTAACATGTTTTTTTAGAACATATAGGAAAATATATTTTTTCTTAATTTATTAACCCTACAGTTCCTGAATCCAAATTGTGCTTTTCTCTCAGTAATTGGATTTTAAAAATTCAGAAAATTTTTTCAAATATATTAATGTCTTGAACATATATTATGTGTTAATATATTAATGCCTAGAACTCTAAATGTAATAAATTTAGTCATGTTGAAAAATATAATAAATTTAATTATGTTGGCAAATGATTGCATTGGTTATGGTAAAGATGCATAAGCTAAGAAAGAGAAATGTAATTTATTTTTATTTCAGATGAAATTGCTAAGTATATGGAAGAAGTGAAATTATTGGGCTACACAGAAAAACCTCATTATCAGAATTTACGAGAAATTCTTTTGCAAGGGCTAAAGGCTACAGGAAATAAGGATGATGGCAAACTGGACTTGTATATCTTGGAAAATGGAGATTTGCCAACAAAAATAGGACCAAAGGTAATTTCTCTTACAATATAAATGATTTTTTGCGTGTTTAAAAATAGTTATTGATGGTTTTGAAATTAGTTCTCATAACTGTAGAAACACTGTGGGAGAATGAGAGATTTAATTCTGTTTTTTCTTCTATAAGTAGTTTATTGACTAGTTCAATCTTCATTTTTGTCATTTATAAGAGGAGGCACTTGTTAGCTTAACATTCCTATGTAATTGTCCATAATCATTTGTTTAAAAGATAACTCTGTGTACAAGCAGCTACTTACTAGGTATGATATGAGAGAAATTGTTCTATTCTTATTTCCCTCTTTACCAAAATTGAAGGTCCTAACATTTTCGTTTGAATTCAGCACCCTGGCAAAGACAGAGACTTGAACACTGTCGGCATGCCTGTCAGTTCTGCTGAACTATTCTTTCCTGCTTCTCTTGCTTCTTGTCACTCCTTTTCCTCTTGTAGGGATTATGGAACTTTTATCATTTGTTCTTTATTGTTTTGTGTTCCTTAAAGACAAATCTGTCTATAAAGTTTTGTATTTAAAGAGGGAATTTTTGAAAGAACTTCGTAGGCTTGATTAGTCAGCAGTGAGCACTTGGAGCTAGTTTTATGGAAAGGTTGTGGGGATTACAGGTATTTCTCTGGATCTGTTTCTTATTTTTAAAGGATGAATCTGTATTGTTTGTCTGTATGCATTTATTCACTTCAGCAGTTTGGGGCTCAGTAATTTTTGGTGTTGGTACTACTTCTTGGAAGGGTTGGAGTTTCTTTTTCAGAATCAAGTAAATATTAAGGACTTATTGTGTGGCAGACACCATGCTAGGTATATCAGCACAATAAAATAAAGTCATTTCTACTTGCAAGGAGCTTTCCTTCTAATGTAATCTAAGACAAGTTTCTTTGTCTTGGCTTACTTGGTGAGAAGCCTTTAACATGGCTAGGCTGTTCCTTAAAGCACAGAAGTACTCGGCACACACTTGCTTTAGTGCTTGCCACAACTTGTGCCCTGTCAGCACAGCCTTTGATAACACAATGTTGTCACCATACAGTGGTGAGATGTGAGAATAGGACTTTTGTAGAGGGAGTGTGTTGATGTATGTAGTATGTGTGTTTGTGTAATATGTTATTATAATGGGTAATGTATATTGTGTATAATGTAATATATGCATTTGCATAAATATATGTGATACACACATGACGTTTTCTTTGAGACAGTGCACTGTATTAAAAGATATTCAAAATTATACTGAGAGCCAGAAAGATAATATACCACTTTTGAAAAAAAAGTGAATGATTTAGCTAAGAAGCTATAGATATGACTTATTTGGGGAAAAGGAACACATCTTGTTATCTCACCTATGTGACTATCTTATGTTGGTGCAGGTCATAACTCCTCTGTGATTTATCATTCTGTGCTACTTCTTTTTGTCCATATCCCTCTATAGATTCTTCTTTCTATGTTATCTACTCATAGAGGCCTTCCTCTGTTTTTTTTTTAGTATTTCACAGAAACCAGTTTCACCCCACTCCAATGTATTCTCCATTCAATTGATCTATCTAAAATACAGGTCTGACCATGTCATATCCCTATTTAATAAACTCCAGTGGCCCTCTGTTCTCTAGGATCAATTATAAAATCCTCTGTTGGATGTTTGAAGCCTTTCATGATATTCTGTCTTCCAGTGGCCCTCCCTCCGCCATACATTTCCAGTATTATACCCCTTATATTTTGTGATCCAGTGATACTGGCCTCCTTGCTTGAACAAGAATCTCTGAATTCTGGGCATTCTCATTAGCTTTATGCCATGCCTGAAATGCTTTCTCTCATTTCTGCCTTCTGCCTTCCTTAAAATTCCAGCTAAAAATTATACCTTTTACACAAAGTTTTTTCCCAATTCCCCTAAATTCTACCATCTTTCTCCTGTTGATTAGCTCTGATTTTTCCTATATATAGTTTGTTTTTACATAGTTGTTTGCATATTGTGTTCACCATTTTATTGAGAGTTCTTTGAGAGCAGAGGCTGTCTTTTGTATCCTTAGTGCCTAGCACGGTATCTAGCACAAAGTAAGCCTTTAATAAATATTTATTGACTGGTTGACTTTAACAGTGCATCACTTTTGCTACATGATTGGCATATCTCTTTTGCTCCTACTCTTACACAAGACATCCATCTAACTATACCTACTGTGGATTTTTTAAATTACTTTCTACTTGGATCATATCATTCAACTGGATGGTAGCTATAAAGAATATAATCAGTGGGAGGAGCCAAAATGGCAGAGAAAAGTTATCAGCTCACCTGAGTTCTCCCCAAAACCCATCCAACACCTATAAGTAATGCCATAAAACATTTCTTGGAGCAGTAAAACCCACAGAAGGATGAGGTGAAATAATTTTCCAGCCAGAGACAACTGAGAAGGTCAGCAGGAAATGTTTGTTGCACCTGAATGAGAGTTGAGCACACTCCAGCACACCTGTGCCAGCACAAGATTGGGCTCCAGCAAACCAGTGGCAACAGCTGCTTATGGTGCTCGTAGGTCACAGACAGTAAGGTGGCCGAACACCTGGGTAGAAGATTATTACCAGGATCTCAGAATTTTCTAGCACTGAGGCAAGACTGTTGCTTTGCCTGTACTTGGATCCAGGTCATGTCTAGGTGGCAGTCCCAGGGCTAGGAGGAGCACTAGCACACTACAGCTTGCAGCTACAGTGGATCCAGGGACACTCATCACAGTTCTAGGGAAGAAAAGAGTGCTTGTGGTCACTCACGAACCAGAACATAGGCCAGGAGAGTAATAAACACACCTCTCCTTAAATCATACCACCCTGGAAGAACAGAAAACTTACAAGTCCCTAGAATTTTCTCTGGACAAGCTTGGGACAGTGCGTCCTCTTCCCTGGAAGCAGAACCCTACTTTAACAAAGAGTTAAAAGTCAAGAAATAGATGGGGAAAATGAGGAAACAACAGAAAAAAATTCTGACCATAGAAAGTTACTGTTGTGACAAGGAAGATTGCTGTTGCTTGCTTTGCTTTTTTTTTTTTTTTTTGTTCTTGAGGAGGACTGTTGACATCAGGGAGGTGACATGCAAGTGAATTGGATTGAAGTAAGAGAGTGCTATGCAAAGTCACCAGCTAGTACCAATGTAGTATTTATAGCACCAACTGTGACTATAAATATTTCCATATAGTGCTCAATCACAAAATATAGCAGACTCTCCATATAGACAGAACCAAAATATTTCTTTAGACACCAGAAAACAAAATCCCAAAACCAGTAAGCCAATTCCATCACAGTAGCAAAGAAGTTAATAATACCTAACAACACAGAGAGCAACAGCATCCTTTAGCCTTCCCACAAACCAATACAAGATCAATATTTATTCACAAACCAATACAGGATGGATATTTATTCACAAACCTGACTAACTCCTTGCCTGAGTGTCATCTTTCTCCTATCATTTCTCTAGCTCTAATGCCCAGCTTCCTGTGGACTCTGCTCTACCCTTCAGCAAACTCCCCGCACCATAGGCTCCATATGACTACATTCAGCCTATTAGGGGACATTTTAATATATATGATTAGCAAACAGTTTGACCTTAATGAATGCCTTATAATTAGTCATTAATGTTTTCCTTATATTTCTTCTGTATCTTTTATATTGGATTTTCCATTTGTATCAGCAAGTACCCTAGCATACCCAGGATGGCTGTTAGCACAGGTTCTTAGATCTGCTTTTCTAAAGGAAAGCACTCAAAATTGGTTAACAATCTCACTTTAATCAACCAAACAAATATCATTTACCTAGTTCAGGGGAAAAAGTCAGCACCCTGAACTTCAGAGAATACAAACAGAATACAAACACAAGTTAACAAGCGGAAGTTACAAGCAGATAGAGAAACAGATCAGCAGACGGGCTTCCAAGCCATCTGACCATTACATCAGTTACCTATTCAGTTACCAGAGAGGGAAGCACCAACATCTGGGTTTTTCAAAGCGGGGGGGCTCAACAGCTTCCCAGAGTATCATTTGGTCAAATCACACAACTCTTCTCAAAGTGAGCCCCAAAGCAAGACCTTACACCAGGGTGTATATATAGCCTTCTCCTGGCTTGGAGAATGTCACAGCCCTCTTGACCCACTGCCCAATCACAAAGCTACAAGGCGTGGGCATTCCCGAAGAATAAGCCTCCCGCCACAGGCTCCATGTGACCACATTCAGCCTATTAAGAGGCAGAATATACTTTCAAATAGGGGAAGGTTCTCAGAGTCACATAGCCACCTTAGCAAAGGGCGTAGGGGCAGGGACGATCTTCAGATTCTCATAACACCATTGAGTTCTGGTCTTTTTGTTACAAATACCTGAAAGTCTTTCAGTTTGTCAAATACATATTTTTTTCATTCAGGATTATACTCAGCTTATTGGGTTAGGTTATTCTTAGACATGACCCCAGCCGTATTCCAAGATTTGTGTATGGAAGCTGCTAGAAAATATCTGTGCTAGGAGTCAGAATGACCTGAGTTTGATACACTAAACTAGCTGTGTGACCATGGACAAGTCACTTCATCTCTCTCAATTTGCCTTTATCTGTAAAATGAGAATGAGTCCATATTCCCACAGGGTTATTGTAAGGAGCAGATAAAGTACTATACAAACTTTAAAATGCTATATTAATGTTAATTATTATTACCTGAGATAAATGTCAGCTAGTCCATAAAGAAAGTTTGGTCTTCATGGGGGTAGAGCCAAGATGGTAGAGTAAAAGCAGGAACTTGTTTGAGCTCATCCTCCAGTAACCTCCAGTACCTGTAGAAAATGACTCTAAACAAATTTTAGAGCTACAGAACCCACAAAATGACAGAGTGAAATATATCTCCAGCTGAAGGCAGCCCGGCAAGCCGAAAGGAAGGATCCAAAGCAGCAGGCTGAGACTGGCACGCAGTCCCATGTGGGCTGCACTGGCACAGACCAGTGGCACAGACCGGGCCGAAACAGGCCTCAGGGAACTGAATCATTGGCAGCTATAGCAGTTTCCAGACTTTTTAACCCACAGATGACAAAGAGAAAGCAAAATGTCAGTGGGGAAACCTTGTTGGACCTGGGTGAAAGAAGAGTGTGGTGCTTGTCCTTGGAACAGCAGAGGTGGCGATGGCTACTTCTGAAGCTCCAGGCCCACAGATAGTGGAGACAACAAGCAGATGATCAGAGGGCAATTGCAGAAATCTCTTCGCTGGCACTGAGGCAGGATTCTCTTGCTATGGCCTGCTTATATCTGGGTTGCAGTGTTGAGTGGTGGTCCTAGGGTGAGGAGGAGCACTGGCACATTAGAGCTTGTGGTTGCTGTGGAGAAGGAGTCCTCACAGTTTTGAGGCAAGTGCCCAGAAGTAGCTCTGACAACAGCTGCACAAAACCACAAAATTTGGGGACACAGCACTCTTCACTCTGGGAGCAGAGTTCTTCCATGGCAAAGAGCTCAAAAGTCAAGTAATTGATGGGGAAAATGAACAAACAGAGACAGAGAAATCAGACTATAGAATCTTTCTTTGGTGACAAAGAAGATTGAAACATAGAACCAGAAGAAGACAACCAAGTCAACATCCTTGCATCAAAAGCCTCAAAGAAAAATATGAATTAGTTACAGGTCATTTAGGAGCTCAAAAAGGAGTCTGAAAATCAAGTAAGAGAATTAGGGGAAAAATTGGGAAGAGAAATGAGAGTGATGCAAGAAAATAATGAAAAATGCATCAGTAGCTTGTTAAAGGAGACCCAAAAAAACACAGAAGAAAATAACACCTTAAAAAATAGACTAACTCAAAAGGCAAAAGAGGTCCAAGAAGCCAGTGAGGAAAAGATTGCTTTAAAAAACAGAATTGGCCAGATAGAAAAGGAAATTCAAAAGCTCACTGAAGAAAATAATCCCTTCAAAATTAGATTGGCGCAAATGGAAGCTAATGACTTTGTGAGAAACCAAGATATAAAACAGATCCAAAAGTATGAAAAAAAAAAACAAGACAATTTGAAATACCTCATTGGAAAAACCACTGACCTGGAAAATAGATCCAGGAGATATAATTTAAAAATTATTGGACTACCACAAAGCCACGATAAAAAAAAAAAGCCTAGAGATCATCTTTCAAGAAATTATCAAGGAAAACTGCTCTGATATTCTAGAACCAGCAGGTAAAATAGAAATCGAAAGAATCCATCATTTACCTCCTGAAAAAAATTCCCAAAAGAAAATTCCTAGGAATATTATAGCCAAATTCCAGAGTTTCCAGGTCAAAGAGAAAATATTACAGGCAGTCAGGAAGAAACAATTTGAGTATTGTGGAAACACAATCATGATAACACAAGATCTAGTGGCTTCTACATTAAGAGATTGAAGAACCTGCAATATGATATTCCAGAGGTCAGAGGATCTAGGATTACCACCAAGAATCACCTACCCAGCAAAACTGAGTATAATACTTCAGGGGAAAATACAGACATTCAATGAAATAGAGAACTTCAAGCATTCTTGATGAAAAGACCAGAGCTGAACAGAAAATTTGACTTTCAAATACAAGAAGCAAGAGAATCATGAAAAAGAGATCACAAGGAACTTTTTAAGGTTGAACTGTTTACATTCCTACATGGAAAGATGATATTTGTAGCTCTGAGACTTTTCTCAGTATTAGAATAGTTGAAGGGAATATATATGTGTATATTTATATCTTTATGTATGTATATATGTATATATATGTGTGTGTGTGTAAATATCTGTGTGTTTGTGTATATATGTATGTGTGTATATATACATATATGTATGTATAGGAGTGTGTGTATATGTATACATAGAGGGCTCAGGATGATTTAAATATGAAGGGATGATATCTAAAAAAATAAAATTAAGAGGTGAGAGAGGAATATATTGGGAGAAGGAGAAAGGGAGAGATCAAATAGGCAAATTATCTCATATAAGAGAGGCAAGAGAAAACTGTTACATTGGAGAGGAAAAGCAGGTAGGTGAAAGAGAATGAGTCAACCTTACTCTCGTTGGATTTGGCTTAAGGAGGGAATAACATACACACTCAATTGGGTATCTTACCCTATAGGAACGTAGAGGAGAAAGGGATAAGAAGGGGGAAATGATAGAAGGGAGGGCAGATTGGGGGAGGAGGTAGTCAGAAGCTAACATTTTTTAAAAGGGACAGGGTCAAAGGACAAAATAGAATAAATGGGGGATGGGATAGGATGGAGGGAAATATAGTTAAGTCTTTCACAATATGACTTCTATTGAAATGTTTTGCATAATTATACATGTATAGCCTATATTGAATTGCTTGTCTTCTCAGTGGGTATGGGTGAGGAGGGAAGAAAGGAGAGAATCTAGAACTCAAAGTTTTAAAAACAAATATTAAAAAATTTCTTTTACATGCAATCGGGAAATAAGATATATTGCAGTGGGGCATAAAAATCCATCTTGCCGTACAAGAAAGAGGGGTAAGGGAGTAAGGGAAATGGAGGAAATATAAATGAGGATAGACTTGGGGAAGGGTAATCAGTATGCTTACCATCTTGGGGTGGTAGAGGAGAGATGGGGAGAAAATTTGGAACTCAAAATCATGTGGAAATGAATGGTGAAAACTAAAAATAAACAAATTAATTCTGAAAAAAAGAAATAATGGGTTTCTCAATTTCAAACTTTATAACTTTCAACACCTTGTGGATTTTTTCTCCTCTTTAAAATCTATTTAGAGCTCCTTAAAGAACTTGATAGTATAGACTTGGTAATAGACATTCACCCTTTCAACTTTACATTTTTGCTGAGCAGTTGTGTAGTGCTGTATGTTTTACCAAGTGCTTTATACTTTTTTTATTCTTTACAGCATCTTTGAGATAAATCATTTCACACATAAGGAAACTAAAACTCAAGAGAGGTTAAATGACTTGAATAGGGCCACACAACCAGTTAATTATTATTATGCAATTATATAGCATTTTTCCTCTGAGGAACTCATTGTATTTCAGATCTCCTGGAAGAAGAAAAAAATATAGTTTGAATGACAATCATAAGCATAACCCAGTCATTATGCTCTTAGACCCTTCCCCTTCAGCCTCCTCTGTGAGATTGTCCACAGAATCACGTCACCTTTCTTACTTATCTTTAAACTCTCCATAATCTGTTAGTTTATTTCCTCCTACCTATAAGCATATTCAGGTTTTCTCTTAAGACTGTCATCCTATATTTCTGATTTCCTTTCCAAAGTCCTAGAAAAAGCCATTTGTACTCATTGCTTTCACTCCCCTCCCCACTGCTCCTCTACACCTTGCAGTTTAACCTCTGACCTCATTACTTGGTTGAAATTACTTCAAAAATGAAGCATGACAACAGCCCTCTAAAGTTGTCAGCTGTATCTTAAACACTTCTTCCCCCGCCTCACCCATCTTAGTCCTTCTTACTCTTCTTGGACACTCTCCTCTGTGTCTTTGTCGTTGCTAACACCTGATTCTTCTCCTACCTCTCTGACCATTCCTTCTCAGTCTCCTTTGCTATACCATCAATCACATATTGAGCCCTCATTGTCACCTTGATTTTCTGTCCAGGATCTTCTTTTCCTGTGGGTCTTATAGATAGATCTAGACCTAGAAAAGGTCTTAGAGGCCTCTTTCATTTTAGAGATAAAACTGAGGCTATAGAGTTAAATGATTTGCTTGGGGTAAAACAGTATCTGAGATAGGATTTGATCTCAGATCTTCCTGACTGTAATTCTGCTGCTGTATGTACTGCTGTATACGTCATCTCTTTTTCATTGATTTCATCAGCTCCCTGGGGTTTATTGTCATCTCTCTGCACATAGATTTACATAGCCAGCTCTAACCTCTTTCCTAAAGCTCTGTTCTTTCACCAGCTGCCTGTTAGAACGTTCCCACATGCCTCATAGTCATCTCAAACTCAACAGGTCTAAGACCACTCATTATTCCTCCCAACCCCTTCAAAACTTCCCTGTTCCCTATCAACAGCATCATATCAGTGGGGTACAGAATTAAAGGAAACTTGAAGTAATATAACTGTTTAGTAATAAATCAGTTGACGACATTGTTAGACAAATTATGCTATGCTGTGAATTCAGGGTAGGTTACATTTGTCCAAAAGTATTTTCATGCCTATGGAACAGCATTACCTGGCTGCCAGCCAGTAGAGAGTTTTCCCACGATAACATTCTGGCAGAGTCTACAAGTTATAGACCTATGTTTTTAATTCACTCTTATTGCAATAAACAATTATTTTGATGATGTTTCTAGATAAGGTAATGGAAGTAGCACAAATGATTGAAGTTTGCAGATACTGCAAAGCCTTCAGTTTAAATAATATTTCCGTATATTCTGCCATCAGGCTTTTTGTAAGAATTGTTAATGAGAAGCAAAATTGAATAATTTGAGTTTTGCTACTTCTTCCTTCTTAACATCTTGTGAAGGGAGAAAGCAGTAAAATTTGTCTAAAAGGCAGAGAGCAGGAAAGAGAGTTTTAAGTGAAAAACTGACAGAAAGACTCCAGCGTAATCTAGAATTGACCACTTAATGCTCTTTTGTGGAAATTGGATCTTTTTGCTAAAGTGGAATTTCATATTGGGTAGGTCTGCTTGAATATCATCCAGTGACATGAACTGTGGATATTTTTGCTTGGCCTGCATAAGCCTTTATGAAACCCAAGTTCACTTCTACATATAATAAAAGGTTTCCAAATTTTTGTTGAATGAATTTAAAACACTACATGCTGATTTACTGAATTGGGAGTTGGCATATTTGAGTTCATGAATATGCATAATGTAGTAGACAAGACTTTCATCTTAGATTCTGGAGACCTGGGTTCAAGTCCTTGCTCTGCCATTTACTGTCTATGCAGGATATTCCAAAAGTATGTAGCTTAAAACTGCACTAAGACTTTTGGGACACTCGATATAAACTCATTCAAGTAACTTCCTTTTTGTTCTCGATTTCCTTCTCTCTAAAATAAAGAGATGAGATGCGATGATCCTTAAAATCTCTTCCTGCTATGATATTTTAGCTGCATGTTATTTTTTTTGAAGAACTCAGCTTGCCTTATTTTAAAGCATCTTACATAGGAGGTATTCATTGATGTAAACCTTGAGGATAGCTGTCCAAGAAGGGCTTCCATTTGTGTCTGTGTTTTAGTATCGTAGTGCAAGATTGCCATGGATCCAGGTGTGGAAGGGCCTCAGAAGCCGTCAGGGCCAACACCTTCATTTTGCAGTTGAAGAAACTAAGGTTGGAGGAGCTTGAATGGTTTCCCTGAGGCCTCCCAAATAGCATGAGCCAGGCTCTGGACTAGGTCCTCTGGGCTCCACAGACAGCGCCCTCATTAAGATAATACTTTTCTGTTCATAGATGTTATTGATATAAAAAGATTTCTCAGGTGATGTCAGACAAGGGGTATGTGTTATTGCAGAAAAAAAAATTTGTTTTCTTATTTTGGGCCTTTCCACTAAAACTCACTAAAAATAAGCCTTTTCAATTAAAATATATTAAAATATCTTTATTCTCTTCCTTCATTTGTTCTTCAATTTACCCCCTTCTCATTTCTCTTCTTAATGATGTCTTTATGACTTTTTTTCTTAAAATATGTCTTCGATTACATAATGTCCAATGAAATAATATATAAGTTTTGAGGGACTTTTGTGTCCCCTAAGCTCACTCTGTTTCTTGAAACCATAGTCTGTATATAGTATTGTGTAGCAATATAGCCATTTCCCTTACCAGCATCATTTAAAAAAAAAATTAGAAAATTTGTTTTGAAAAAATACTAAAAAAACACACAGGGAGGCAGCATAGTCTAGTAGAAGGAAAGAAAGCTGGACTGACAATAAAGAGCTCTGGGTTCTAGTTCCTATGCCATTTCTAATTGTTACAGTAAGCAAATTAAACTGTGATTTCTTGGCTTGTAAAATGTCTACTTTCATCTGTCTACCTTGCAGTCTTTTTGTAGGAGAAATGAGATAGCTCCTTTTTTTGTTTCCTTGGAAGATGAGTATGTATGAATTCAGACTGTAATAATTTTTATTTAATTCAAGAACACATCAATTTGCAGATTAATGCATTAATTTGTACAGTGAATTTAATGGGCTCTAACATACATATATTTTTTCCATATATATATGGCGAAAAAACCCAAAGCTAATCCATATCCTTTTTTCTGTTTGTATTCAGAGCTAATATTTAAGTCTCAATACCTGAAATACATTTGAAAACTTGAGGTTAAAAAAAGAAGGAAGGACATAAATCAATGGTAGGGAAAGAGCCTTTTCTATTAATTATGAAATATTGCTCTCCTTTGCTTTTTTTTGGGGGAGGGGTTATGTTGAGACTGCTCTTTCCTCAATTTACAAAATCTTTGGCAGTTCTGGGGACGTCATGTTAGGTAAAAGACAGGAAGAAAAATTGGGAATTACTCCCTAATTTAGGGGAGCAACTAAGAAGTGATGTTACTGCTGTTTATATTGTTGTTTTGTTGAACTTTAAAAGTTCATTTCTAATCTTCACTTTTGTGAAATTTAAAAAGGCTCTCTTCCACTTGATTCTTAGAAGGATGAATGTTTTTCTCTTTTTAATGCGTTATCTTCCCCTTACTCCCTCTGTACCTTATCTCATTTGTGCATATTTTACCTCAATTAAAATACCTTTCCCTCAGACTTGTACAACCTAAGATGTCTTCCCATTTCCCATCTTCTCTCAAGTCTGATGGAATGGTCACAAACGTTGAGACAGTCCAGTAATGTGTGTTGGTCTATAATGTTGGACTTTTAGAAACAAATAAATAGGAGCCCTGCCTATCCTTCATACGCACGAGGATTTTTATTCTGTTTTCAGTTAAAAACACCTTTGTCTCTTATTTATCTCTTCTTTCAGTCAGTTGTTCATACTCTTTGTAAGCCATCCTTCTACATACAACTAATGAATTTGCCTTCCGGCTTCTCCTTTGGAAATGGATTACTACAGTATCACCAAATTTTAGTTCAGCCTAATGTCACAATTCCTAAATATGCAGTACTGACGCACATAGCTCCAAAGCCCCTTTATTTGGGGTTTTAGGAGTAGTAAAACAGACTTTAAGGATATTAATGTCAGTTTGATTTTTCATTCATTTATTTTCATTTTTTTCTGTAGTATATATAATACAATATTTAGCTACGCTTTTCTAATACAAAGGAGCAAAATAGACCTGAGTCCAGCCACACCAGGCTTAAATCCTGAACTCGTAAAAGACATTTAACCTCCAAATACCTCAGTTTCTTTCCCTGTACAAAAGAATGTAGAATACTTACTGGCTGAAAGCAGAGACAATTGAGACGTAATGCAGTAGAACACTTTTAGATCATCAGAAGAAATGATAACTCATAGAATCTTTATTTGGCTTTGTACTCAGATGCATGCTAAGCCAGTATTTGATACTGTTTAGTGATTGGAATACTGCTACATAGTACTGCTAGTAAATTTGCAAGGTTGTTTTAGTCTTCAACTAGAGAAATCAGTAGTTCAAACTTCCTGCATAAGGAAAAGTTGGGAATAAGATGCATGCCTGAAATGGGGATTAGTAGAATTCATTGTATTTTACCTAAGATATACAGCTTATAACACACATGTTTCCTTTGTTGGATAAATCTTGTCCGATTTCCATTACCATGTTATTCACCTGCATCAGGATGAGTAAAGTTACATTTTTATTAAATAAACTTGAAAACAAGGTAGATATATTGTGCATTTGTATAGAATTTATTGGATATTGGTTTTTTGGTGATGAGTATTTAAAATCTGCCCTGTTACAACCTGGAGAAATGTATTCTCTCTTGTGTGGAAAGCAATACAGTGCTGAAATATTCCTCCTTAATTTTGATCAGAATGAACAAAAGTGTCTGTGTTTATTCCTGCCTAATGCATCACAAATCTGCTGACATGCTAACCTTGGAGTCTTGGCTGGCGTTAATCAGGCCTGTGCACCGGCAGGAAAGATGTACCTAATGCACTCCATCAGTGCAGTTTGCATATGGAAGTTCTCACAGGGGAGCTGCCCTGTGCCAGCTGAGGGTTACCTGCCCACTGCAGTTATTGTATGTAATTATCGAACCAATCTGTTCAGCCCAGCAGGGTTTAGATGGTAATCATGAAGCAACACTTTGGAAAAAGAAAGATGTAAGGCACTCTCCCCTCTCTCATCAGTTACGTGAAGTTCTAACCACTCTTAAAGCCATTTTAGTAAAGTAATACCTCTGTATACTGAGCTCTTAAATAAAGGCCACTTGAAGTTTCTTAAGGCTTCGTCAAGTTGTTATTTTTGCATTTGTCATTTATATCCTTTTGGAATATTATACATACATACATTCATACATACATACAGACATGCATGCATACACACTTACTTCCGTCTGTATTTTGATCTTTCCATAGCTACCTTAAGAATATTTTTGTAACAGTTGGATTAATTGTAATACAGCAGATAATAACAGTTCTGTCCATTTGGAGGTTTTAAGATAATGTGGCTTGAATAGAGTTCAGCTTTCCCGTGTAGCTCTCTTTGGAATAGAACCCATGGTTGCCATTAGGAAAAATAACAATGTGCTGTCAGCAGGTGTTAGACTTTTTTATAGCTGTACAAAAATGGCCTGAAGCAAAAAAAAGGGGGGGATTCAGATAAAGTTGAACTTAATGTTAATTGCTAGAAAATATAAATGAGGCCATTGGTTATACTCTGGGATAGGGAGATTTTGGGTATACTGAATTATTTACCAAATGATGGAAATGGACAAGGTTATGATGAAAATTAGGGATAGTATGGGTAAAAAATTTGGAATTTTAGACATTTAAATTCTAAAATTCACAGTGAAAAAATCCAGGCTGAGAAGTTTATGAAACTTCTTCTATGATTCTCATACCTACATAATTTAAAAAAAAAATAAATATAAGACACTAAATGAACCCAATAATACAAGTGTAGCAAGAACAGGAATAGAAAAAAATGAAAGCAGAATGTCGAAATTAGGTTGTGACTATATGAATCAACTGGAAGAAAGAACAGAAGATGGGAAAAGATTTAAAGATAAAACCCATTTTGAGAATTTAGGAGCAGACATCTGTCTTTAAGTGTAAATAAACCATTATTTTATGAGGAAAATGTTAAGGCTTGTTATTCAGGCTTGCCAGGGTTCTGACATAGTCCTTTGTAACAAAACCCTAAAAGTTACCGTTTGGAGACCTGTCCAAGTCCTCCGGACCAGGGATGTCTTCCCTCTAAGACTGCCTTCCATCTGAGATGGCTTTCCATCTCTTTGGTATATATCTTGTTGGTAAATGGTTGCACGTCATCCCCCCTTTTAGAATGTGAACTCCTTGACAGCACAACTGGTTTCTGCCTTTCTTGTTTTCCTCAGCATTTGACACAGTGTCGGACACACATAGTAAGTACTGTATAAATGATTGTTAGTTCACCAGAATTCTTCCACTAATTCTGTTTGAGTAATCAGTGCTATTTTGTGAAAGATAAAACAAGTAAATATGTAATATTTTTGTATAAAAAGTGATCTCCTCCTGCAGGTATGAAATAAGGTTAATAGAGTTAGCAATAAAAAAAAAAGTATCTTGATACTACAGTATTTTAAAAAAGGTGCATTGTATGTGGCTTCGTCTGTGCTAATCACATTCTCTTTTTGAGCCTCAGTGTCCAGAACTATAACATCAATTTAATAATATTTTATAGATTATATAACATATTTGTATTCTGTTTGTTTTGTGGGGTAGCACAATTCCTTATTCATAGTAAGTACTTAAAATGCTGAATGAATAATTCTTATGTATAAATGTTGAGATGACTCTTTTCATATACTAGAGAGATAATGTGGATAAGGGCTTAGAGATGTCATTATAATATGCTTTCAGTAAGCTACATATACTACTTACATTACTATGATGTAGCAAATTTATCTATTCATTTATTCACCTGGCAGACCAATATCTCTTCTTTTTATATTAGAAGCGAAAGAAAGAGGTAGAGGAAAACATAGCATCAGGTGCTGAAGATATGGAAATTCCACGTCAGACTCTATTGGAGGGATCTCAAACTCGTAAGTTGAGCACAAACTTACTTTGCTTCTTCCATATTTGACACTTAGATTTTCTTATCATAGACAAGTATTGAAAGCGTCTGTTTATGTCAGAGTACTCACTTTTTATGCTTAAATTGCTTGCCATGAAAGTCATTTTCTTAATAAAAACGCTAAATATTTATAGCATTTTGTCATTTTCAAAATGCTTTCTCAATACAGTATCTGATCTAATCCTCACAATAACCATTTGGTGTAGATGGGGTAGGTACTTTCTCCATTTTGCACTTGAGGAAGCTAAGTCTTCCTTACCTCTCCTCTGCAACTTAGGAGTTCTGTCCGCACATTTGTTGTTACTTTGAATTGTTATTTTGAAAACATCAGGTTATGTAAGGTATCTCAAAAAGTGTTCTTAGAGCTACAATTCAAGCAATATTTACGTCAGACTCGGTATGTGTTCTTATGGTCAGATTAATAGTTTATCCATTCATAGATACTTTGTGGGAAGACACGGTAGATCACTTTTCATTCACAAGTAATCTCTCATTTATTACCTAATCCTTTTGTACTTTTGAACAGCATTCATACACATACTTGAGATATCTCATAGAGAAAGTGTATTTAGGTAACACTGTGGAGGGTAAAGGGCAGGAGAGGAAACATTCCCTCTTTTCAGCCTGTTGCCGTCTTCTGTCTTCCTACTGTTTTTCTCCTTCCTTGTCTTGTTCATTTTGCTGTTAGAAAGTGATATGTTCAAGGGATTACTGCATCAAGGCATGTCTCAGCCACAGACTGGCAGCAGCAGCAGCTACAACAGTGAGTGGAAGAAAAATTTAGGAGTAATAATAAATAGAAGAATATTCATTTTTAGATATCTTAAATTTTGGTATAAGTGACAGGTTTAGCTTAGACCAACAGTATTATAGTAGAATTGATATTTAAGGTTTGAAATTGTTTCATAACCATAGAGGAAATTCACATGGTTGTTCTTAACTAATACATGTACACACATCTGGTTTACATATAAAGTAAATTAGGAACATTTTTATTTAATTGAAATTTCACTTGTAAAGCTGGATTTTATATATCTTTTCTAAACTGAAGAAATAGGCTTAGGGGAAAGAATAGGAATAAATGCTTCTGAAGTTGGGGAGCAATTTAGATGTTTGATATTAAAAACTTGAAATTGGTTGAAATAACTCTGATTTGAGAAGTTGTCTTCTCAAAAATTAATTAATTAATTAAGTTGAGAAGTTTTAACCAAATTCTTCCATATTCAAATTAGCGCTTTGGTTTGTCGCATCTAAATGTCCATTTTTCCTCAGTAGCTTATCTTTTCTTAGAAATAGTAGACTAAGATAATCTGATATCCAAGTGTTCATCAGTCAAATAAATTTCATGTGAGATGGCACAGTGATGGCAGCTACTTGAGAGGAACATTCTTAGGAGAGAAATTTAACCTCATCGACCAGGTCAAGAAAATTTGAGATACAAAGAGAAATACTTCCATTTTGTTTTGCCATATACATAACATGATTCATTTTGTGTTTTGAGGCTTTCACATTTAGTGCCACAAAAGTATTTCAAGAGTACAGTTACCTCCATCAGTAGTTCTAGAAATGTCAGTTTCTTCATTAACAATTTTATTTTCAGTCACAATTTGTAGTTTATAATATGGTAGGAGATTTTGCTCACCATGGGATCTTTTAGAATGCTATCCAAGGCAAAATGGGAGCGCCTTTCTTTTAATATCTATTTAGACCATTTAAAAATATGTATTATTTCCCTGATATACCTAAACTCGTTTTGAATAGTTGGTGGTCCATTGTGTAAGAACATATTCTGAAAGCTTTCAAAATGTGTATTGTTCAGGTTTTCACTAAAAAAGAGAGGGGGGTAATTGGGTTTGTTTTCAAGAACACAGTTCTCTAATACTTTTATTTTTATGTGAGAGAATTTTTACCGATTGAGATTTTTTTGGCTAAAAATATACTCCCCCCAACACAAAATAAACTTTAAAAAATCATACACTATCAGTGTTTATTTGTTCAGAATTGTAGTAAAATTGGTTAATATCACTATAATATGTATATGTACATATGTATGTATGTTTTACTCCCTGCTGTTATGGAAGTTATTTTTTTAAAATCTTAAACTTTGGGACCAGAATTAAATAAAGAGATTAATTACATTATATTTTTGGTGGAACAAAGATGTTTTCAAGGAAAAAGGAAACAAAATGTCAACAAATTTCAGATTTTATTATGTATTTCATAGTCATGTTGAAATGCCTTTTTCATTTTTCAAACACGTGAGTTTTACACATTTTCTTAGCATTTAGAATACTTTTGTACATTTTATTGATAATAGTGAATATTAGAAATGATTATATTTTATGTAAGAACAAAAACAAAAATACTTTTTTTTAAGAACTTCATAGCATTATGCTTTTCTGGACCATTTTCCCACATAACCATTAGAATTAACACTCTGGGAAAATGTTAGACTGCACAGTTAGTGTAAGTCTCCAAGGTATATGTTATTAGTACGTATTATTTGTATGTTGGTGATGACAGTAATATATTAAATAAAGGAAAGGATATGTTGTAAAGATAAAGTATCAGTGATTAATTAGTCTTGAGGCTCACTATATTGTAGGTTATGGAAGCACATTAAGAATAAAATTATACTGAAGGCACTTTACAGATTAGAAGCTTTATTTATTTATTTGCTTCTTTTTTGGTGAGGCAATTGGGGTTAAGTGGCTTGCCCAGAGTCTCACCGCTAGTATGTGTTAAGTGTCTGTTCAGAGACTGTCTTTAAACTCAGGTCCTTCTGACTTTAGGGCTGGTGCTGTATCCACTACTCCACCTAGCTGCCCCTAGAAGCTTGCTTTAAACAGATTATTTTGAAATTGCTTTTGAAATTTTGAAGAGGAAGTAAAAAAAAATAGTTTTAAAAATGATGTAAATTTCACCTTTGGGTTACATGACCAGGCAGATGATAAATTAGTCATGGTCTCCAGACATCAGTGATATGATGATAAATGTTTAACAATTAGTTCTCTGAAAATGCAGGACACACGTTTATGTTTAATTTACATTATTAACATTTTCTCCACTATTTCTTAAGTCTAGCCAATCAACAAAATAATAAATGAAACTGATTTGTAATGTTTACTGATTTCTGGGGTATAATTGATCACACTGAAAATTTTATCAGTTGGCTCTTACCAGCAACTACAAGCTGACTCCAGCACAGCTGTGCCAAATATCTTCACATATCTCCCCTCAATGAATTTTGTAATAGAAATTACAGCTACACTTAACCATAGGAGAAAGAATTCCTGAGAGGGAAAAATCCTTTATGAATGTCTAACTTTCTAGTAGAGTGTTTACTCAGTGCATCTCACTCACCAGGTTCTCCTCCATATCAGGAACACAAGCAAACTTGTTCAGAGCTCAACTCTAGAATAGTATATGTTTTGATAAATGACTTTGTCTATATACCCTGCGCTCTGCAAGAAGTGGCAGTTGAGTGGAGTGGGAAGTAGAAAGGCTGCCAGTATAAATGGTTGAATCAGGCCTGAAGGAAAGGGTCCTAAAAACCAGCTGGGGCTTCCCCATGCTTACCCAGAAATTACTTAGGGAAGGGATCTGGGCCAGCAAACCTTTTAACTCCCCGCGTGAGAGGAATCTAAGGCATACTTATACTTTAACCTTGGAAGTTGACTCACCAGCAAAGGCATGAAGCCAGAAAGTGAATAATAGGTAGTTTTTATAAAACGCTGAAATATTAAAGCTATCAGAAGTAAGCGCCTCAGAAACCCAACAGGTAAGCAAACAAATCAACAAAAGAGAACCTAAAACCAGAAGGAAGAATGAGTAAACTTCAAAGAATACAAAGCTCTCCTTCCAAATAGTATTATATAAAGGAAGGCAAACCAATGATGTTTGGATTCCCAAGAGAGCATGAAATAGGAACCCCCAGATTCATTCAAAAAAGAAGTAAAATCCAGAAGAAATTAGTAATGAATGTAGCACAGAAATTAGAAGTCTCAATCCAGAATTGTTATTTTAGTGAATGGATTAGAAACAGTTTGAATATATGAAGGAAAATCTCAAAAGAAGTGAAAGAGAGGGGCAGCTAGGTGACGCAGTGAATAGAGCACCAGCCCTGGAGTCACGAGGACCTGCGTTCAAATCCGGCATCAGACATTTAACACTTACTAGCTGTGAGACCATGGGCAAGTGACTTAACCCCAACTGCCCCTACAAAAAGCAAAAAACAAAAAAGAAGACACGAAAGAGGAATTAACAGATTTGAAATGCAAAAATACCAAAGTGCGGGAAAATCTGGCAAAATTATTATTATTGACTTGTTATGACAAGTTTGAAAGACTGACTTAAGAAATCATTAAAGGATAAAACAGAGAAATGAGAAAAAGACTTACTGGAACATAAGGAATCTCTGGTAGAAGAAGTGAACTGAAAAATTAAGTCCTCCTGACCTTCCTACAGGTGAATCTTTATCTTTTGCAGAATAAAATCACAGAGTGGGAGGTTGCATAAATGGAGAGAGGGAAAATAGAGGACAAAGGGTAACGAGCGATACCAAATCCATAGAGGAACAGTGAGCTAAAGGTAATTCCAGTAGTCTCCAAGCAAGTGGGGATGTGGCTAAAATAGAAGGGATTAATACAGGGGTCTAGCCTTACTCCTATGGGGGAGACAGTCATGATACTATAGAAAAGTACTCACACGGGAGAGGAGATGTGTCTTTGAAACTAAACATGACTAATCTGAAGGAGTTTGTGCATTGGGAGGCCAGTCCTTAGGACAACTGGTACCTAGAACAGTGAGGGGAACATAGAAGTAAGAAGAGAAAACGAAAAGGAGTTTGAGTGTAGTGGGCACAGAGTGGGGCCTGCCTGCAGGATCTGGGACACTATTTCTGATGTTACTACCCTCACAAGTTGGTATTTCTAAGTGAGGAAGAACAACGGGTAAGATAGGGAGAGTAAGGCGAGATCTATAAATGCAGTGACATAGAAATTTATTGGAAGTGGGACCTTAAACCTAGTACTCCAGGAGCTTTAAACTCATGAGAGACATAGAATAAAGAAGGAAAACGTGAACGTATAACACATCAGAAAATTCAGAGTACACTGGAAGAAAAAGAAATAACGAAGGAAGCAAAACAAAGAAAATCTCAGGAAAATAAAATTATTGAAAATAAAATCAAATGAAAATAAGTGGCAAGAAGATTTTGAACTAACCTCTTAGTTGAGTGGAAAAAGGGATGGTGCAAGAAAAGAGGAAAAAAATACATAAATGAAAGAAAAAACAATTATTTAAAATTCATGTCTGGGGAGAAGTTAGTTAAATGTGCGGGTTACTAAGAGAGCAGCTGTGGTCATAGATTAGCATAAAATTAGGATTTTTGTGAAGATTAAATGAGATAATATTTATAAAGTACTTAGCACATAGTAAGTGCTATATAAATGCTAGCTATCTTACTAAAACTAATTACAGAGGGAAAGCAAAAAATAAAAACAAGGAAAAAAGCTTACTAACAATAGCTATAAACAAGAACTGTGTATGATGCTTCTAGGAGATATAGATAATGAACCAATACTAATACTAAGCATGTACCAAATGACCTTTTAAATTTATACATTAAAAGTTAATCTAATTTCAAAAAGATATAGATAGAAACGTAGACATAGGAGGCACCGAAGTACTTCTTCCAGATCTAGATAAGTCTAAAAAAGACAAGCGGAGGGAAAATAATGGAGAATTGAATATATAGTTGGGAGAATTTAGAACTAGAAGACTTATGGTATATTTCTCAGTATCACATGATACCTTTAAAAAAACGTGTAGGGCACAAAGGAAAGAAATAAATTTTACAAAGTAGAAATACTAAGCATATCCTTTATATACATTAATACAGTCAAAACAGTACTTAAAGATAGAGGAAGCACTAATAAAACATCAGATTTAAATGCAGCCTTAACAATCAGAGAATAGAGAAAACAATAAAAACATAGTACTTATTCAATAAAACTAAAGCAATCCTCAGAAAAAATATCTTTGAGAATATAAATGAAGAAAAAAAGATTAATGAACTGTATATTCAATTTTTAAAAGTTAGAAAATAAGCTCAAGACAAACAGAAAAGAGGATATTTTGAAAATTAGAGGGAAGATTAACAAGAAGCAAAAATATAGTAGACTTGAGAAAGAAAACTTAAAAACTAGTTCTTTGAAAACATTAACAAAATATATACAATTATATCTAATCTACGTAGACATAGGGATCAAAATTGTTAACTGCAATTGAATGATGTAAAAGTCATAACCTAGAGGACATAAAAGTGATCAGAACCTGCTGTAGTTGTATGTCAGCAACACTAAATATTAAAAGAAATAGAGGATTATCTACAAAAATACGAAATACACTATTGCCACCAAATGAAGATTTTAATCAAGTTTTCAGAAGGGAAGTTCAAGTAATTGTGAATGAATGACCAAAATAGGGAAGAGATCCTGGTCTGCATAGTCTCTTTCATATACAAGAGAATTTTGCCAAACTTTTAAAGAATAATTAATTCCTATATGACATCAATTATTTTCAGAAATCAAGAAGGAAACAAAATATATACTCCTAATACTGAAACCAGGGAAGTATAAAGTAAAGCAAGAACTATAGTTTTATATTAATATAAATGATTCAAAAATTAAAAATAAGGACAATAAATGTCTCTAGTAACATATATATATAGGTAATGTATTATGATCAAGTTAGATTGATAGCAGGCAAGCAAAGATTATTTGATTAGGAATTAGGAAAACAACATAGTTATTCAAAACAAATCACATGATTATATTAACAGTTGTAGGAAATGGGAAAAAAAAAA
>CM053585.1:323517588-323536323 GCA_028646515.1 Pseudochirops corinnae | reverse complement strand
CTAGATTGGTCCCAATTTATAGATAAGAGAGCATATCTCCCTTTTTTTTTTTTTTTTTTAGCAGTAAGAGTGACTACAGGTTTGGAATGCTTCATAACGTCTTCATTGATTACTGGTTCATTTTGCCAAACTATTTTTCTTCTCTTTTTAAACTTTGTTATGAGAAGAGTATTTTGGGAAGTATGGGTTGTGTAAAACCCAAGCATTTCAATAAAATTTTAAAATCAAAATTTATTTTGAGTGGTCAAGTCTGTCATGTAGGAAACACTTAATAGCTGATTCTTGTTAGGTATCAGTCATAGAAGATACATTATTTGTGCCCAGGACATAAATAATAGCTTCCTTTCAAGAAGGAAGACTAATCTCTTTAATACAATTTTTAATTATGAACTACAGAATTGTTTTCACTCTGATAGTTATCATCCTGTATTAACAAAATTAGGTGAAAATTTGTTTTAGTAACTAATGTAGTTGATGATGAGGGTAGGTGCTTATCCAGAAATTTGTACCTTTAAATCTTAAATAGCATTCTTCCCTTACTTACTGTAAGGGTACTTAAGTAGGAACTGTCATTTGAGATTTCTTTCCTGAAATATGCTCTTGGTATAAAATGTGGTTTTTTTTATTCTAAATGTTTGTTATGGGAGAATCAAATAAATTCCAGTGAAAGAGATTTCATCAGCCTAGGACACCCCCAAATCCTGCCAGGGTTTAAAACAATAGATTTACATTAAAATCCTGTGCTCTTTCTGTAACAGCAATGGTAGCCCCTTGCCTAATTCTGGCCTACTGTTTATATTTTGTAGCATTAATTTGTAAATTTTGCAATAAATTTTAATTTTAAATAATTTTTCCAATTTTTTTATACCTGTATAAGCCCAGGAATAGTCTGTGTAATTCAGATTGATTCCTAGTGAAACTATGCGTAGAAAATTGACCTTCTCTCCCTCTCCCTTTCCATCTTTCTTTTCTCCACTTCTTCCCCTCTCTCCTTATCTATAAAATAAAGATAATGATATCTGTAATGCTTAACTCATCAGGTTGTTGTGAGGATAGCTATGATTTGTACAAAAATACTTCCTACCCTTCCGTGTAGTTTGCATTAAAGGTGTAGAATTTTGTATAAGAATGTAATTTTCTTAGACATTATTGTGGGTTGTAGTTTGGTTCCTAATTTGTATTTTTCTCTTATTTTTAAAGGTTCAAGAACCAGAAAGAGAGTCCTGAAGTAGAATGAATACAATAAACCCATATATAGAATTTGCTTCATTTCTCCTTTTTTCAATAATGATTCTTTTCTCTTTTCTTGTGTTGTGTTTAATTTTCATGTGAATCTTGGGAGGAAGGGTGGTAGAAATATTTTCAAATCCTTGTGTCTTTGAAAAGTGTTTAAAGATTTTTATTAAAATAAATATTTCATATAATTTGTTATGCTTCAAAGTCCAATTCATGAAATGTTCAAATCATATTATCATTATTTAATGCATTTTGTGACATCCTGAAAATGTTTAATTTTCTGAAGTTAAATGTTAGCAGGTGTTATTTAAAAAAAAAAACAAACCTGTATAAGCGATTTGATGCTTTGGAGGTTATACAAGGAAAAATTCTCAATATACTTAACTATATTGGAGAGAAAGTAATGTATTTCATATGCACTTAACTTTATTTTGATCCAGTATAGGTTTCCCCCCCAATCTCTCTCCATGGTAGAGTTAGTTATCTGTGGAATTTTAAAAGGGAGTTTTTCTCCCAAGTAAAAAATCCTTCAGTTTTTGAAATTTTTTTTTTTTTACCTCAAAGTTTATTGTAAATTTGTACCTTTGAATTTAGTAATTAGTGAATAGATATTTTGTTGAGCTTATGATTGTTGTTTTAATCATTTTTACCTTTAATATTGTCTTATATTGTAATATATAGGCCTCTAGGTGTTAGCGTATCCAACGTAGTTCATTTATCTTCACGAAATCCTGATTGAAGGGAAGATGGAGACAGATATTTGTCCAGATTTTGTAAAAGAGAAACTGATACACTGCAATGTTAAATGAGTTGTCTGTGGTCATTGGCTCCCAAACCCTAGCCTTCTAGTTTTGTTCATTGATTAAAAGTGCATTTCTTTTCTTCCAAACAACACCGCGTCTCCTCAGATAAAACTCTAGCCTGTTAGGCAGTCATAGTAAAGGTTTCCTGTGTTTGAGGAAGAACGGTCATTCTAAACATTATTTGCTTCACATGCCCATTGATTGTTACATCAGTGTTCAGTGAGCACTGAGACAGCTCAGTTTTGTAAGCCATTTATGAAGCACTTCATGTGTGCACAACAATGTTGTAGGTGCTGGCGCTATGGAAGACAGAAGAAAGCTGCGATGGCGAGAGTTCTTGCCTTCAAGGAGCATACAGTGCACTTAGGAAGGTGAGGCAGGCGCCTCGTTGGGCCAGTGGGTGGCGGACTGGACCTGGAAGTGGGAAAACCCAAGATTAAACCCAGCCCTAGTTTCTAAGAGGTGCATGACCCTTTGTTAATGCATTTGACCTCTTTCTGCCTCCTTTTCCTCATCTATAAAACAGGGATGGTATCACTTCCTTACCAGAGTTGTTGTTAGGATCAAAACAGATATTTATAAAGTACTGTCTAAATATGAGCTATTATTGCTAATACGTACATATATATATGAAAGTTAAATAACAGTATAAGAAGTTATAAAGAGTTATGTGATTAACTTCTAAGTGAATAGTGTAAGACATAAATGCTATAGGTGTAGTTCATTGGGGAGAACTCATGGTGAGCTAGGGTGATCTGAGGAAGCTTTCTTAAGATGTATTTCTCATTTGATGAGATAGTTTGTAAATAGATATACCCTTCTAAGCTGTCTGTATGAGATGATTTGCCTTTCTTATTTTAGTGCTTCTGTACAACTACACAGCTTTATTTTTAATAATTCACAATTAAACAATATTGAATATATGTATTGAGTGTGTTTGTGTATGCTTAATGAGATTAAAAAAAATTAACTGAGATTTTTTAATAAATTCAAACAATTCCAATATATAGTCCATAAATCCATCCTAAATGTTACAGAATTGGGACATAAAACATGATTTCCCTATTTTCATATTTGTTATAATGTTAGGTCTGTGAATAGCTTTGTGCTTTTATATTAGACTACTATCTGAGATGAGTGTTTTTTTGCCATTGGTGTTTTTATATTTTAAAATCCTCCCAAAGACCCAATTTACACCCATTTACAAAATTTTTGTTGTTTAGTTGATTTTCATTTGTGTCTGCCATTTGGGATTTTCTTGGCAAAGATACTAGAGTGATTTGCTATTTCCTTCTCCAGCTCATTTTGCAGATGAAGAAACTGAGGCAAAGAAGGTTAAATTACATACCCATGGACATAAAGTTAGTAAGATCCAAGTCTAGATTTCAAAGATCTTCGCTTAAAATAGGAAAAATGTGTGCAGTTATGTATTTTGTGTATGTGCCTTACCCTTTCTGTTTTTCAGATTATATCAGCATAGTAAAACCTGTTGGTTAAATATTAAGAAAACAACTTATCTTTGCATATTGTTTTTAACAAGTGCTATCACTTTTTCTAGTGTAGTAATATTGGCAGGACTATAGGAATCAATGAAAAACCAACAGAATTTGCTTATTGCAAACCAATGAACATTTATTAATTGCCTATGGTATGCCAAGCACTATCCTAGTTGCTGGAGATAAAAAACAAAGGTCCCTGTCCTCAAGGTTACATTTTACTGTGACATACTCTTCACAAATCAGGAAATGCAAGGTCATTTGAGGAGGGGAGGAATATTAACAACTGGAAAGAATCAGAAAAAAACCTCACAGAGGAGATGGAACTTGAGCTAAGCCTTGAAAGAAGGTAAAGGTAGAAATGAAGGTATACGTTCTAGACATAAGAGGAAAATTATGCTGTTACATGGAAAGTAGGAGACTGGAGAATGATGCAGTTTTGCTAGAATATAGAATACACAAAGGGGCTATTGTGGAATGAATTTGGGAAAGCAGAATCCAGATTGTGGAGGACCTTAAATTCCAGGTTTGTATTTCCTCCTTTAGGTAACAAGGAACTACTAAAGAATTTTGAGCAAAGAATTGACATGGTCAGACATATGCCATGCACAGATTATTTTGGCATCTGTAGGAAGTTTGACTTGTAGAGAAAAAAACTGTTTAGGAGGCTCTTTTTGATAATCCAGGCATGAGGTAATGAGGGTCTGAACTAGGGTAATGGACATGTGAATGGACAGAATGAGGGAGATTGAACAGATAATGGAGATTTTAATCAACAAGACTTGGCAACTAAGTGACTTAGTAGAATGACGGCAAAGGAAAGAGGAGTCAGGAATGACCCAAAGGTTGCCTGCATAAGTGCCTGGGAACATAGTTTATACTGTTTTAGGGGAGTTGGTACTGTTGTAGATAAGTTGCATTTGAATTACTAAAAGGTTAACGAGATGAAGATGGGCAGCAATCAACTGAGGCTGTGGAATGAGTTCTGAAGAAAGCTTAGTCATGACTTAGAAGTCGTGTAGAGATGATAATTGAACACATGGGAGTTAAGCAATCACACCATGGAAGAGTCTTAAAAGAGAGGAGAGTCAGGACTCGGTTTTGGAGGACTCTTCTTAGAATTCAGAAATCATGGAATTTCAGAGTTGAAATGGACCTTAGTCAGCACTTAAATCAACCCATTCCACAAAAAGGAATCGTCACCATAATATATTAAACAAGTAATTGTCCAGTGGTTGTTTAAAGACTTCCAGAGAGGGGAAACTCAAGTCATTGATAAAGTTTGTTAAACAGCCCAGGGCCAAGTACAGATTTTTGGTTTACTTCATTGGAGAACTCCTGCTACATTGCTGATTGCTTTATTAATAACCATTCTTCAAACTGGTCATCCAAACTATTCTGAATCCATTAGTACTTTGTAATGTTTATAACATTTGAGTGTTGGCTTAATCATCTCCCTTATTCAACATATATATGGTTGCCCTTTGCCTTCTCGCTCATGACCTGTAATAACTTTTCAAGGCAGTTCTATGAATAAACTTTTCGCCACCTAATTACATTTATTGTCATCTACCCTGCATCTTTGTGTCTTCTCTGGAAGAATAGCATGAAATAATGATTGAGTCAATGGGGTTTTTTGTGGCTTTTTTTTTGGAGGGGGAAGGCAAGGCAATTGGGTTTGAGTGACTTGCTCAAAATCACGCAGCTAGTAAGTGTGTTAAGTGTCTGAGGCCGGATTTGAACTCAGGTTCTCCTGACTCCAGGGCCAGTGCTCTATTCCATAAGAATCACCATATTGGGTATTTTCTGACAGCAACAAAGAGACTCATTATGAGAGGCCATGCTTCTCCCTAATGATATTAACCTTAGATGTTACCACCACCAAATTTTGTCCACCAAACTTTAATCATAAGGAGTCAGTACATAATGTCTTATCTTTTCCCCTTAATGTGGTTGTTCATGACAAAAACCTAGTTGAGCAGCTAAACATTCTGTTACATTTGGAGTCTGAGGAATTTTAGGGTTGGGTTATAAATCAAAATGTTTTGTTTGTTACAATCTTTGTGACTTTGGGCAAGACTCAACCTCTCTAGAACTCAGTTGCCTCAAGAGGTTTTTGGACTAGATGGCCTCTGAGGTCCTTTTTCAGGACCTAAATACATAACCTAGAGATTTAATGTTGATTTTCCTTGATTACAAGGAAAGAGAAAAGTTTGGAGTGTGTAGTAGCTAGCAAGATTGGAAAGGTGGGTCACGTTGGGAAGGGCTTTAAATGCCAGAGTTGTTTGAACATTACTTAGGCAGAAATGAGCCACAGAAGGTTTTTGAGAAGAGGAGTGATTTGACCCAATTTAGTCTTAAAGAAGATAAGTATGCCAATGAGATGAAGGATGATACGGAGTCAGGAGCACCTTTTCTTTTTCTTTTTCTTTTTCTTTTTTTTTTGCATTATCTTATTTTTTTTTATTGTCTACATCATTCATTTCCACGAGATTTTGAGTTACAAATTTTCTCCCCATCTTTCCCCCACTCACCACCCCAAAACAGGCATTCCACTGTATAACCCCTCCACCAATCTGCTCTCTCCTGTGTCCTTCCCCATTGCCCCTCTGACTTTCCAGTAGGGCAAGATGGATCTCCCTACTCCAGTGCCTGTATATCTTAATTCCCAGTAGGGGCATCTTTTCAAAAAAGAAAAAAATGATTTTTAGTTTTCAACATTCACTTTCATAAGATTTTGAGTTTGAATTTTTTTTCTCCATCTCTCCCTCCCATCCAAAGATGTAATTTGGTGTAGGCTCTACGTATACATTCATATTGAACCTATTTTCACATTAGTCATGTTGTAAAGATTAGAACCAGTGGGAGAAACCATGAGAAAGAAGAAGCAAAGAAAAAAGAGAGAGCAGATAATATGCTTCAATCTGCATTCAGACTCCATAGTTCTTTTTCTGATGTGGACAGCATTTTCCATCATGAATCCTTTGGAGGTGTCTTGGATCCTTGCATTGCTAAGAGATAAGTCGATCAAAGTTAGTCATTGTACGATGTTGCTGTTACTGTCTGTGATGTTCTCCTTGTTATGCTCACTTTATTCAGTATCAGTTCCTTCAAGTCTTTCCAGATTTTTCTGAAGTCTGCCTGTTCATCATTTCTCATAGCACAATAGTATTCCATGGCATTCATGTACCACAACTTGTTCAGCCATTCCCCAACTGATGGGCATCCCCTCAATTTCCAATTCTTTGCCACTATAAAGAGTTGCTATAAATATTTTTGTACATGTGGGTCCTTTTCCCATTTGTATGATCTCTTCGGGATGCAGCCCTAGAAGTGGGTGTAGCAGCAAGCACCCTAGCAGCCTGAGAATGGCTGCTAGCACAGGTTCCTTGATCTGCTTTTCTAAAGGAAAGCAACTCAAAAGAGGTTAACAATCTTATTTTAATCAAACATATATCATTTACCTAGTTCAGGGGGAAAAGTCAGCACCCTGAACTTAAGAGGAAATACAAACAAGTTACAAGCAGACAAAAAATACAGAAAGTAACACAATTCAGCAGACCAACAGACAGGGCTTCTAGCTGTCTGTTATCCAAACAGTTAGTTACCAGAGAGAGGCAAGCACTAACATCTATGTTTTCAAAGCTGGGGGGCTTCACAGCTGCTCAGAGTCTCCTCTTGCCAAATCACACAACTCTTCCAAAGTGAGCCCTAAAGCAAAACCTCACCTCAGAGGTATATATAGCCCTCTCCTGGGTCAGAGAACATCACAACCCTCATGACCTCCTGCCTTATTACAAAGTAAAAGAGTGTGGATGTTCCTGAAAAATAAGCCTCTCCTAAACAAGCTTCTCCTGTTGGGCTCTGCGGTGCCCTTCAACAAACTCCTTCCACCACAGGCTTCATGTGACTATATTCAGTCTATTGGGGGGCAGAGTTTATTTTCAAATCAGAGAAGGTCCTCAAATTCACTTAGGCTTATTAAGGGGTAGGGAAGATCTTCAAATTCCATTACCATTACAGTAGTTTAAGGGTGTAACGATACTGGGATTTGAAGATCTTCCATGCCCCTTGAGCTTGCTGATGTAGCAGGAAGGGGTGGAGCAAGAGAACGCCGGAACCAAGCTAGTCTCCATGCGGTGCTGACTGGAAGCGGCGTCAGAGGCAGTGGCTGCGGTTGCGAACTCCTTTTGGTTTGAGCAGGGCAGAATCTCTGCTAAGGACTCCTGCTGAGGACTGCCTGGGGCAGGAACTGCCAGGGGCCGGAGCTGCTGGGACCAAGCTGCCTGGACACTGAGCTGTTACGTGCGTGAGGAGAGGAGGATCTTTGCCTGAGGTAGCCTGTCCTGTTTGAAGGCTTGAGGATGTGTGTTTACTACTTTGACCACATGTGCCAACTTCATCACTACTGGGTTGGCTTTGACTTTCTGGTTTTGGGACTCAGTTTTCTGGTATTTAAATGAATACACTATCTATATTTCTTATGTAGAGAGCCTGTTCCATTTTGTGATTAATAACGATATCAGCATATTTATAGTTACTGTAGGCATTGTGAATACTGCATTGCTGATACAAAGGGGTATGCACATTTTTATAGCCCTTTGGCTTAATTCCAAATTGCTGTCCAGAATGGTTGGATCAGTTCACAACTCTACCAACAGTGTATTAGTGTCCCAATTTACCCACATCCTCTCCAACATTTATCATTTTGTCAGGGCCACCTTTTAAGAGACTAAGTTATCCAATTATTTTTCTGTCACCTTTCTGTCATATCTAACTCTTTGTTAGCCCTGTTTGGGGTTTTCTTGGCAAAGATACTGAAGTGATTTGCCACTCCAGCTCATTTTACAGATGAGAAAACTGAGGCAAGCAGGGTTAAGTAACTTGCCCCGGGTCACACAGCTAATAAGTGTCTGAGGTCAGATCTGAACTCAACTCTTACTTGTTTTAGGCTCAGCACTCTATCCAACGTATCACCTACCTGCCTTTTAACAGATGGAATTTAGAGCAGTGGTTCTCAACCTCTAGGTCTCGACCCCTTTGGGGTCAAACAACCCTTTCACAGAGGTCACAGGGGTCACCTAAGACCATCAGAAAACACATTTCCAATGGTCTTAGGAACCTCCTCTATCCGTCTCCAGGCGGGTCCGCCCACAGGCAGACACGCCCACATATGACTACTAAACAGGCATTAGGAAGGTTGAGAACCACTGATTTAGAGGAATAATTTTGTAGAAGTGAAATCAGTAGCTCTTAGTAAGTCATTGATATGAAGGGTGAGGAATTGGGAAGGGCCAAAGGTAACACAAAGGGTTTGAATATAGGTATAGTGAGTATAGTGAAGGTTCAAGGATGGATAGGTCTAAATCTGTTGGCCATGTTGCTTTTCACGTGACTGTGAGATGGTTTGGTAGAGATGGCTTGTAAGCATTCAAAACTCAGATGTAGAGCTCAGAGGAGAGTTTAGAATTGATGGTACAGTCTTGGAAATGAATAGATTGTTAAGGAAGAGGGAATAAAGAAGAAAACCAAAAACGTGGAAAACATCACCAATAAGCAGTTAGGAAGAAGTGAAGAGATAAGAGAAACTGTTAAAGATCCAGGCAGAGTGTAGTATGTCTAAAGCTAAAGGAAGAGGGAGTGAAGGCAACAAAAGAGAGCAGATACCTCTTTTAGATGATTCGGAGTTATTTTTTTTTAAGATCAATATTGAAAAAAGGTGTCAATTAGTCAATAGCATTATTGAGAGTGGCTTCAATAGAATAGTCTTAACTGAAGCCATTAAAGGACTAAAAGAGTGAAGAATGGATAGTGAGAGGTATGATAGTTGTAGGCAACTTTTTCTATGAGCTTCTGCCTGAAGATAAATAGAGAGAAAGGGATCTGTACTTGATTGGCATGAAGAGGTCAAAAGAGAAAACTTTAAAAAAAATTATTTTTTAGTGCTTTTTTAAGTGGGTGTGAATGTGTTTATAAGCAGATATGAGGAAACCAGTGGGGAGGAATAGATTAAAAAACAAAACAAAACATGAAAGAACAACCTAATGTTTGCTAAACTTGAGAATTTAACACTTGGACAGAATTCCCTATTTGACAAGAATTCCTAGAAAAGCATTTAGCAGAAATTTGGTGTTAGCTCAACACATTATACCAAAGACTACAAAAAGCTTAAAAATGGATATGCAAGATGGGGAGAAAATTTGGAACTTAAAATCTTTTGGAAGCGAATGTTGAAAACTAAAAATAAATAAATATATTTAATTTTTTAAATGGATATGCAACCTGAATATTAAATATGAAACTACAGAAAAATTAGAAAGTAACCAGCTGAGCTTAGCTATGGCTAGGGAGAGAAGCCTTACACAAGGATAGAGGTGATCACAAAAGATAAAGAAGATAATTTCAGTTATAAGAAACTTAAAAGCTATTGTACGATCAAAGTCAATGACACAAGGGTAAGAAGGAAAGCTATTGATTGGGGAAAATGCCTTTACAACAAATAACTAACATTCTTATAGCTATTTTTTTTTTTAGGATCTAAGACAAAAAGTCGTTCCCTAATGAATAAGTAGTCAAAGGAGAGGTACAAATAGTTCTCCAAAGAAAAGCACAAATTATAACCAACCACGTGAACGCTTCTAAATCATTAGTAAAAGGAAAAATGCAAATAATTCAAGTTCCACAACCTAGCAAGTGGAAACAATGACAAAATATGAGAATAATGAATGTTAAAGGGTTTGTGGAAAGGCAGGCATACGAATGCACTATTTGGAGCTGTAAACTGGTACAAGCATTTGGGAAAGCAATTTGTAACTGTTAAGAAAGAGACTAAATATCCATACCTGTTGATCCAGAGATCTCCTTGTTAAGCCTTTATCCCCAAGGAAGCCAAAGACAGAAAAGTCCCATCTACACTAAAATATGTATAATAATATTCTTTGTAGTAGCAAGGAACTAGAAACAAAAATGTCTGTCATTTGGTGCATGGCTAAACAAAGCATGGTACATATATGTAATGGTGCTTTCAAGAAAGCGTGAACATGAATTTTTAGTATGTGGAGATATGAACCAATGCAAAAATGAAGCAAAACATGCATGATGGCAGTAACATTGTTCTTGCAAATAACAATGGAAATGTTATATATATACATGCATATATAACATTTATGTAATATATAATATGAATGTTCGATTTGTATAAATTGAAATAACAACAATAAAAACAAAACTGGATGCCAGTTAAGCTTGATCCTAGATGAGAAAAATACACCTCCCTCCGTTAAAGAGGTATGTACCATCAGACATAGTTATGTTTTTGTCAGTTTTCATGAATTCCTTTTTCCTCCCTCTTTTTTTATTTCATACAAGTGGTGAGAGAAAGGTGCAGTGTAGGAAGGGATATATTTGGAAATGAGAGTGATTTAAATGCAAAATATATTAACAACAATTTTTTAAGGAAAAATGCTTTGTTAAAGCAAATTCCTGAAGGAGGGGAGGGTATAGCGTGCACATAGTCTTAGCAGCAAGTAGACATACTACCAGTTACTTTGAGACAGAAAGGAAAAAAGAAGTGATGATGCTGAGAATCTTGGAGGAATGCTGCTGAGGCATTGACATTGACACAGAGAAGCAGGAAGTGAAGTGATCTGCTCCATGTGGAGGCATGAATATTAGGAGGATTAGGAGTCTTGAGAAAAATAAAATGATTGGAACAGCAGCTTTGGTGAATAAGGTAAGAAGTCAGCATTGACCATCAATGACGGCCCAGCTGTAATTATAATCAAGAATACAAGAGGCTCAATTTAGGGCTTCCAGGACTTTTGAGGTTCCAGAATCCTTTTCATTCTCCTTTCTTTGAGGGTGAACCCAGTGCTAAATGCCAGAAAACAATGCATCAGATGAAGAACATATTCCTCAATGAGGACCTTATATCCCCAAGATATGCCAGGGGCTAAAAATGAAAAGTTCTCTAGGAATTTGGGGAAAAATTTAAAGGGTGCAGACCTACTCTTTAGGAAGATCACTTTAGGAATTACTATTAACACATGAAGAACTGTCCTGTTTGACCCCAGAATGTTCTGCCGGTGATACTGTATGGTTATGAATCTTGTAACAGCAATCTTCAAAGAACCAAAATTTTGGATAACCCAAAGGACAGTGGAATGTGACATGGTGAATGTAGGTTGGCTGCAACACATTGGTAATAATGAGACATGAGAAATGAGTAAGGGATATTGATGGAATGTATGATCAGAAGATGAGATAAGCCATTCATGCACTGCCCAAGTACTGTGCTGGTACCCATGTCAGTCAATCGATAAACATTTATTTATTGAGTCCCTCCTACTTGGCAGACACTGTGCTAAAAGCTGAGGACACAAAGAAAAGCAAAAGATAACCCTTGGCCCCGAGGACCTCACAGGCTAATGGAGACAGCACATGCATGGTACAAATAAGACATGTACAAGATAGATGGAAAATAATGACTAGAGGGAAGGCACTAAAATTAAGGGGGATTGGAAAAGGCTTCCTGTAGAAGGTGGGACTTGATCAAGGACATGTAGGAAGTCAAGAGGCAGAGATAAGGAAGGAAAAGTATTCCAGACAAAGGGGTCACCAGTGAAAATGCCTGGTGTTAGGAAATGGAGTGTCTTGTTCAATCAACTGCAAAGAGGCAGTGTCCCTGAATTGTAGAATGCATGGAGTGTGGGCAGGGGATGGGCAATGTGAGGTGTAAGAAGACTGGGAAGATAGAGGAAGGTTATGAAGACTTGGAGTACCAAACAGGACTCTGTATTTAATCCTGGAGGTGACAGGTCATCAACTGGAGTTTACTGAGCAGGGTGCAGACCTACTCTTTAGGAAGCTCACTTTGACAGCTTAGTGGAAGATGGACTAGAGAGGGGAAAGACCTGTGGCAGGGAAACCAACCAGTTGACTGTTGGCAGTAGTCCAGGCTTGAGGTGATGAGGGCCTGCCTATGTCTCAATGGTGGCAGAGTCAGAGGAGAAAGGGGAGCATATGTGAAAGATGGTACCAAGGCAAACTTAACAAATTGGATAAAACAGTTGAAAGAGAGACTAGTTCAGGATGACACCTACGTTGTAGCCTGGGTGACTGGGATGAAAATTAGAAATATGGGATGATTTTTGGAAAAAAGATAATGAATCTGATTTTGTACATGTTGAATTTAGGGTGTCTATGGGACTTCCAGTTCAAGATGTCCAATAGGGAGTTGAAGAGGGAAGACTGGAGGTCGGTGGAGAGTTTAGGGATAGATAAGTAGATCTGACAATCACTAGCATGGAGAAGAAAATTGGGTCTATGGGAGCTGAATAGTATAGTAAAATAGTATAGAAGGGGAAGAGAAAAGGGCCTAGGACAGAGCCCTTTGGGTCACTCCTGGTGTTAGTGGATGTGACCTAGATGAAGCTTCAACAAAGAAGACAGATCAGGTAGGAGGAGGGCCAAGAGAAAGTTTGTGTCACAGAAACCTGGAGAAGAGAGTATGAAGAAATGAGCAACAATGTCAAAGACTGCAGACAGATCAAGAGGAAGGATTCAAGAAGAGGATTGAGAAAAGGTCACTAAATATAATTAAGAGATCACTGGTAACTTTGGAGGGAGCAGGTTTGGTTGGATGATGAGGTTATAAGCCCAAATTTAGAGAGTTAAGGAAATGAGGGGTTTTTGAGGATGGAGGAAACACGCAAGATTGTAGGCAGTAGAAAAGCAGCTGTAGTCAGGAAAACAGTAAAGATACATCAGAGAGTGGAGATGATAAAGGGGGCAATCTCCTGGCGACAATGGGATGGAATGAGATCATGAATGCACCTAGAGAGGTTTGCCTTGGCAAGAAGGGGGCCACTCCCTAATAGGGGTAAAGGCTGAGATAGTGGCAGAAGGCCACTGAGTACCGAGATGAGGAAGGGAGAACTGAGCTCGAGCTCAATTCCATTGTCCCGAGCAGGATCTCCAGCAGGGATTAGACTTGCTTTGCCTGATCTGGGACGGTACAACTAGGAGTGGTGACTTGAATTGCAGGAAGGCAAGTTAAGGCTTGATGTTAGTAAAAAACAAAAACCCTTTGTAACAGTTATTTTTTTTTAAATGGGCCTGCTTTGGGAGGTAGAATGTTTGCCTTCAGCTGAGTCTTGAAATTAAGGCTAGATAGCCATTTACTGCAGATGTTATAAAGGAGAATCTGGGTTGGATTAGATGGCTTCCGAAATCCTTTCCAACTGAGATTTTGTGATTTTTAAAAATAATTTGCTTCTCCAACTTTTCTGGCTATCAACCTTTTTCTCAACTTTCCCTTCCCTCCAGCATTTAGAGCTGTTTGATTCTAGGTGTTTATTTTTTAGAACTTGATGATTAGGTTTTGTTTCTTTCTGTTTTTTTTCCCCCTCCATAAATATCTGTTAATAGAGCATTTTGGTAATGCATGAGTCAGTCCAATTTGATAAGTAATGAGTAGTTAATAACATCTTATGAGATGATTTAGGGAATAAAAAAATATATATGCTATGGTCTCTGCCCTATAGGAGTTTATACTCTGCTAGGGACAACTCCTCAGCAAAATTTGAATTATTCCTAATAAACTTAAGATGAGAATTGCATTTCAACTTTATTTTACCCTAAAATCTTGACTATTTTAAATTCTTTAGGAAGTTTCTTAAGATCTGAATGGCCATTTGAAATGTCATGTAGTTCACTGTACTTTTTAAGTTTTCCATCATGGTCTTAAAGGAGAAGCTGGATTCCATATGTCACAGTTCCCAAATCAATCTTTGATATTCCAGGCAGACTGTTCTGGAAGCAAAGGTTCCTGAGATTACATCAAAATGGTTTCTAAGGCCCTGTCTACACTTGTAGAGGTCATCGAAAATGCAGCTGGCAAAAACATAGTTTGAGGTCAGGAATTGAAAGACTCCTGCTGTTCCCAATGAACTGCAAGATGCACAAAGAGAATGTTGAGGGGGGTGGTTTGCTGTTCAAGTGGGGTTGATGGAGGAGGAGAGCTAAGTGAACAGCCATGATAATACACCAGGTAGTTCTGTCTTTTAATAGCAAAATTGAGGGAAATATGCAGCATTTGAGGAGGCTGTTTTTTTGTTGTTGATATCCCTATTTGAATGTAGAGTCTCTAGCACAAAGGAAGCAAGCTGCCTTTAGACGGCATTTGCTGTTCTTGATGACTCCAGTTGTGTGTAAATATTAGAAAACAGCAGGGTCCTGCATTCCAAGAATCACTTGAGCAGTACCACGAAGACAAGTGTCCTTACTGGCATTGTAGTCCTACTCCTAAGCTCTCCTGCTGTTTCTAATCTGTGCGCACAGCCATGAAAAAACTGGACTGACATTTACAGGCACAGCAGGGAGACACTTGACTAGGGAATGTTAAAGACTCCACTACCCCCGATTCAAAGTAGCCACCATACATGATAAATCTTCACAGGAGAACCAGTCCGCACTTCAACTGATGGCATAATGAGGATATCTATAATGAAGCAAAGAAGTAGAATTTTCCCCCCCAAGCTCAACTGTTTAGCAGTCAGATGTTTATGTTGAGCTCTTTTTTTCTTTTTTAAGATCTAAAATATCTAAAGAGAAAATCTAATTCTGAGGAGAGGAAAGATCCCCTTCCCCCTTTAAAATAATACTTTCTTGGAGGGTCTATTTTTTTCCTCCCCCATGGTCATATTAGAATATTTCTCAAGTAAAAAGAAGGGCTTATCCATAAACTATGAATCAAAATAAAATTTCCCAGAATTTGCTAGATTATGTACCAGAAACTGGTATGTAAAAGAAGGTCAGTTGCTTACTGCCGAGTTTGACAGACTTTACTCACTGTTTTGTCCCAGTGAGCTGCCAGATTTGGATGCCATAATACCAGTAATGCAATTAGGTTTGCTGCACATTGTCTGGTTGACTTCTCAGTTAAGAGTTTCTTTCCCTATGGGAATAAGACTAGACAGACTGTCATTTGCTATTACTAATTCTGCTCAGCATTATCACTGGAGCTTTTTTTTGTAATTAGCTATCTTAGTTGGCTCTTAAATTTTAATAGCCAATTGAAGCTACGTTTTAGCCAAGTTCCATATCTAAATTGCATTCAGTCCATTAACAAAGTTGGTTAAAAGGCTATTAAAACAAAAGCCAATATATGGTGGTTAGCACTTACATGTTTGCAGCAGTCGCAATGCCAGCCTTCAGTGAGGCCTCTGAAGAAATCGTGTTTTCTTCTATTGAAGTTAAGCACAAGATTGACCAAATTCAGTATGATGAAAGACTATGCTAGATGTGAATTCCAAGTATGGCAAAATAAGAAAGTTTTTCCCCCATTTCTGTCGGCTTCTGTTGCCAGTCCTCCCACCTTTATTGGTATGTGGACACTCTCTTTTGATCCTGGTTGGCAAAAGAAGGGAGAGGGTTGAAAAGGGATAATTATTGTTCTAGCTTAAAATGGATAGTTTTCAGAAAGCAAATAAATGAAATTACATTTATTTCTCTATTTCAGCTGATCAAAATTATTAATAAAACCATCTGGTAGAACTGTAGTCTTGCTGAATTTAGTTTGTAAAACATTCTGCCAGACAGTTAGAAAAAAGCAACCAAAAAAATAACAAACCTGTAGGCAAGCCAGCACATAGGCTCAAAGCACTCATTCTCTTATTAATTGTTCCTATTTCATTAATTTTTTTTAAGTTCAGAAAACCATTTCTGATTATCTTACTATGACATATTTTCTCTCTCTCTCTCTCTCTCTCTCTCTCTCTCTCTCTATATATATATATATATATATAATGTATATGTGTGTGTGTGTGTGTGTGTGTGTGTGTCTATCTGCCCCCATCCTATGGAACATTAATTTGGTTTCCCTAAATCTTAAGAGATATTATAATGACAGTTTCAAACTTTGTGATACAAGCTAGTACAAGAGATTAGGCTGCTGTTGGGCTTCAACTACATAACATTAAGCACATGTCTTCTAGTGGAGAAGTGGAATTAGGGTCATAGACCCTCAGATCTGTCAATAATCTCAGAGACCATCTAGTCCACTGGTAAGTGAGAGAATGTAAATGAGGTTTGACAACTCTAATTGTGTTCAATTCAACAAACATTTAGAAGGAAGTCAGCTATGTGACAAGGAGACAAAGATAAAAATGAAGATATGCTTGCCCTAAAGAAGCTTGCTTCCTCCCAGAGGGATGGGTAGGAGCAATTCAACACATATGCAAGTAAATATGAAATTAAAAAAAAAACTACTTCAAAGAGAAAATGCTAATAATAATGGGGGCTACCACTGTGCTATTGTAATGGTAATGGGAATTTGAAGATCTTCCCTGCTCCTTAATAGGCTGAATGTAATCACATGGAGCCTGTGGTAGGAGGAGTTTGCTGAAAGGGTAGAGCAGGAAGGGTAGAACAGAGCTGAGAGGAAGCTGGGAGTCAGAGCAGTTAGAACTGGGGGAGAGAGAATGGATGCAGGCAAGCAGACAGCTAGTATTGTGAGTGTTTGTGGAAAGGCTTTGGGGTGGTGTTGCTTCCTGCAGTAATGAAGTGTATTAACTTCCTTGCTATGATGGATCCAGTTTTCTGGTGCTGGGATTTGGCTTTCTGGTGTTGGGATTTTTGACTTTCTGGTGTCTGAATAAATGTTTTGCTTCAGTCTTCTATATGGAGAGTCTGCTGTATTTTACAATTCAGAATTACACCAGCATATTCATAGTTGCTGTTGTTGGTGCTCTGAATATTGCGTTGGTGATACAGCTATAAAAAATGATGAGCTTTATGACCTTAGAAAAACATGGATAGATTTGAACTGATATAATAAATAGTAAAATGAGCAGAAACTAGAGAATGTTGTGTACAGTGATAGCAATATTGTGTTAAGAACAAATGTGAGTGAATAAGTAATTTTGACTATTACAAATACCCAAATTAACTACAAAGGACACATGAAAGATGATGTTATTGGCATCTAGAGAAAGAATTGATGAACAGAAATATATATAGAATGATTATCTATATATTTATATATATATGTGTATACACACACATGTGGTGCTTATGGTAACTTTATATATTTAAAAGGAGTAGTAAGTTGTACATAATAGAGTTGCAATTTCATGTGCAATCAATCATCTTTTCAAAATACTTATTTTATTCCATAAATTAAAAATAAAATAAATATAAAATTTTAAAAAATGAGAGATCAAGGAAGATTTTCTATAGGAAGAAGCAACTGAACTGTGCTTTAAAGAAAGCTAAGGACTCTATAAGGTGGGAGTGAGAGGCAGGTGGATTCCCCCTGGGAATGGAAGCTTCTTTGGAAAACATTCTGTTTTGCCTTTTAAGTGTTAATAAATAAATGACCACTGATTGATTGGTTTCAAATGTGGAAGATTCTTATGCAGAGCCAGAGCCAGACCCAAAATAGCTGGCAGGTCAGTTTGACTGCAATGGAAAGTGAAACAGAGAGATATGAAATAAGGCTGAAAAAGTAGGTAGAAGATAGACTGTGGATGATTTTAACTTCCACCCTGAGTTTTTTTTGTCTTAGAGATAATAAGAGGCAATTGAAGACTTATGAATAAGGAAATATCATGTGATCTGTGCTTCATATAAATCCAGAATTGAATACATTCTGTACCTGTGTTGAGGATGAATTGGAAGGGAGAGAGACTGGAGGAGATAAATATGATATTACAAGTGAAAGGTAATGGAGGCCTGAAGTAGGATGGTAGATACCTAAGTGAAAAGAAAGGCATGAATTATAGAAATGTTTTGGAGATAGGAATGAGAAGACTTGGTAACTGGTTGGATGTGAGGGTTGAGGGACAAGTCAAAGATAAAACCAAAAGTATGGTGAGGCCAACAGAAAACAATAAGCTTTGATGATTGCTAGGTGAGCAAGAAAAGATGAATTCTGTTTAAACATATTGGGTTTGAGATGCCAACGGGACACCTAGGAGGACATGATCGTAATGGTAATAGAATTTGGAGATGCCGCAGTATTGGCTTGGTTTTTGGGTTCAGTGTTAAAACCCAGAGCTTGTGAATCCCATTTGTGGGATCTTTTTCAAGAGGTGATCGGTGAATTCTTTCAAGTTCTGTTTTGGTCTCTGGTTCTAGAATATCCTGAAAAAGATCCCCAAAAGAAAACTCCTAGAAATGTTATAGCCAGGTTCCGGCAT
>CM053585.1:323463462-323511252 GCA_028646515.1 Pseudochirops corinnae | reverse complement strand
CCATTTGCCCCAATCTAAATTTTAAGGAATTATGCTCTTCAGTGAATTTATGGAATTTCTTTTCCATCTGGGCAAATAGGCTTTTTAAGGCATTCTTCTCCTTATTGGCTTTTTGGGCCTCTTTTGCCATTTGAATTAGTCTATTTTTAATGTGTACTTTTCGTCAGTATTTTTTGAGTTTCCTTTAGCAGACTGTTGACTGGCTTTTCATGATTTTCTTGCATTGTTCTCATTTCTCTTATCAATTTTTCCTCGACTTCTCATACTTGAGTTTCAAAATCTTTCTTGAGCTCCTCAATGGCCTGCAACCAGTTCATATATTTTTTGGAGACTTTTGATGCAGGAGTTTTGACTTTGTTGTTGTCTTCTGATTCTATGTTTTGATCCTCTTTGTTCCTGCCAGAAGATTCTATGTTCTGATTGTGCTTCTTCTGTTTGCTCATCTTGCCAGCCAGTGATGACTTTTGAGATTTTTGCCACAGTAGAACTCTGGTTCCACAGTGGAGAGTTCTGTGTCCCAAATTCCTAGGTTTTTTGCAGCTGTTGTCAGAGTTGCTCTTAGAGCTATGAGGAAGGCACCCTCTCTATAGCCACCACAAGCTCTGGCATTCTAGCATTCCTCACCCCAAGACCAGCACCCAAGACTGCAACCCAGATCCAAGCAGGTGAAAGCAAGATCAATTACCCTCTGAATGGTCGCTTGGTCCCCCTATGATCTACAGGCCAGGAGCTGCAGAGGTAGCCACGTGGCAGCAGCTACAGCCACTGTGCCACTGCTACCTCTGTCACCCCAGGGGACAGGGGCTGGACTGTGCTCTTCTCTTACCCACATAATTCCCTACTGACCTTTTATTTTCTCTTTGGTGTTTATGGGTTGAGAAGTCTGGAAACCACCATAGCTGCTTATGATTTTTCTCTCCTGAAGTCTTGTCTGGCTTGTCTGGGCCACGTCTCTGGCCTGGCATGGCTCACATGGGACTACATTTAGCTCCAAGCCCCAGTGCTCCCAACCTTTCCTGTTGGCCTGCCAGGCTGCCTTCAGCAGGAGATTTGTTTCTCTCTGTCACTTTGTGGGTTCTCTAGCTCTAAAATTTGTTTAGAGTCATTTTTTAGAGGTATTAGAGGTAGTTGGAGCGGGAGTTCAAGCAAGTTCCTGCTTTTACTCTGTCATCTTGGCCCTGCTGAAGGATTTCTTAAACTTGGTCTCCACTCCTGGCCATGTCTATCTTGACACTGATTTCATTACATGCTCAGAAAAGGAAACAGAAAGCACAGTGCAGCCAAGGGCCCATATGCAAGATCATTTAGTTGAGGCCCCTTTCCTACAAGCCATGGGCATGGTTGCCATGATGCCAGAATAGAGAAAGGCCAAGTTCCAGTCAGCATCATTTTCTTTACCGTCATTCATCCCTCAAGTGATCTATAACCTAAGTGTTAAGGAATAAGACATGTATAAACATCAGTTATGATTTAAAAACATCTTCAAAAAATGACAAAACATTTTTTTGTGTGTGTGAGTTGACCCAATGTTATCAATGTACTGCTTTCTTATCCTGTTTTTTCTCTACATTAATTTCAGAAGCTCAGGTTTGATTGATCACCTTATTCCAGAGGCCTGCTGTGTTCAGTTTAACTCCCTGGTTAATTCTTTCATCACTTTTCTTAATCTTAGGCAACTTCCCCCACCCCCCATTCTATTGTCATTCCTCTTCCAAATTTCAATTCCATGAAATTTCTTTATTTTATAGTTGTATCTCTTTTTTTTAAATAAAGAAGAAAATTACCTTTCTCATTTATAATGTTTTTACATTGTACAATATGCAATTGCCTGGGCTTGCAAATCAGTACAAAGCATTTACTAGCCTCAACAATTTTAAAAACTAGCCCACTTTCTACCAATGCAAGTTATACTACATCACTAAAATTTGCTGTCTTGTCAACTTCCTGGAAGAAAAAAAAATATCTTGAGTGTATAATCTGAATGATTTTTTCTTAAGGCTGAAAATTGCTATTAAAGAGTCTTAGGTTGGAAGAGATTTTACAGATCATCTAGCCCAGTGGTATCCAAATTATATATCCTACGCACAATAACCTCAGCAAGTGGTCATTTTGCCTCTTCTTAAAGATTTCTGGTGATGAGATGTCTTGGAAAGTAGTAATTTCCATTCCATTGGAGGTCTTCAAACAGGCGGAATGAAAGCTTATTAGTCATGTTGTAAAGGCGATTCTGATTTAAAGGATCTGGGTTCAAATCATGGCTCTGCTACTACCTGTATGACCTTGGGCAGGACATTTAACTTAACAGGTCTTTGGTTTCTTCACCCTTAAAATAAAATTGGATTTTCCTTTTAGGTCCTCTTTCAGCTTGAATCTATGATCCTTCAACTCTATGACCTCTGAAGTTTAACTCTAAGAGTTTCTGTGAAATCTCTTCTCCAGGCTAACAATCCAACTGATTCTGAGAGGGAAGTATCTCCACTATTCTGCCCACTCTCCTCTGCAATGTGTTCTATCTTCCTTCTAAATGTGAATGTTCTTTTCAAAATGTGGTACCGGAACTTCATATAATACACCAGATATGGTCAGTGTAGCACTAGACACATTACTTCTATTAATGAAATCCAAGATTATTTGGACATCTGGGTGATGCAATAGATCAAGCGCTGAGATTAGAATCAGGAAGTTCTTCATGAAATCAAATCCAGCCTCAGACACCTACTAGCCATGTGACCCTGGTCAAGTCACTTAATCCTGTTCACCTCAGTTTCTTCATCTGTAAAATGACCTGGAAAAAGAAATGGCAGACTCTAGTGTCTCTGCTGAGAAAACTCCAAATGGGGTCATAGAGGGTCAGACACAACTGAAACGACTGAACAAGAACAAGAATTATATTATTTCTTATTTTCCCTATACATGTTGGAATGAAGGAATAGATTTGAGCATAGTAGAGTGGAAAGAATACTATGATGGGTGACATGAGCTCTAATCCTGGCTCTTCCATGAACCATCTAATTTCTCGACTAACCTATAAGCTTCCTTAATGCCAAGGACCATGTCTTATTTATCTTTTATATGACAATGATAATAATTCATTTTTAGATAGCACCTTAAGGCTTATAAAGCTTATTCTATCAAAGAACCCTGTGAACCAAGTTGTGCAAGAATTATTATAACCTTCATTGTACATATGAGGAAAAAGACTAACAGAAGTTGTCAATTTTATAAGATGAAACAGCTAGTAAGTGGCAGAGGCAAACGTTGAATCCCCAGTGCAGCACACTCTGGACACTCAATGTTTAGCAATTGGTTCTCTTTGTAAATCCATGTATTTCATTTTATGCATTTAAAAGTTCTTCTAAGGAGTCCATAGGTTGAGGACTTCATAGATTGTCAGTGGGGTTCAGGACACAAAAGTTTAAGAATCTCTAATCTAGAGAGTTCATGCTAGTTCTGACACTTTGTACCCTGTGATTCTAAGATTCTAAGACCCTTAAAGTCTCACATTGGAATTTTATGTTCTTTTATATAGAATATATTTCTATATTCCATGGTGGCTTTACCAGACACCTAAGTGTCATCACATTGTGGTTTGACCACCTAATGAGGTAACATATTGGTCATATAGTGAAGATAATGCAGACATCAATATATGGGGTTCATTAAACTGAGGATAAGTGATGGAGAAGTAGAAATGAAATGACTCTTTAGGAATCAAATTAATAACAATGATTATGATCATAAGAAGTAGCTAGGTGTTGCATTGGATGGAATACTGGGCTTGGAATCAGGAAGACTTTAGTTCAAGTCCAGTTTCAGATACTAGCTATGTGACCCTGGGCAAGTCACTTAACCTTTGTCTGCTTCAGTTTCCCCAACCATAAAATGAGACTATAATAGCACCTACTTTCCAGGGTTGTGAAGATCAAATAATATAGTATTTGTAAAGTGCTTAGCTCAGTGCCTGGCACATTATAGATGCTTAATAAATGCTTGTTTCCTTCCTTCCTTCCTTCCCTCCTTCCTTCCTTTTCCTTCCTACCTTCCTTCCTTCCTTCCTTCCTTCCTTCCTTCCTTCCTTCCTGCTTTCTTTCCTTCCTTCCTTCCTTCCTTCCTTCCTTCCTTCCTTGTCACATGCCAAATAAGGTAAATGTTCTCTTTTAGAAGAACATTAGAAATCTCTTGTTATCAAAAAATTCCTATTCTAACATATACATTAAAGCTCTGGCAGTTTACTAGATGTTCCTTCTTTTTATCCAAGTTGAGAGGTTTGTGGCCAGGCTTCCTGAGAGATATCAGTTTTAAGTTTTGGCTTGTAATGATGAAGAAATCATGTTACATTATTGGTATGGGGGCAACGCTCCTTGCCAAACACACATTACCTAGTCTCTTGGTTTTATAGAGTGATGTAGTAGAAATGGCAGTAGATTTGGAGTCAGTGGACTTTGAATCCCAAATTTGTCACTGCATTTATATTTGGGTCATTTAACATCCTTGAATCTCAGTTTCCTCATCTGTACAAAAAAGAGAAGAGTTTGGACTGAACAATAATTAATATTCTTTCCAGATTTAAGTCCTTTGTTCATGAGATAACTGAATCATCTCCATTATTATTAGTTTCATAATTGGATTTTAGACAGGAAAAGACCTTGAATATCATAATCCAACTCTTTCATTCAGGTGAAGAAATCAAATATTGGAGAAAGGAAGTGTGTAACAGCAAGCAAAGTAGGATTTTTTGCTGTTTTTCTGGATTGAGTTTTAGCCAATCAGCTGCCTCTGATTGAGTTTTGCCTTTGATTGAATCAAGAGTCTTTGATTGGAAACAGTATATATTGTATTGCTTAGAGGGAGAGGCCAGAATAGAGCAAGAAGCAGAGTTGAGAGAAAGAGAAGTGCACATGAGTGAGCTAGGGGAACTTACTTGTGGGGAGGTCTAACAGAAAGAATGTCTGTGATGTTGGTGCTCTGTCTGTCGATCTGTATTAATTTCTCAGACAGAAGCCCTGTCTGTTGGTCTGTGTTGATGTCTCAGATAGAATCCCTATCTGTTGGTCTTTATGAGTAAATTGAGCTAAAGAGAGGAGATATACCCATAGAAAGGAGGCTTAACTTGAGCTTCTTTTAAGAGCTGTTAAAGTGAATTGAGATGATGGTGCTGGCAATGTGTAGACATATTGTTGTAGACCTTTTGAGTGTTGTTTGCCTTGAAACAGAAACAGGCAGGAGGTCCGGGAGCCTGCAGTTGGGCAGGAGCTTGGAGTGGAGCACTCCCCATGAGCTGACACATATAGCAGGAGTGGAGAGCTGCCTATCTGTGAATCCAGGTGAGATTCTCAGCCCACAGAGGAAGAGCCATGGGGTTTGGAAGTCAGCCTCAAGTCAAGATGAGAGAGGACTTTACTTGGACTCTGTGTATTGATTGAGTAGATTGTGATTTATTGTGACCTAGGGGTGGATGGTGTTTGTATTTTCTGCTACCTTTTAAAATGTGTTGTGCTGTGGGAGACCCTAGCCTGGGATCCCCTGATTTTGAGGATGCAATGATATATACTGTATAATGTGTTATGCTAGGGAAGACCCTAGACTAGGACTCCCTAATTGTATAAATAAGTATAAATTGTATAAATAAGTATAAATTTGTATAAATAAGTATATATATATAATATATATATATGCATATATTATATATAAAGAGAGAGATATGATATGTTTTGCTTAAGGATATTGCTAAGAATGTTATGCTTTATTGAGCAATGTTTAGTTTATTCCTGAATTAATGGAGTTCATTATACTATGTGATTAGACCCTTAAAATTTTTCATAGCAGCAGTCATCAGGTGTGCTGTTGTGATTGGTGTTACAAAGTGTTACATAAGGACACCAAGTAAATTAGTAGCAGATTTAGGCCTAAAATTCAGATATCCTGACTTTTGTCCATAGTCCTAAAACCTCATAATCCCCCAATATTTATTTAGCCTTAAGAGTAATTAATTTCATATGACCTATCCTGATTCCTTTTCACAGTTGTGTTTGCCTGATATTTTATTTTTATGTGAAGAGAGATAAAAATTTGATCAAAACACTTAATGGCTGGTTCAAAAGTTATTTGTCAGCACTTAGGCCTTCTTTTCAGAGTTCCTTACTCTACCCGACTCACATAAAAAGTGCTTCCCAGTCTTTTTTCTTTCTCCCCTGCACAAGTTCTCAAGTACCTTCCAGTATCCCTCCCACACTATTCCCAACCAGAACCTTCTCCAGCTCTCCAAGCAATCGGCCTCATGTAATTGAATGGGGGATTCTGAAATTGTCAGGGGACCGACTCAAATCCATGAACTTTCTAGAAGATTAAAAACATGACATAAGCAGAGTAGAGCCATGTGAATTGGTGAAACATTCAAGGTTTTAGTGATTTCTTGTGTTTATCAACCAAAGTACAAGTTTCTCAAGGAAAAGTGTATGCCTGGCATGCAGAAAATTTGAGTGAGTCTAATTCCTGATAAAGTCACTAAATACTTTGATCATGTGCTATTCACTCATTCCATGCACACTTTCTTCCAAACTCCCCATTACTCTTATGGGTAACTTCACTTTCCCAGTCACCCAGATTCATACTTTCAGTGTCATTTGTGACTTTGCTTTTACTCACTCAACATAGCCAATCAGCTGTCAAATCTTGTGTTTCTGTTTCCACATCTCTCACACATCCCCTTTCATCCACTTACAGTCACCAGCCTATTCCAGGCTCTCATTACCTCTCTCCTGGACTACTGCAATAACCTACTAATTAGTCCTCCTCCCCTTTCTCACCACTCTAATCCATCCATTCTCTTCACAAGTGACAAAGTAATTTCTCTACAGCACAGGTCTGACCATGTAGGGAGTGTCCCTACTAAATTGGCTCTAATTTATAATATCAAATATAATTTTCTAAATTTGACATTTAAAGCTCTTCACAACCTAACTCACTCTTATGTTTCCAGGATTAAAGCACATTATTCCCTTTCATGCAGTTAGTGGTCCAGTCAAACTGGTCTTTTTGCTGTTCCACATGCATCATGCCCCGTCTCTCATCTCTAGTCTTTATACAAGCTGTCCATAATAATTGGAAATTTATGCCCTCCCCACCTGCATTTGCGGTGTCCCTAGTCTCCTTCAAAACTCAGCTCAAGCACCATCATCTGCAAGAGGATTTTCCTGGTTCCCCAGCTGCTAGTGCCTTACCCTCAAGGTGCCTTATATCCATTTTGTATGAGTTTTATTTATACTGACATGTGCTTGTTGTCCTTCCCTTTAGAATGCAAGCTCTTTGAGGGCAGGGACTGTCTTTGTAACCCAAGCATCTAGTCTGTCATTTGAACATTTGTAAAACAGCTACTCTGTGCCACTATAGTTAATAAATGCTTACTGATGGATAAAAAATCATTCTACTTTCTTCTCAATAACTCTGGAAGACAAGCAGGGTAAATATTATCAGAGGGATGGGGGTGCATAGAATTATAGGTCTTCATGATTTCAATAGCATAAGGAACTCCCAGATAAGTAAACTCTCTCTACCAATATAGGTCAACAGCTACTCTAAAACTTATCTAGTTCATTGAAAGGTTAAGAGATTTGCCCAGGGTCATACAGTCACTATGTATCAGAAGCAGGACTGGTATCTAGATCTTCCTGACTTTGAAGCTGGCTCTCTATCCCCTGCACTGTAATGCCTATGAGGAATCATTATCCCCATTTAACAGATGAGGAAACTGAGTCTTGCTTAAAGTCACTAAGATTGTAAGCATCAGATCCTTGAGTTTTCCCTTGGTCTTTTGACTCTAAATTTATGTTTCTTCCACACTACCTTACCACTCCAAATGTAATACTGAAGGTTGTATGAAAGACCTGATACATGGAAAGGATCTTAGCTGGTGGTCATGTATTCTACTTCCATTCACTTTAAATCAGCAACCATCTATTAAATGGGCAGGATATTGTTTAGACAAGTCCCAGAGGGTTTATCTTCCAAATAAGCAGAAAGTCAGTGGCTGAACCAAAACTAGAATCCTGGATTAAATAGGGCACCTGACCTGAGAGTAGATCTCTTCCCATTACATTGTATCACCTTTTTGGGAAAATTAAAGCCTGGCCACTTGCCATTCCATTTCAGTATACTTTTTGCAAGTATGAAGATTAAACTTAAAAAGTTTGGCTCTGGGTATCTGATAGCTAAGAGGTCAAGTTACCAAAAAGATTTAACAATAACAATAACAAAAAACAAAAAGAGGAAAGATAGGCCGAGTTCTGAAGCCCTGAGAAAATGATCTATATTGTGTTGTTAATTTTGGTGGAGTCAATGACAACTTCAGTTGTAAAAACAGGTCTCCCTATGGCATGTATGGTTGGATGTGGAAGAGGAGTTGTCTCCTTCAACACACTCAGCTAGCCATTCATTCACCGGTCTAAATACCTTGGTGGCTTTAGTTATTGGTAGAATTGCTGAAATTAAATGGTGAATGGCTCTGTTTGGTGATTAGCTCTTGCCCTGGCAAAGGCCACACTTGATATTTGGATTGGCCTTTCATCGTTCTGATGATGAAGCTCCACAAAATAGCAAAATTAACATAGGAAGCAAAAGGCATCAACTCGACCAAGTAATTGAAATTTATGAACTCGCAAAACTCATTTGTTATAGAGAGAAGAGAATGAGCCGAATGTTTATAGTTCTAGCCATGGGGGCTGTTTGGAGGCCCAGTAGCCATGACTTTTTAGTGCCTGAGTGGGAGCTAGGAGGCCCAGGGGTTGGCCCTGGCAGGGAATGGATTCATTGAGGGATGGGCTGATGGCAAGAAGTGGAACCCACACAGACTGCCCTCTTGGCAAGAGAGGAAACACTAGGATGGGATTCATGAACATGAAAAGGGGGGATAGGGGAAAAATAATTGAGCTGGAAAGGGAGAGGGGGAGTCCATTTAATTAGAGATTTGGGATATGTCCTCAGAAAATTTCCTCTGATTTCCCAAGGTCCTAGAAATTAATTAGGTGGCTTCTCTCAGCTGGAATTTTACCAGCACCAGGATTTTTAGAAGTTTCTCTTATTAAAGAATTTGGGCTTTATTGCATGACTCCAGTGATTTTGTTGGGATCCCAGTCCTCCAATTCTCTGCTTATTAGGAAAAACGCTTCATAGGGAGTGCAGTGAAAGTTCATGTGTGTAAGCTTGATCTTCCCAACTAGAGTATAAGCCTTTGAGGTCAGGGTCTGTCATATACCTCTTGGAATTCCTCAGAAGACCTTGTATAGAATAACTATGCATAACTCAGTAATTATCTGCTGATTACTTTTTCATAAACTAGAAGTGTAATATTGTGGTAGAAAGCTTATTAGACTTGAAATCATAGCATTAGAGAGCTTTGGCCTTTGGGATACTCTATTCTAAAATTTTCACCTATCTATGAAAAAAACTGAGACCCAAAGAGCAGAAGCTTGTCAAGAGTCACAGAACTAGAAAGAAGAAGCAAGATTTGAACTTAGGGCTACTGACAGCAAATCCAGGATTCTTTCCATTTTACCTTGCGACCACTGGCTTTGACTTACTCAAAACAGTGCCTTGTGTATAGTAGGCTCTTAATAAAAGTTTATTGATAGATTATTTAGGGATGGTCATAAGACTCTGAAAGGTTCCATATTCTTGCTTTAAAAGTGGGCATGGGGGGGGAGGGGCAGAGCCAAGATGGCAGAGTGGAAGTAGGGACTTGCTTGAGCTCTCCCCCAAACCCATCCAAATACCTGCAAAAATGACTCTAACCAAATTCTAGAGTGGCAGAACCCACAAAATCATGGAGTGAAACCAATCTCTAGCCCAAGACATGTTGGAAGGTTGGCAGGAAGGGTCTATCACACAGGCTGGAAGTGGAGTGCATCCAGTGTGGGCCACACATGCACAGATGGGGCTGGAGCAGGCCTCAGGGGACTGGATCATTGGTAACTATGGTAGTTTCCAGATTTTTTGGCCCACAAACACCAAAAAAAGCATTGAAGGTCAGAATGAAAACTCTGTTGGACCTGGGTGAGAGAGGAGCACAATCCAGCCCCAGCCTTGGGGCAGCAGAGACTGCTTCCAGAGGGTATGGGGATCCTGTGGCTGATCAGAGGGTGACTGTAGAGGTCTTTTCACTGGTGTGGAGGAAAGATTCTCTTGCTTTGCCCTGCCTTGATCTGGGTCACAGTTCTGGGTGGCAGTCCTGGGGTGAGAATGAGCACCGGTGTGGTGGAGCTTGTGGTACAGGGGAGAGGGGATCCTCCAAGTTCTTGTGGTCACACACAGACCAGAGCACAGGCCAGGAGAGGAGTAAATATCTCTCCTTTGATCATACCACCTTGGAAGAACTGAAAATTTACAGGTCCCTAGAAGTATCTCTGAAAACAGCTGCACAAAAAACCACGGCACAAACGTCAAAACATACAACCAGAAGGAAACAACATAGTCAAAGCTCCTACATCCAAAGCCTCCAAGAAAAATGTGAATTGGTTGCAGGCCCAGGAACAGCTCAAAAAAGATTTTGAAAATCAAGCAGGAGAAGTAGAGGAAAAATTGGGAAAATAAATGAGAGTGATGCAAGAAAATCATGAAAAACAAGGCAACAGCTTGGTAAAGGAGACCCCAAAAAATACTGAAGAAAATAACACCTTAAAAAATAGATGAACCCAAAAGGCAAAAGAGGCCCAAAAAGCCAATGAGTAGAAGAATGCATTAAAAAATAGAATTGTCCAAATGGAAAATGAAGTCCAAAAGCTCACTGAAGAAAGTAATTTCTTAAAAATTAGAATGGAGTAAATGGAAGTTAATGACTTTATGAGAAATCAAGAAATTATAAAACAGAACCAAAAGAATGGAGAAAATAGAGGACAATGTGGAATATCTCGTTGGAAAAACTACTGAGCTGGACAATAGATCCAGGAGAGATAATTTAAAAATTATTGGACTACCTGAAAGCCATGATCCAAAAAAGAGCTTAGACATCATCTTTCAAGAAATTATTAAGGCAAATTGCCCTGATATTCTAGAACCAGAGGGCAAAAATAGAAATTGAAAGAATTCACTGGTCACTTCTTGAAAGAGATCCTGAAAGGAAAACTCCAAGAAATATTGTAGCTAAATCCCAGAGTTCCCAGATCAAGGAGAAAATGTTGCAAACAGCCAGGAAGAATCAATTTGAATATTGTGTAAACACCATAAGGATAACACAAAACCTAGCAGCTTCTACATTAAGGAATGGAAGGGCATGGAATATGATATTCCAGAGATCAAAGGAGCTAGGATTAAAACCAAGAATCACCTACCCAGCAAAACTGAGTATAATCCTTTAGGGGAAAAATGGAAATTCAACAAAACAGGGGACTTTCAAGCATTCTTGATGAAAAGACCAGAGCTGAATAAAAAAATTGATTTTTAAATACAAGAGTCAAGAGAAGCATGAAAACAGGAAAGAGAGATCACAAGGGACTTATTAAATTTACTGTTTACATTCCTACATGGAAAGATGATATTTGTAACTCATGAGGCCTTTCTCATATTAGGGTAGTTGGAGGGATATACATATACATATACATATACATATACATATACATATACATATACATATACATATACACATACATATGCATATACATATACAGACACCTACACCTACACCTACACCTACACATACACATATGCATATACATATACATGTACATATGCATATGCATATGCATATACATACATATACAGAGGGTGCAGGTTAAGCTGAATATGAAGGGATGATGCCTAAAACATAAAATTAAGAGGTGAGAGAGGAATATATTGGGAGAAGAAGAAAAGGTAAGAAAGAATGAGGTAAATTATCTCACATAAAAGAGGCACCAAAAAAGCTTTTACAATGGAGGGGAAGAGGGGGGAAGGGGAGGGAATGAGTGAACCTTACTCCCATTAGATTTGACTAAAGGAGGGAATAACATACACACTCAATTGGGTATGTTACCCCTCAGGAAAGTAGAGGGAAGGGGATAAGAGAGATAGAAGGGAGGGCAGATTGGGGGAGGGGGGTAACCAGAAGCAAACACTTTTGAAAAGGGTCAGGGTCAAAGAAGAGAAGACAATAAATGGGGGGGCTGGATAGGATGGAGGGAAATACAGTTAGGCTTTCACAATATGATTATTATGGAAATATTTTGTATAACTGCACATGTATAACCTATATTGAATTGCTTGTCTTCTCAATGGAGGTGGGTTGAGAGCAAAGAAGGGCAAGAATTTGGAACTCAAAGTATTAAAAACAAATGTTAAAAATTGTTTTTTCATGCAACTGGGAAATAAGATATGCAGGCAATGGGATATTCGGTATGCCCCACAAGAAAGTGAGGGGAAGGGTGATAGAAGAGGGGAATAATAGAAGGGATGGAGGACTGGAGGAAGGGGTAATCACAATACATGTCATTTTGGGGTGGGGGGGGGAAGGGAGAGATGCGAAGAAAATTCCACAAAATCTTGTGGAAATGAATGCTGAAGACTAAAATAAATAAATTAATACGATATGGGCATAGTAATGTATGCACTACCTGCCTCATGAGATTAGAATGGAAAAATTATAAACTTTAAAATATGATATAAACATTAGTTATTTAGTCTCTCAAACATTGTTTATATTACTGAGTACTATGTTCTAAATACATATGCTACATAAAAAATGTCCCTGTCCTCAAGAAAGTTGTATTCTATTTGGTGGAAAAGCATTAGCAACAGGGAGGCTAAATCAGGAAATGCCCCATAAGGACATAAACTTGCAGTTGAGTTAAGTAAATAGGCCTCTTGTTGCTTATCTTCATATTTATCTTCCCACCCAAAATGTTCACATTTTTGCATTGTGAATAATCCCAACCCTATGTTTCCCTTAAAATACTTCATTCCTTTCTAGACTAAACTCCCAAATTCCTCCACCATGCCTCAGAAACTTCTTTATTCTGGAAGCTCATTCTAGCTCTGGAATCCACACACTGATTATTCTCCACCTCTGTCCTTGTAGATGCTCCCTCCGGTTGGTGACTCCTCCCAGAGCCTCCCTTTTAGGAGGGGTCCTCATTCCACTCTAGGTGTCATTTCATCCTGGACTTTTTCTATCACATCCTTTCCATCTCATCATCCCCTCTACTTTCCCATTCTGTTTCCTTTTACAAATTTTCTTCCCCCATTGGAACATAAACTCCTCTAGGGTTTGGGCTTGGGCTTATACTCACAATGCTTAGCACGCCACCTGGCATGTAATGAACACTTAATAAATGCTTATTGAGTGACTGAAGATCCAACTTAAGACTCAACTTTTCCGCTCCATCTGTCCACTATCTAAATTGCTACAACATTTATTGCTATACATTGGTCATTGCTATACATTCATTCATTTTCTAAACATTTATTAAGAAACCATTTTGTATAATGCACTATTTCATAGGGTATGTCTTGTCAACCTCTTAACAACGCATACTATCTGTATTTTCTACATCATTTGTAGACCCCTCCAGTAGATTACAAGAGGCAGTTATATGGCTCAATGGGTAGAGCTCTGGGCCTGGAGTCACAAAGACATAAGTTTAAATCTGGCCTCAGACACCCCCTTACTGTGTGATCCTAGGCAAGTCACTTAACCTCTGCTTGCATGGCAAACCATTCCCGTATCTTTTCCGAGGGATCCCATATGGGGTCACAAAGAGTTGGACATGACTAATAATCAGTAGATTATAAATTCTTGAAGGAGGGAGAAGTCTTTTTTTGTCTTTGTATCTGTAGTGCCTAGCACTTAAAAAAATAATTTGTGGAATTGTTGAATTTGTTATTAAATTCTACATAGTGCTTAACACAGTACTTGGAACACAACATAGATTTAATAAATGTTTGTTTAATTCTAAGAGCATTCATACTACTCAATTTAGTATATTCTGCTGGGTTCTGAGGGAGAAATGAAGTTTAAATAAGATGAGGCCTCTGCTTTCACGGAGTTTACAGTCTAGGAAGGGGATAAATCATAAACAGACTGCCACAATGCACACTATTACATGACAAGTTCACTGGAGAGGTGCAAAACAAGGTGCTATGTGAGGTCTGATGAGGAATGTCATTGGTGGGGGCTCCAGAGTCCAGTAACTAGAGCTTTTCTCCAGTCATTGCCACAGAGTCACTAGAGAATATCTAAGCCTTTTGTGAAGCTGTGACCACATAGAACATAATTACGGCACACCGATAGGCTGCATCTATTCTGTCAACCCTGTTTTCTCCTCTTCCTATCCCTACGTTGTGCCCCACTATCATCCTGTCATCTTCTGAAGACAAAATTTTCCCTGATAATATCTTGTTTTCTGGACCTTTGATCATGTGCAGATATTGGTATCCCATGATTTGAAACTATTAGAGTTACATTAGAAGACTCTTTGTATTAAAAGTTAGGCTTTTGTTTGAGGGAGAAGCTTGGAATCATTCAAAGTGATGCACAAAGAGACGCACTTGCCAGAAGCAAGCCAGCCTGCTCTCTTCTTTCTATTTCTGTTTTCTGTTAAGATCTGGACCTGTTTATTGTTCATCAGCAGAGTCTGTCCCCCACCTCCAACATATATAGTACATATAAGCACACATATACATACATGCATACGTGTTTATACGTGTACGTAGCAGTTCAATGTCTGTCCATCTAGTTGCATGTCATAGTCTGGGCAGTAGGTAGTTTTGATCCACTCGATTTTTCCTGTGTGAACTATTAGGCTAAAGCTTGACTTGCATGTAAAAATGGCATAAATGATAAATTTCAGTACATGCATGATTGGAAAATGAAGTCTTGAAATTTGAATCTTTTTCTTATTATGTCGTGAGACTAAAGGAGACAGGTCATCTGAATAACGTAAAATATCTTGAAAGCCTCCAATGCATTTGGAGCACAACATGGAGAGAGTTTAAGGCAGGCCATGGAAGAGAACAAACATTTAGTAATTGTTTGTTGTTTGACTGACAGGAAGGAAAGGCACAGACGGATCGCAGTCTGCATTACTGAAAAAGTCGCATCTTTGTGGTACGGATCCCCTTTGTTGTCCAGTTGTTCTGTGTGGCCTCGCAGAAAAGTCTTACTGCAGTTTTAAGCTATTAAAGCTTAGTAAAAGATTATTAAAGCTGTTTAAGCTTAAAACTGACTCTTCATGGACCCATTTAGGGTTTTCTTGGAAGAGATACTAGTGTGGTTTCCCATTTCCTTCTCCTGTTTGTTTTCCAGATGAGGAGACTGAAGCAAACATTGTTAAATGACTTACCCAGAGTCACATAGCTGTGTCTGAGTGTCTGAGGCTGGATTTGAACTCAGCTCTTTCTGACTCCAGGCCTACCATGCCACCACGCTGCTCATGGATCCCCTAAGACAGAATTATTATTATTATTGTGGTCATTGTTTTTGCTTTATCTCCCATTCTCATTATTTATAAAATACAATTATCATTTATAATAATAACTGTTATTAATGACAGCTGTGTTCTTTCCTGTTCTCTAGCTATTCCCATTTCATTAAATGGTCCCCACTGTGACAATGCCCATCCTGTCTAATTGAGTCCTCTGGGGGACAAAGTTGGTTGCAAAATATAGAAGGAGCAAATTAGGGTTGAAAATCAGCACCTCTTGCTTGGGTGTCAAACAATTCCCCAGAGCCCATATTGAGGGGGAAAAGAAAGACTGAGGGAAGTGAAGAGAAATTTTATAGCCGTCCCTTGACCTTTTATTCTGTGGTCTATTCAATTTCTGAGCATAATAGTTTTTTCTTGTTTATTTTCATTCTTTTATCTTCCCCCTTCTCCCTTAATACAATGTATTCAACTGGAATGAAAATACAAATCATTTGTACCAGAGACCATGCAATTTGTGCTTGTTTGGTCTTTCCAGAAAATGTTCATGTGGTTGGGTATTGTTGGCATGGTGTGCAGTATTTACAGGCATTACTTTACACACACACCCCACGAAATGGAGCAATTATACAAAGTTATAAAGATGATCGTGACATTAGTATTTCATAATCTCAAATGCATAGGACTTTTCTGCACTGGAGATGCTGAGTCCCAGAACTTTTTTTCCTTTTAACAAAGCACTACTAGTCAGTTGTAAAAGTTTTTTTCAGCCAAAATTATAACTTTGCTGAATTTATTTTCTTTGTTGCAAATGAGAGTTTATTAAGAACAAAACAAAAAAATCTATTAACTATATATGTAATATACTCCTTTTAGTAAGAGCTCCTTATTTATAAACTCTTGGTATGGTCAGAATGTGATATTACCACAACCACTTCAAGGTTCTTTTGAGTTCTTCTGGCTAATATGGATTTTTCCAATGAAGTTTATACTATCAACCAAAGTGTCAGAATAATTTCTAAAATTCGAGTTTCTGCAGTATCATGCATACATACATATGTCTGACATATGTGTCTATCCCAGAAGCTGAAAGTTGAAAAGACTTTACTGACTATCTGGCCCTACTCATACACCAAAGGAATCCCCTCTATAATGTACCCGATAAGTGGTAGCCTAGCCTTCGTCTGTATATTTCTGAGGGGAAATCCTAACACTTCTTGAGTCTGCCCCTTCTATTTTGGAGCAGCTTTAATTGTTAGGAAGTTTGGTTTTTTCTGAAATCAAGCCTCAGTGGGCCTCTCTGCAATTTCTCCTCATAGCTCCTGGTTGTGCCTTTTGAAGTCACACAGAATACGTCTAATTTTCCTGCCGTGAGATGGCTCTTCTAGAGCTTGAGTCATGTCCTTTTGGAATCTTCTCCTTGCTATGTTGAATATCCCTACTTCCTTCTACCAGACCTCATATGTCATGGTTTCAAGACCTTTTGCCTACTTTGTTGCCCTCCCCTGGTCATCTTCCAGTATATCAGCACCCTTCTTAAGTCATGGTCCATGGAATGGGGCCCAGTATTCCAGATGAGTTCTGATGGGGGCGGAGGACCATGTGGCTATTCCTTCCTTGTTCCAGGAAACAATTCTCCTCTTAACATTGGTCAAGATCATGTTAGCCTTTTTGACTGATCTGTATTAAACTTGCAGTCCTCTAAAACTCCCAAGATCCTTTTCAGAAAACTCCCCTGCCTTATACTGGCAAAATTGATTTTTTTTCTGTACCCAAGTAAAATAAGTATGCACAAACTCTATACTCTCTCTTTGTCTCTGTCTGTCTCTGTCTGTCTCTCTGTCTCTCTGTCTCTCTCTCTGTCTCTCTCTCTCACACACACACACATACACACACACACACACACACACCATTCCTATCAACACAAACCTCATTTTCTGGGCTCCTTGTGGCTGGGATGTTGTCCTCACACTCTTCACTAAGGGTCCTTTTTTGTCTCCGGACTTTTGCATACATGGGGTGCTGGATTTAGTCCTAAGGAAACCAGAGTACTGAAAAGAGGGTCAAACTCTTTTTTGGTCACACTTTTTGACTCTATGCCTCTACCCCAGAGCCTTGGGGAAAATGACTTAAAGTTAGTTTTGACTCATATCTAAACTCTCTCCGAATCCTGGTGGGTAGTGCAATGGAGAGAGTGCTTGCCTGGAGTTAGGGAGATCTGAGTTCAAATCCAGCCTAAGGCATTGACTACCTGTGTGGTCCAGGGTAAGTCACTTAACCTCTCTTACCTCAGTTTCATTCTCTGTGTAATGAGGATAATAATAGCGCCTACCTCCTAGGGTTCCTGTGAGGATCAAATGAGAAAATAATTGCAAAGCCCTTAGCATCGTGGCCAGCATGCAGCTGATGCTAGACCGATGTTCTTTTGTTACAATTTACTATTGTCCCTGAGGCAGGGAGTAGAAAGGTCTGAACTGATAACTTGTTCCAGAGTCTTAGTGCAGTTTTAAGCTTTGATAATCTTTTACTGAGCTCTAATAGCTTAAAACTGCAGTAAGACTTTTCCAACATCCTTTACAAGACAAATCAGCTCCAGAACACCTATGTATTCCTTCGCACAAAAGAAATTCTTAGCTTAACATTATCAGACAAACTTAAATCAGCAGCAGCACCTTAACTCCTTTCCTATGCTCCTAGAAAGTTGACACTTAGAACAACAAGATGTGATAAATTTTTTTTTTCATCCCAGCTCTTCACTGTTCAAACAATTCCCATCAGGCCCATATGTTCTGGTAGAACAAGTGAGGGTGCTGTGTCCATACTCTTGTTATTGGTCATTTCCTCCAAGAAGTGCTGTAGCAGCTGCAGGCACCCTCTCCCCCGCCCCCTGCAATTCAGTTGGCATTGGCTGAGGAGATGGGGTCTTTGGATCCATTAAACTGAAGGTGTTCTCCAAGGTTGGACATCTCAGGATTTCCGTTCAGTCATTTTTACCCAAAAAAGAAATAACTCAGAGATGGTAGCCAGGGGCCCAAGACCCAGGGTCAAACTCAAGCCAACAGGTATGCCTTCGGTGTTACGTGGTGAGAGTGACACTTCTTCCCAGATGTGAGGAAGCACACCAGTTCTTTCCATTTATTCCTCCAGCGGTTGGCTCAGATAGTGCTGACACTATTTGCAAATGAGAAGAAAGGCAGAAGGTGGATCGCTCACAAGGTATGCTAACAAATGTTTAACAACCAGATTTCTGAAAAAATGTAAGTGTAACATATTTTTAAGTAAAAGCTGCATTATTAATTGTTTAATCTGCACATTTTCTTCATCATAGATGAACAAAACAAGTAATTAAATCCTGATTTGTAACATTTGCTGATTTCCAAGGTGTATATGTTCAGACTGAAAATTTAACAATCGTCTCTAGAGCATTTATTAAGTACCTACTGTGTGCCAAGACAGGAGTGGGGAACCTGTGGCCTCAAGGCCACATGTGGCCTTCCAGGTCCTCAAGTGCAGCCCTTTGACTGAATTCAAATTTTACAGAACAAATGCCCTCAATAAAAGGATTTGTTTTGTGAAGGTTGGATTGAGTCAGAGGGCCACAGCCAAGAACCTAGAAGGCCACATGTGGGTTAGAGGCCACAGTTTCCCCATCCATGTGGCAGGCAGGCTCTGGGCTAAACACTTTACAAGTATCTCATCTGCTCTTCATAACCACCTTATGAAGCAGGTGCTGGTATTATCTCTATTTTACAGTTGAGGAAACCGAGTCAGATGGTGGTGAAGTGAATTGCTCCAGGTCACAGGGTTTCTTAGGGAGTGTAATTATTTTGTGATCTGGCTTCTGAGCTCATCACTCCCTGAAACTGCCCTTTCCAAAGTTACCATGGTCTCTTAATTGACAAATCTGAATATATTTTCTCAGTCCTTGTCCTTCTTGACCTCTTTGCATCATTTGATACTGTGGATCACCCTCTCCTGAATATTCCTTCATTTCCGGGTTTTCATATTTATCCTCCTCTCTGATGCCTCCTTTTCAGTCTCCTTTGCTGAGCCTCTGTCAAACATCAAATTCCTATTAGACATTTGAAACTGGGTAACCTGGAGACATCCTAAACTCGTTATGTTCAAAACAGATTTCATTGTTTTTTCTGTAAGATGTACCCCTGTTCCAAACTTATCTCATGATGTCAAAGGCACCATCATTCTTCCAGCCTCCCAAGTTTGTAATCCTGGTATTATCCCTGACTTCTCACTCTCCCTCACCCCATATATTCAGTTAGTTGCCAAAGCTTGCTATTTCTATTTCTACAATATTTCCTGTGGCAGATCTCTTCTCTCCCTTCACAGAGCTACTACCTTAGTTCGGGACCTCATCACCCATTACCTAGATTGTTTCTATGGTCTCCTAATTGGTCTTCCTGTGTCAAGTCACTTTCTTCAGTCTATCCTCCACACAGCTGTCAAAGTGACATTCTTAAGTGCGGATCTTGCTATGTCGTTCCTATATTCAGCAAACTCCAGTGGCTAGCATCTGTTGCCTGTGAGATAAAATAGAACCTCCTTCTTTTGCTGCTAAAGGCTTTTACAACCTGGTTGCAATCTAGTCTCGTTGCTCCTTCTCCTCTCTCCCAAACTCTATAGTCCAGCCAAACCGTTTGCTCTCTTCCTTACACATGGCTCTCCAACTCCCATCCATGTACCTTTGTACTGGCTGTCCTCCATGTCTGGAATGTATTATCTCCCCTCCTCTGTCCTAGAGCAGCTTAAGCTTGTCAAGATGCAGCTTATGCATCACGTGAAGCCTTTCCTCATTCCTCAATGGCCAGTGCCCTCCCTCTTTAACCACCTCATGTTTATACTCCTTAAAATAATAGGTTATAGAATCACAAGGTCATAGAGTCTGAGCCAGAAGGGTCTTAATGGGAAGGGACTTACCTAGTCTAGCTTCCTAATTTTTCAGGTCTAGAGTGATGAGGTGACTTACCCAAGGTCACACAGAGAGTAATCATTAGAGTCAGGATTTGAACCTAGCTCCTCTGACTTTTGTAACTGTGCTACTCTAGTTCCCATTAAACAAGATGCCCCAAAAGTCTTGGTGAAATTTCAAACTTTAATAGTTCAAACGCCCTGTATTTACTGTATATATGCTCATTTCTTCAGAATTTCTGTGTAACTTACCTATTCATTTGTTGCCTCCTTGAATAGAATCTAAGCTCATGGAGAACAGGAAGCCTTTCATTCTCTTTATCTGCATCCCTGGCACCTAGCTTAGCTCCTGCTAGACCATCGGGGGCTGACAAATACTTGTTGATTGGTAAGTTATTCTAACTTTATAGACATGGAAACAAAGATAGCAAAGTGCTGAGTGACTTGGCCATGGTCACATAATCAATAAGCCGACACAAATTTATCAGGAACCTGGTGTTTGCCAAGCACAAGGCAGCACTACCGAGAGCTGGCTTGGAGCCAGGAACTCCTGTGTTCAAGACTTAGCTCTGACACAGATTAACTGTGTATCCCTCAACAAGCTACCCGATTTCTCAGTGTAGTCGGCAGCTCTCTAAGGCTATAATGACGTGCAGAGAAATCGTCCATCTGAATTGGGCCAGAGAGTTCCCTCATCTAGAAATTCCTGTTATCAATGAAACCACAGTCTGAGCTCTATCCCTGTCCTAGGTGCTGGACATACAAAGACGAAAAAAATGAATTCCGGTCCCCTACGATCTTTCATCCTAACAGGAGATTATTGCACAAATAAGGATGGATATGATATATTCACAATAAAAACAAAGTGATTTGGGGAAAGAAACATTAGATGCTAGAGAGATAGAGAAAGGCCTCTTATCTAGAAATTATAATACTGATAAGAGACAAAACTTAGATTAGAGCCCAGATCTTCTCCAAGCTATTGTGCTTTCTGCTACAGCATACATCCTCATCTATGTATAAGTACAAATATGGGCATACATTATGTCAGCTACACCTCTACGAAACTGCTTGGCTTAGGGATTTGAATTTCACTAAAATGGCTGTATTTTTTAATTGGGCAAAAATATTGGACAAAAATCAGGTTTGGTTAAAGTTTATGACAGAAAGGTTTCCTGCAATTTTTATTAAAGCACACAGAAAAAACCCTCAACTCTTTGGCTTTAAAAAAAAATTGCACTCTGTCCCCATGTTCTTCATTTAGATGCTTATTTATTATTTATTTTTTTGACTAAAAACACATTGGAGGAGGAGTGGAGCCTTAATGAGGCCTCCACACATGAAGAGCTCCCAGCATTCTGCCTTTAGCCTCGCGCCTCCCAGCGCTCTCTAGGCATGCATAGATCTCATTACGACCACATGCCCTGTCATGCGATATTCCTTACTTAGTGACAATTTGTCACTGTCACCCTTGACATGTCACTCTGCAGCAGAAGGATTGGACGTGGGTGCCAAATGTGACACTTAGATGAAAGGGATGGGTAATCAGAATTGAAACAGTGGCCGAGAGTGGCTAATTTCACTCTGACATAATTCTAATATGGCATAAAGAGAGAGAAATGATGTATTTAAGGAGGAGGGGATTCTTTTTTTTCTTTCTTTTTGAAAGCTCTTTTTTTTTTTTCCTGTTCACTCTTGCTCAGAGTCTGAGTATTCAATTCCTCTTTAGGATAATACCCTTATTTTTGAAGGATTAAGTCTTGCATTTTAATAACATGCATTTTCAATTAAGTGCGCTAAGATCCATGGATATAACTATTACTTAAACTCTAAGTAATGGTTACATGTAAAAATTAGGAAACATATTATGCTTTAGATAAATTACATTCAAATTAGTCCTTATTATAAATGGGCTAGAAAATGGATTTTTTAGCTCTAGCTGGCCAAAGAGCCAACATTCCTATATTACTTCATTTGTTTAAGCCAGATTGAAATCCATATTGCTTGACATTAATTGGGTAACAGAGCATCTACGTACTCCAGTTTTCCAGAGTGCTGATGAGTGAGCTTTTACCAGCTTGAATTATACACCATTCCTCTTACATGAAAATGTTATTGTTTATATACAACCCATCATTAAATATTATAAATCTTAATAGAGTAAATTTCAATAGACCATATGCACAATACAGTTATCTAAGAAATTGCATTTTTCCTTAAATAGATAATTATTTCTCTTTTTGATGAAGAGATTATATTGTACAATATTTGCTGAAAATATTGCTGTTTTTTTCTCTTTAGTGGGATGAGAAAGGAGGCAAGGTGAGGAAATTACATTTCTCTCTGTTTCCTGATTTATAGAGTATTAGTGCTGGAAGATAAAATGGTAGGATCATAGTGTTTTGAGCAGGGAGAGATCTTGGAACTCACATAATCCCATCCCCTTAATTTCTAGATGAGCGAAACTTGAAGCTCTGAGAGGCTAACTAGCTTGCCAAAGTTGCACAAATAAATAGCAGAGCCGAGATTAAACCTAACTCTTCTGACTCTAATCAAGGACCCTCAAAGGATCAAAGAACAATGGAATCTTAGGACTTCAGAACATCTTGGAATGTCAGAACTGGAAGGGACCTGAAATATCATCTAGTCCGTTAAATTACATTTCATTGATGCATTTTATTAAATCTGTTAAACAATTCCTGACAGATTGAAAAGGGAGAGCTGGCCATCAGTGGAAATTTCACAGTAGAATGCTACTTCCAGTAAAGAGAATATTAAGAACAATTCCTGCTAAGGAAATTACTTTCTTCTTCACCATGTGGGAAACATCTGACAAGTCTTCACCTTTTAGTGAGTAACAGAGCTGTGGAGAAGGGGGTAGACAGGGAATGAAGGGGCCAGAACTCATAAAACACTAGTACTCAATAATTCATCACCTCCTCTTCCTCAAGCCACATTTTTGTTACTTTACTCTACCCTCCTGTGAAATTACATTCCAGAGCAGCATTAGCAGCCAAAGAAAGCCACCATGCAAATAAACTCTCCTATCACAATGCTGAAGGAGCCAGCCAACGAGTTTCAGGATGGAAGGCCAAATGTCAATGAGTGAACTGGTTGTTTAAATTCCTAAGTAGATAGTTTTCTGAAATCATTCATTTTACTAGCAATGTGAAAGCTTGGGAAATAATCTGGAGTCACTTTGAAGTTTTTACAGCTATGGAGACGGTTTTTTAACCTCTGTATGTGTTTGCCATGGACCCCATTTGTCAGTCTGGTAAAGCCAATAAACCTTTTCTCAGATATGTTTTTCCTAAAAATTTCATAATTAAAAGAATTGTTGAATTTTAGTCATAGTTCAATGAAAGTAAAAATGTCTTTGTAGAAGGGTTAATAAAGGAAGAGTAGAGTTAATGGAGATCAGGGTGGTACAATCTCTGGGTCTCTGCTCCAGATCAAAAGCCCTAGTGGCCAGCAGAGGTTGGATATGAGGTCAGGATTGTGTCACTGCAAGCAAGTGAGCATGGTGTGCTAGAGGATGAGCAAGCCATATAAAACCCAAACCACAAAGTCTTCCTCCCAGTATATGCAAGGTTTAAGGGTGAGGTACAGAGAGGGTAGGAGGTAGAGATAGATTCACTATTCATTAACTCCCTACACTATTTGCTTCCTATTTCCCTTCTTTCCCTGAGAAGACAGAAGTAAAGGAAGGGGAAAAGTCTTCTTTTTCTTATGACCAACAGTGCATAGTCCCAATAGCCACCATTCCAACCTAATTCTATCCCAATTGGTTTCAGTAATTTCTTTGCTTATAAATGGATTTCTACTGATATAAAAAGCTAGTGGCCACCAATCCTGACTAACATGATCAATACCAACAGAAGAGCAAGATGGTGAGAGGGAGCAGTTGTTCGTGTTTTTTGCAACGGGATACCAGAGATCACTAGTGAACAAGGGCTTCTGGAGTCCTCTTACTTGAGGCCCTGGGGCTGCATGACTGTGACCAATGAGATGGCTCTCTCCTACTCCTGTAGGAGAGAAGAGAGCAGAAATCTTTCCAGAGGAAAGAAGGGTGTGCAAGCACCTTGAGGAGTGGCTGTCAGCACCTCCAGAAATGTCATTGTGCCACATGGAAGAGACAATGACATGAACAGTACTTTGAAATTTACAAAGAAATTTCCTTATAACAAACTTGTAGATTAAAAGTATTATCCCCATTTTACAAATGAAGAAACTAAGACTCCAGGGACCGAAGTGACTTACATAGTCAGGTACTTAGTATTAGGAAGACCTGAGAAACAATGGTCCGTTGATTTCAAGTCCAGCTAAACTAGACTGCCTTTCCAATGGATCCCATCTTTAATGACCTCTATTATTCTAAAACTATATTCTCATGATCTCATCATCTTGATGAAAGGATAGAAAACTATCTGCAATGTCTGAATGATTTTTTCTTCCCAGTTCAGAAGAAAGACATTGCTGCATGAGAGCTGCTGCATGCTGCAAGGAGCACTCTTATTTTTCTTTAAATGGTTGGATGGGTTTTTTTTTTTTTTTGTCTTCTCATTTACAATTTGGACAAATATGGATTTTCTGAGCAAATATTTTGGTTGTTTGTTATGATGGTTTTTTTTTTTCCGGCTGAAATTAGGCAGCTGGATAATAGGATCCTCTGGGAATGGTACTAAGGACAGTGTTTTTTCACCTTGGTCTTTTGGGCTCTGCTCTTAATTGGAGCTTAGTGTCCCACTAATGATTTTCTCTCCAGGGTTTCATATGACCATTTGAGCTCTTTAGTTGCTGCCTAACGTACTGCCGAACAAAGAGTCCTTGTGGCTTTGTCTCAGAGGTCCCTTATTATATATACAGCAATCCTCAATTAACCTCTTATTTAAAAAAAAAACAACAAAACAGTAGTATGAAGATGTAAAGGCTAGCTCCTTAGGAAGATCTTGGTAATCAGTTGCTGAGATGTAATTATTCCCCCTCCCCTCCCCCGAAGCAAATATTTCCCTGTGCAAAGACCAGCTTGCTAACCATATGAGCAGTTGACTCTTGGCACCTTGGTGACTGAAAAACAGATTTCAATGGAGCCAGAATCAATTTCCATTCTTCAATTGGAGAAGTATCAGTTTCAAGTCATTCAGGATCCTGAAAAATGACCTTCTCTCATAGATCTGGTAAAAGTAACAACTTTGAAAGGCTTCTTTAAAATAACTCACCATGACTTCAGAACTTATATACTGTGCTAATAATAGAATTTTATCAGCAAGTTCTTCTCATTGATGGTTAGATCAACTGCAGCTTACATGGATAAAAACTAATAAATAGGTTCATACCAATTTTAATTAGAGAAAAAGGTTTCTTCTCCCACATTTTTCACATGAGTCTAACAGGGGCTATATCCATTGAGTATGCTCATAGTTGCTTTCCTGATTCTGGTTGACCATATGGGAGGTTTAGGTCCTGCTTCTGGTCACGTGTGACCCAGAACAAAAAGGCTTGCACTTTTTTATACATATACAGATATGTATGTGTATACCCACATACACACATATGTATGTGTATACCCACATATACACATACTTGTACATATACAATGTATTATGTTATATACACATATAAATATATGCCATGTGTATACATATGCACATATATGTGTGTATATGTTATATGGTATACCTGCACACATGTATATGTGTGTGTATGTAAATTGTATTTCATTTTCAGTTCTTAACTCTCATCCTCCTCTCACCTTCTCTCCCACCCATTGAGAAGGTAAGGAATACAAAGCCCATTATAAATATGAAGTCCTGGAAAACAAATTTTCATGTAAGCTAAATATATGCTTTAATCTGCACTCTGAGAACATCCCTTCTCTCTCTGAAGATTTTTCATTTTGAGTCCTTTGGAACTGTGGTGGGTCATTGTGTTGATAACAGTTACTAAGTCTCGCAGAGTTGCTTATCCTTACAATGTTGCTTTTACTATACAGATTGTTCTCCTGGTTCTGCTTCACTTTGCATCAGTTTGCCTAAATCTTCTCAGATTTTTCTGAAACCGTCCTCTTCAACATTTCTTACAAGCACCATAGTATTCCATTACTAACTTCTTCAGTCACTTCCCAATTGATGAGCACCCCCTCTGTTACCAATTCTTCACTACCACAAAATAGCTAAAGCATAAATATTTTTGTACATATGGGTCTTTTCCTCTTACTTTAATCTCTTTGGAGGATAGACCTAATAGTAATATTGTTAGGACAAAGAGTATGCATAGTTTAATAGCTTTGGGGGCATAGTTCCAAATTGCTTTCCAATATGGTTGAACTACTTGAGAGTTATACCGACAGTGTATTAGTAAGCCTATTTTCCCACATCAACAGTATTTCTCATTTTCCTTTTCTGTCATCTTAGCCAATCTGATGGGCATGAGGTATAATCTCAAAGTTGTTTTAATCATCATATCTTTAAGTATTAGTGACTTTGAGCATTTTTTTCATGTGACTAATGAAAGTTTTTATTTCTTTCTCTGAAAATTACTTGTTTATATCCCTTAACCCATTACCAATGGGGGAATGGCTTTTATTCTTATAAATTTGGCTCAGTTCCTTACATACTTTAGAAATGAGACCTTTGTCAGAGAAACATGTTGCAAAGATTTCCCCCAGTTTTCTGAATTTCTTCCCATTTTAGCTGCATTGGGTTTTTTTGTGCAAAAACTTTTTAATTTTATGTAAACAAAATTACCCATTTTACCTCCTATGAACCTCCCTTTCTCTTGTCTGGTCATGAATTCTTCTCCTATCCCTAGATCTGAAAGGAAATTTCTTCCATGTTCCCCTTTTTTGCTTAGGATATTTCCCTTTATGTATAAATCCTATACCCATTTTGAGCTTAACTTGGTATAAAGGCTTTCCCTTTGAAATGATCATCTACCTTAATTAGCTGCAGAGCAAGAAGAGCTGTAACTCTGTGGCCCAACCTCTCTGCTGACCTCTAATCTCACATATCCAACTGCCTTTCAGATATTCTGAACTTGATGTCCAGTAGACATCTTAAATTCAAGATGTCCAAAACAGAACTCATTATCTTTCCCTCCTCCACACACATACAACTTACCTTCCTTCCTCCTGTAGAAGGCAATAGCATCATCCCAGTCCCTCAGGCTACCAACATAGGAGTTATCCTGGATTTCTCTTCACTTTCTTTTACCCCCGTATCCAATCTGTTGCCAAGACCTGTCAATTTCACCTTTATATCTCCTCTTAAATATACCTCCTTCTCTCCTCTGACACTGCCACCGCTCTGGTACAGACCCTCATCCCCTCACACTTGGACTATTGCAATAGCCTCCTAGTGGATTTGACTGTCTCAAGTCTCTCCCCACTCCAATCCATTCTCCATTCAACCACAAAAGTCATTTTTCTAATGCACAGGTCCAGCTATGTTACGTCCCATGCTCAATAAACTTCAGTGACTCTTTATTGCCTCTAGGAACAAGTCCAAAATCCTCTTTTTGGCATCCAAAGCCCTTCATAACCTAGGCTTCCCCCCCTCCCCCTTCTAGTCTTCCCATTTTCTACCAGAAGCCTTTCCCAACACTTTTTAATTTTAGCGCTCTCCCTCTCAATTATTCCTATTTATCCTATTATATTCTATTTATCCAAACATAAAGCTTTTTTGGACATAATTATTTGCCTATTTCTCCCTCATTAGATTTTGACTTCCTTGAGGATGGGGACTGTCTTTTTCTTTTTTCTTTTCTTTTTTTTTTTTTTGATATCCCCAGGGCTTAGTGCAATGTCCAGCAGGCACTTAATAAATGTTTATTGACTGACTAACTCAGTGAATATACAAAAGGATCAAGCCATCCCCTCACTTCTTTCTTCCTTTCCTGCTAGAAACTGTGTTGAAACTGATTTCAAGCTGTTTGGTGGAATGAGAGTAGAGAGCAAAAGGGCAGAGTGACCTTGCTGTGCTCTTACCACACTGCCCTCCATGTGGCCATGAGCAAAGTACATATCTTGCCTAGGCATGCCTGGGTCTGGGTTTTAGTGACTACCACCTGTTTGTTTGTTTTTTATTGTTGTATACTGATCTTAGGTGAACAAATAATTATTTTGAGATGGATGTATTCAGTCTTTAATGTGATCTTGTAGGTTTGAGAGGTCCAGAAGTCCCATCAGATTGAACCTTAATGGTAGTAGAGGAAGAATGCCCAGAAACTACTCTAGCCCTTAGGATAGAGGAAATATGGTGGTCTTCCTCCAGATAGTGTGTATTCTCATTTGCAACTGGCATTGCAATAGATAAGATTTGCAGGTAAGAAACCAAGAGATTTATATGAAGAGGAGTTGATACCGCTTTCTGAAAAGGCTGGTCCCATTTGGGACTTAATCCTTATGATGGATCTTCTGTCTGGTCAGAATAGAAGGTGTGCATTCATCACCTTCTGTGAAAAGGATGCCACACAGGAAGCTGTCAAGCTGTGTGATAGCTACGAAATCCAATTGGCTATAGATCTATATTCTTAAAAAAAAAAATGGCTTAACTGTTTCATCTTTCAGTAGCAATTTTCTGCCATTTGTATTGGGCTGAAGAATTATTATTGTGTATATACTCGTCTTTTTTTCTCTCTTTTTTCATAAATGCTCTTGGACATTATTGGGCTTACAGTTCCCTACAGTTACAATGCTTTTTATCATTTTAGGTGCCGTTTTAGCCATTTCAAAGAAATCTTAAGATACTGTTAAATCACGACTTTTGCAGAACCTCTGATTTTTGGACAGTTTCTTTTGTGGGTGTGTGTGGGGGTGGGGGGAGGGAGAGAGAGAGAGACAGAGAGAGACTGCACAGGAGTGTGAGTATGCTGTAAATAAAAGTACAAGCTAGAGCTTTGTTTTAGTAGTTTTAAGAAATTAAACAAATTTCCATTTTCTTGTATTGAAAACAACCTATGATTGTGTTCTGCATTTTCAGAAGCAGGTTAACTGTGTTTTTTAATTGTTATAACTTCACAACTTTTTGAAATCTGCCCTACAAAATCTGTTTGGCTTCATTCTCAAAGCCATGGTAATTTGTTCCTTGTTGTGATTGTATTTCCAATTTCTTGTTCATGTAATATTTCAATAAAATTCAAAATTCCATTTTTAAAAAGTATAAGCTACAAAGAAGGAGCCCAACCGCATTAGTAAAGGGAGTTTGCTTACATAGGAGTTCTTTTTATCAATGAAATCCTAGGTCCAGTCCTTACTCTTAATTAAATCTAAGATTACATTAGCTTTCCTAGCTGCCGTATCATACTGTTGAATCATTTTGATCTTAAAGCAATGTTAGTCCCTGCCCTTAAAGAGCTTATAATCTAATGGGATAAAAGGAAGCTAGGGGAAGGGTGAGGAGAGGGAATGTACCTGGTACTAGACCTTAGTGGAAAAACCCAAAAGAATGTAGCTGTATAGGAAACTTAGAGATGACTTGCCTGGATATCCTCCTTAAATGGAGGTTTGGGGAGGAGCTCTGTGTTCTGCCCTCTAACCAGATGCCTCTAATAGGGCAGAGAGTTGTTATTTTTATTTTTCATTTTTTGTTTTTTTGTTTTTTTGAAGAGGACCAATGACATCACAGTGTACTGTGTTTACTTGCGCATGAATTGGATTTAAGCAAGGCAAAGTTGCTCAAAATCATCAGCTTTACTTTCTATTGCTGTCATCAAAGTCCAGTAGCAAGACAAAAGTCAAGATGACTGACAATGGCCCAGGTTGCAATGGATGGTCTTGATGTCTTTGATGTCTGACTAAACTCTAAGTGCTCCAAAATGCCTGCTTCAGCTGCCTACATGGTTTTTGGAACAAATTATTCTCATCCACCTATTGCACTGGAGGATATCTTTGCATGCATGGGGTAAACATCCCCCTATGACTCACCAATGGTTTCCTGACACCAAGTCCCACATTGTATATATTTTGTTATTAGCTTTATACGCTAGAATGGCAAAAGTGCATCCTAATTATCAAAATCATCCAACCATAGTTAGCCCTGGTAGATTTATATTGTGAAAATGTAGATGGATGTTTCACTAGGTGTGAATAAGGGCTGAACACTTCCCTAGATGAGGTTCAATGAAGTGACTTGGTCACACTCTCAGAGACCTAGTTAGAATAAAAAAAGACCACCATAGCCTTGTTCTCATTTCTTACTCACCGCGATCCCCATTTTCAAGGGGGGAGCCTCCCAAACTTTAGAGGACTGGAGCATCCTAGTAGAATCTCTGAGATAAGAAGAGCTAGAGACATTGTTTACATTAGAAGTCAAAGACTGACCAGATTAGATGAGTAAAAGCAAATTCAAGGTTTTACAAAGGAGACCAGTAGAAGAATTACATCATAACTAGTGCAAGCACCTTGAAAACTCCAGTAAAGGACATGAGCTGTGAATCAGGTCCTCAGAGAGTGATTACTATTTCCCCTGAGGACTGTAGGTATAGCTTTAAGGGGTGGAGGGACCCCTGTGAATACTCTGCTACGATGTTCATTTCCTCGTTCCATTGATCAGCTTTTCAAGGTTTTGACCAGTTATGATTGCTGCTTTGTAGTATAATTTGATATCTAGTACTGTTAAGCAGCCCAATAATCTATGTGGGTTTGGTTTTTATCCTGCTATTTTAGTGGTTATTGTTTCAATTAATTTGATAGTTTTATCTCAGCAATTATTTAAAAAAATTATTTAAGAAAAAATCATTTAAATATCATTTTGCCTATGCTTGTTTCCTCAATTTCTTTTTCTTAGCTTATTATTCTAGATATCTTTTCTAGAACTATAACAGATAATAGTGGTGATAAAATGTATCTTTGATTTATCTCCGATCTTACTGGAAAGCCTTCTAGCTTTTTTTCTGCTACAAATAATGCTGTCTCTTGTTTTTAGGGAAATAGTATTTGCTGTATTAAGGGAAGGATTCTTTATTGCTTTACTTTTTAATATTTTTAATGGAAATTAGTTTTGTATTTTATCAGAAGTTTTTTTTTGCATTTGAGGATATAATTATTGGTTCTGTTATTAATATTCATCTATTATGTTTGAAGTTTTCCTAATAAGGAATAGCTAATTAGCTAATAATTAATGGTGATAAGGAACCGAGTCTGCATTTTTGGCATAATGTGTTGCTAGAGTCAGTTTGTTAATAATTTATTCAATATTTTATGTCAATATTCATTAGGGTTATGGGCCTGTAGTTTTGTTTCTCTGTTTTATCTTTTTCTAGTTCAAGCAGGAATTTGATAGAATCCTTCCTCTTTATTTTAAAAGAATAGTTTATAAATATTGGAATTAATTATTGTTTAAATTTTTGATTGAATTCACTTGATTGATGCTAGGGTTTTCCTTTGAGAGTTAATTTACAATTTGTTCAATTTCTCTTTCTGAGATTTTAGTATTTAAATTCTCTAGTTCTAGCTCTGTTAAACTCAGTTTTTTATATTTTTAAAGTATTTATCTATATAATTTATCATCTTTTGCATTGAGTTGGGCAAAATATTTTCTAATAATTTCCTTCTTTTTTGATCAATTTGTTTAAAATTCTTTTTTGTTTTTAATATTGGAAATTTAGTTTTCCTATTTTTTTAACCACACTAGTTAAACTTTATTAGTTACAAAACATATTTATGTTTCGTTAGATTGTTTTTATTTTGGGGAAGGAGAATTGCTTTTAATTTTAATTTCTTATTTGAGCTTTCCGAATTACTGTTTTGGCAATTAGTTGAGATTTTTGATTTGTTAGTTTTTATTGATGTGGCTAATTCAATGATATGGTGTTTCTCCCTTTCATTTATGAAAGTATATAAAGATATACATTTTCCCTTGAGGACTTCTTTTGCTGCATCTCAAAAGTTTTGATATGTTGCCTCGTTGTCATTTTCTTCTATGAAATTATCTATTATCCCATGCTTTGTTCTTTGACCCACAAATTCTTTAGGATTATATTATTTATTCTCCACTTAAGTCTTCTCTTCAAAAGCCCTTTATTTATTATGTTATTGTATGTAACATATTGTAAAGGATGTAAAGGATGCCTAAATTTTCCTCCATTTGTCAGGAAATAGTTATAACTTATTGACAGTTTTTTTTTTCCAGTGTGCCATGGGCTGTTTCCAGTAATCACCAGAGATATTTAATTTTTCTAAAATTATTTTAAAGTCCTTTCTTGTTTATCTTTTAGTTGAATATACATAGGTCTAAAAGGAGTATATTGAGGTCCCCAATTAAGAGAGTTTTGCTATCTACTTCTCCCTGTAATTTTAGGAACTTTTCCTTTAAGTACTCAGAAGTTATGCCATGCAGTGTTCTATGTTAAATAGTGACATTATTTAACTATGCACAGACCCTTTAAGCATTTGGGGACCTTTCTAAGCCACACTGTGAAAGGCAGATCACCCGCCCCCATTTTTGTTGTCTTATCCCCATGGAAATTCATGAGGGTCGGGATTATTTTCGTTGTATTTATACCCCTAGCATTTATTAGAGTTCTGGGTCTAACATAAGCACTTTATTAATGTGTTATCATTCATTCATTCATTCAATCAGTCATTTATTCTTTTATGTAGTCTTCCTGTTTATCTCTTTTCATCATTTCTTTTTGTATTGTTGATTTTTCTGAGTCCATTGCTTTCCCTGCTCCCAAGTACTCAAGAAGAATCAGTGTGATTGTTTTCTCCCATCTTGGACCGTTAGTAGTCTTCATGTTGTAATACTCTTCACTTCTTGGCTAAAGTAGGAAATTCTGGAGCAGAGGTTCTTACACTGTAGTCCACAAAGAGATTTCAGAAAGATCGGTAGACTTGGATGGAAGAATAGGCAAGATGGGTCTCTTCACCTTCTATGTCTCTCCCAACATCCTCTTCTAATGCCTGTTTTTATGTCTAGTCTTTCCATTAAATCTCTCTCTCCTCCAGGTCATTGATCATGTCTTATTTATCTTTTTATTTCCGAGAACACCTAGCTTCAGGCCTTGAACATTACAGGTTCTTTAAAAAGCATTTGAAGAATGGAATATTCATACAGTGAAAACTCAGATTTCACAGCTAATACATAAAATCATCCTTTAAATATTGCATGGAATAGTTTAAAAGAAATTTCTCGATCTAGCAAAAATATTAAAGTTTGGGCTGAATCCTTTCAAAGATCCGTGATTTTGTCAGTGTGGATTATCCCTCAATCAATGGAGAGCATGGCCTCTCCCTCTGTAGTCAAAAGTTTTAAGAGCTGCTGTGCCTCACCTTCCCCTGTACGCACCTGCCCATCCAAATCATTACTTGATGACTGTTTTGGGTGAGTAGAGTCTTTATTTTTACATAGGCCAGATCTTGGACAGCAGATGCGATCAGTCACCAGATTGTATTTTGGGATTAAAATGGTTTACCAGAGCTTGTGTTTTATTGGGATAGCATTCAAGAACTTGGGATCATCTTCAAGTCACAATTAGCTGTTAGAGGAGGACTTTAATATTGAGGTGACATGTTTTGTTGTTGTTTAGATGTTCAATCATATCTGGCTCTTCATGAGACTATGGACCATACTGGCCACAGGGTCTTCTTGGCAAAGATACTGCAGTGGATTGCTGTTTCCTTTCATAATGGATTAAGGCAAATAGTGTTAAGTGACTTGCCCAGGGTCACATAGCTAGTAAGTGTCTGAAATCAGATTTGAACTCATCTTCCTGACTCCAAGTCCAGCCCTCTACCCATTTAGCCATCTAGCTGCCACTAAGGTTTAAATTTACTCATAATATACAAAATAAACAAAAAAAAGACAGAATAAAATAAATTCCTTTTTGTAGGAAACTGGAACTCAATGGACTAGAAATTTTGTGGCTTTCAGTGGCCATTGATGGCTATTAGCTTACTTAAAGACTTAATCTTTCCCTGCTTTTGTTACTGTAGGTGTTTCTGCATTGTAGGGTTGTTTTCTGATGATGCAGATTTAAGTGTCCTGATTAATAGTAACTCTGCCCTTAGAAGTGTAGTAATAAAACTTATGGATTGCTTATGATTATGGTCCCAGTTAGAGAGAGAAAAGTCATTTCCCTCCTCTCCATGTTTTCTCTAGAAAAATCCATAAAACTTCCTCTGCAGTAGAAATATCTGCCTTCTAGTGGTAACCTCTCATTAGCTTCTCTTCCTGAGCTAGGAGGAAATAAAGCTTCCAGGGTCTTTAGTGACTTGGACCTCCCTGTCAAGGACAGCAAACCCAACCCAGAAGAACTGTTACACTTCCTGATCTGTCTTCCTCCTCCTGATCATCTTGAGTTTTCCAAAATACGCTTGTTTGTACATAGGTGATGGCATGTTCTTTCCTCTGTTAGACTGTGAACTCCTCCCGGGGAGGAGCTGTCTTTTGTCTTTGTTGGCATCTGCAGCACTTAACACAATGCATGGCACGCAGTAGACATTTAATAAATGTGTTTTGACTGACTGGCCCTTCCATTTTTCCTTCTGCCAAAAGGAGACCATTCTGTGAAGAGATATGCCTATGATCAGAGCTATTACAGGCCGTGATTGCAATAACTCCATGAATAGAAAAAGACATAGACAGCCTGGAAAGCATAAAGAGGCTCTGGGTCACTTGGATATAGACATCAAATCACCTCCCATTCACTCCCTAATAATTAGGAGACTTGGGCTTTGTTCCAGGTTCTGGAATTCAAGGCATGATCTTGGGCAGGTCACAGTCCCTTTCAGGGTTTCAGGGGTTGGTATTAGATTATTTCTGAAGACACCTTCCAAGTCAGTTGTCTGTGGTACTAATGATGCTAAGACACATCCTGATTCCAAGGCTCCTTCCAACTCTGACATTCATTCTATATTTTATATTCTTTTTTTTTTTTGATGGGGGAGGGCAGGGCAATTGGGGTTATGTGACTTGCCCAAAGTCACACTGCTAATAACTGTTTAGTGTCTGAGGCTGGATTTGAATCTAGGTCTTCCTGACTCTGGGGCTGGTGCTCTATTCACTGTGCCACCTAGCCGCCCCTATATTTTATATTCTAAGATTCCTTCTAGCTCTGACATTTTCTAGTTCTTTGGCACTATAGGGATTGGGTGTTGCACTGCTCTCTAAGCCAGTGATTTATTTTACTATTCAAATTTGATCTCTAGACCCAAGCAGGCGTGATACTTTAGCTAGTTCTTTTTAACCCATAACATCACTATCTTTCAACTATAGGTCACATTCACGTGGACATCTAATATTTCCATAATAGTCTGAAAGCATGTTTAATGGTGCAGTAGAATAGGAAAATTAATTCCACTCTCTAACAAGATTGTCAGTTTACTCATATTGACTTTTTGGTGCCTAGATAGCATACGGCAAAGTTCATATACTATAAAAGACATCATTATTAACATTGTTTCAAACTCTTACAAATCTTTAGGATCTGAAAGATAATTGGGAATTATTTTCTTTTAATTACATAAGTATTAAAAATGTTGTATTTTGGAACAAACAAACTTGTTCTATATTAGTGTTTTTTGATTTTAATTTTTTTTAGAGAGGAAGCAAAGTGTAGTGGAGAGAACCCTGGACTTTTGCTTCAAGACTGGGTTTAAATTTTGGCTGTATTACTTCTTGTTTGACTTACGGTAAGTATTGTGGTCCATTGCTGAAGTTTAAATGCATCTCACAGAAGAATGAAATTAGCCAGTCAATGTTAAAGCACTTTGTCCTTTGCTTTCACTTTAAATAAGCTATGTAGCTTATCTGGGAACATCCTAGGGCATGAGGAAGAGGGAACAAAATAAAAAACTGAAATTCACTGAGTGTTATAGATACAGGGGCCAGTCATAGTCACTAGCATTTCAAAAGTATCACTGCATGATGGACTCGAGATGCAGTATAACATACATTCTCAGACATTTGTTTGTTTTCTCTATGTGTATTAGTTAATTACAAGGGTTTTATTTTTCCCCCAAATTTTTGGAGAAGGGGAATTAATAGAGATAGGAGTAGGGACAAGTTGCCAAAAGAAGAAGAAAAGGAAGAAAAGAGGGTAATTGAATTTAAAAAAAGATGCACAGAAGATAACAGAAGAAAAATTAGAACAAATCATGGACAAACAGCACAACTTTGAAGTTTACATGTTGGTTTTATTATACACTTATAATGAAAAGTGAGGTGTGCATAATAATAGCATTATATGGTACTTTAAAGTTTGCAAAGAGCTTTATATATGCTATTTCATTTGATCTTCACAACATTCTTGGATTTCAGATGCTATTATTCTTCCCATTTTACAGATAAGGAAAATGAAACTGAAAGGTTAAATTATTTGCCCAGAGTCACATAGCTAATAAATACCTGAGGTAGGATTAAAGTCATGCCTTCCTGATTCCAAGTCCAACACTTAATTCACAGTTTCACATAAAATACTCTTTTTTTTCCTATTCTACTATAAATTTATATAATATATATGTATAATTATATAATATACATATTATATAATTATATAGTATATTTTAATCTGGTATTAAGTTCAGAATAAAAACAATTTTTAAAAGAGAAAAATTTGAGCTATCAAGGGCTAGTGCAAATAAAAAGTTCAATCAAACAATTCCACTAGAATCTGGAAGAGTCAAGGTTTGCAGAATTCTGTCACAGCCAAGACTGCGAAAAGGGTATGGTACAAGGATATCCCTGGAATCCAGAAGAGGCAGAATACATGGAATCCAATTGGAATCCAGAATCTAGAATTCAGAGGTGGTCTTGGAGTTACTGGTAGGAAGAAACAGTCTACAATGATCTTTTAGGAATAGTCGCCAGAGGACTCTTTCAAGACAAGTGGCAGAATAAACAGTTGTGAGCTCTCAGTTATGTACTTCAGCAAAGACTTAGAGATAGTATCAGACTGAATAATGATCAAGTATTTCATAGAGAAACTATAGTTATTGCTTTAATCAGACCTAAGAGTATATAAAATGAAAGAGAAAAACTGGAAAGGGGCCCTACCAGAAAGGTGTAAAGGAAACATAATTAGACTCATACAAGATATAGCAGCTACCACTTCTAAGGAGAAGAAATCTTATAATATGGCATTTGAAAAGGCAAAAGCTATAGGGTAATGAACAAAAATGACTTGCCCTGGAAAGCTAAGTCTAATCCTATGGAAAAATAAACATCCTTTTAAAGGAATAGAGAGTTTTCAAACATCCTTTTGAAAAGATTGAAAAGATTTGAAAAGATTTCAAATCTTTTGAAAAGATTTGAAAATGCAAGCCCAGGAATTAAGGGGAATATAAAAGAAAATGAATACATTTGAGAAACTGGAAGGGGCCACATAAAAATCAAGTTTTTATATTGGTATACCTACAAATTTTTTTAAAGAGTTATATTTGATAAATATCTCATAATTACTCAATGGGAATCAGAAGAACCACACATATTCATAGCTATATGTAACAACTTTACGAAAATTGACAATGTGCTGGGGATAAAAAAAAAAACTACAGAAAAATTAAACACATCTTTTATTAACCACAATACAATAAAACATAATAAATAAAGAGTCTTTGGAGAAAAGACTTAAACTTAAATGTGAATGAAGTAATTTAACCATAAAGAAATATTTGGGACAAAGAATAAACCATAAAATCCGTAGATAACTTCATTTAAAAAAATGTTAACAAAAGCAAAACTTTTGGCATGCTACTGAAAGAGTCCTTAGGGGAAAATAATAATAATAAAATATTTTTTACCAATAAAAGAGACAAAGAAGGATCAATTTTTTTAAAAAAGCCAACAAGCTGTGAAGTAGCAAATTTTTCAAAAAAGGCACAAAAATAAAATTCTGAAAAAAGATTAATAAAATTTAACGTTAAAAAACAATAACATTAAATTGATAAATAAAACTAGGAACTGCCTTTTTAAGAAGAAAAAACCTAATAAAATTGATTTAAAATGCTAATCTAATTTCAAAACAGAAAAGAAGGAAGACCAATTTAATAGCTTCAAAAATGAAAAAAAGAGGACTCAAATGAAGAAATAAGGAAAATTATTCAAAACTATTTACCCAATTCTATGGCAACAAAACTGACAACTTAAATGGATATTTTAGAAATATGAAACATCTAAATTAACAGAAAAGTAATAGGAATTTAAATAAATCTTTGTTGGAAAAAAATGAACAAGCCACAAATTAATTCTCAAAGGAAAATCCCTCATGGCCAGATGGTTTTAAAAGTAAATTCTATGAAACATTCAAAGAGCAGTTAATTCCAATGTTACATGTTATTTATGAAAATAAGAAAGAACAAGCACATTCCTACCAAATTTCTAATATGACACCAGTATTATCTGATATCTACATTTGGGAGACAGCAGAGAAAGACAAATATAGATCAATATATCCAATGAGTATCAATGCAAAAAGTTTAAATAAAATATTAACAAATGGTCTACAACCCACACATTAAAAAGATTATATATATATATAAACAGACTGTATTTTTTTGCCAGGATTTCAAGATTGCTTCAATATGAGGAAAATCATAAGCATAATAGACCATATTAACAGCAAAAATTAACAGCAATAGAGGATTATATCAACAGATTCACAAAGACTTTTTTTTAACAAAATTTATAACAATCATTTCTGGGTACTATCCTAAAAAAGCAAAAGAAAAAATGGTCCTTTCCTTAACATGCTAGAAAGCACCAATCTGAAAATGAAAGCTAACTTTATGTGTAATGGAGAAATATTAGAAGACTTCACAATATGTTTAGGAGTAAATAAACAATGTTCACTCTCATATTATAATTTTATGTAGTACTAGAAATGCTCGACATAACCATAACACAAGAAAAGGAAATTGAGAAAATAAGAATGAGTGAAACAGGGAAAATACTTTTTTGGGGAATAGATGTTCTGGTTAAAGAAATCCAGAGATTCAACTGTAAAATTGATTAAAATAATTAACAACTTTAGCAAAGTAACACAAAAATCAACAGTTTACAAAATAAATTGCCAATAAAATTTAGCAGGAAGAAATAGAAAGAAAAATTTCATTTAAAATACCTATACACTTTATAAACTATTTTACAGTCTCCCTATGAAAATATATGCAGGACTTATATGAACACAATTATAAAATATTGCATATAGAAATAAACAGGTCTAAATAATAGGAGAGGTTCATGGGTTAGACATGTCATTACAACACCACCTGAATTAATTTAATTATTCAATACCATACCAGTCAAACTAGAGAAAGATAATAGAGGTAGAAAAAAAAAAACAACCTTGATCTGGAGGAACAGAAGGTAAAGATTCTCAAATAAAATAGTGGAAAAAAATGGGGAGAAAAGGAGGCTACTGGTTCAAAGTTTGAAATTATACCACAAAGCAGTAATAATCACAACATATTTGATATTAGTTGAAAAATTAGAGAACGATCTATGCAAGAGATTAGGTATACAATATACCTAATAGAAGCAAATGAACATAGTAGTGAAGTGTTTTTCATAAACCTGAAGACCCTAACTACTGGAGTAAGAACTATTTGACAAAAACTTCTGGGAAAACTGGAAAGAAATCTGGCAGAAATTTGGTTTTGATCATCTGACATCATCTATCATAAAAAGTTACAAATATTTGTCTGAACTAAAGGTTGCATCATCATAAACTGATTAGAGGAGGAAGGAAAGAGATATAGAAGGAAAGATAGAAGACTTTTTGATCAAACAACAAATACAAGGAATAGCAAAAGAAAAAATGGACAATTTTGATTATATAAAATTAAAAGTATTTTTGTACAAATAAAATCAATGGAATTAATTTTGCAAACTAAACAATTAAATGGGGAAAATAATCTTGGAGTAAGTTTCTCTGATAAAGGTCAAATCTAAGAAATATAATGAACAGATTCAAATATACACGGTATCTTAAAATTCTTAGATCAATTTTAAGTTTTGATAGTTTTAATAGCTTAAAACTACAATTAGACTTTTGGGACACCCTATATATAAGAGTAAGTGCCATTATTCAACAGATAAATGATCAAAGGATATGAGCTACAAACTACAAATAGACATATAGAAAAAATATTCAAAATCACTGAATGAAAATAACTCTAAGGTTCTTTTTCATGCCCATCAGCAAAGAAAGATGCCAACAAATGGAAAATGACACTTGCTGGAGGAGTTGTAGGAAAACAGGCACATGAAAGCATTATTGATGAAGCTGCAAATTAGTCCAGCAAAGCAAATTGGAATTACAATCTCAGAGTCACTAACTTTTATGTATCTTTTGGCTCAGTAATACCACCACAAGACACACTGCAAAGAGATCAAAGAAAGAAGGAAATGGCCTATATACACAAAATTATTTATAGCAATGATTTATTTGTAGCAAAGAACTACAAACAAAGTGAGTACCTCTCAACTGGAGAATGGCTGAACACATCATACGAATACAAAGGAATACTATTAAGCTGTCAGAAACTATTTAGAATAACCTGGGAAGACTTAAATGGATCACTAACAAGTGAAGTGAACAGAAACAAGAGAACAATTTATGCAGTAACTCTAGCATTGTAAACAAAAAACAAATTTGAACGATGGTGCAATGACCAACCAATATACCAGAGAACAAACAATGAAACATGCTGCACATTACCTAACAAAGAAGTTTGGGTTCAAGATGCATTTTCAGATATGACCAATGGTTTATGTTTATTTGCTTTTATGTTGGGGGAAGATTTTGGGAGGGAGAGGGAAAATAGGATAATACTAATGCCAAAAAAAGAGGGAGATTGTAGCATTAAAAAAAAATGAACAAACAGAAGGAATTTCATCAGCAGACAGACAAGGAGGAAAGCTTTGAAACTAACATGTTGAATTAAATAATTTTCAAAAGAAATACAAGCTGTATGTAAAAGAGATGAGAGATTTTATGTGCAATTTTTTTTTTCCTAATCTTCTTTGCAAATGGAAATGTTCATGTTTGATGGGGTTTATCGAGTTCAGAATAGATAAGTCAAGTCAACAAGCATTTATCAGTAGTAGCTGTACTATGTGCCGAGCACTGCCTTAAGCACAGCAGATACAAAGAAAGGCAAAAAAGTCCTTGCCTTCCAAGAGCTCGCATTCCAATATGGAAAACAACCAGCAAATAACTGTGCACATACAAAATATATCTATAGTGTAAATTGGACATAATCTGAGAGACTGAGAGGTTCCATCCTACTTTCAGAAAGTAAGATTTTAACTGAGCTTTGAAGGCAGACAAGGAAACTGGGTGGCTGAGATCAGAAGAGAAGACATTGTAGGCATGGGAGTCAAGATATTTCATCCTGCCCCTCTCCCCATCAATTTGTTATTATTATTATTATCATCATCATCATTATTGTTTCTTTCAGGTTGTATGAGATTCTTCTTAGGTTCTGGTGTACCATTATACCAAATTCTTGCTTTTAAGGAAAAATACTTTTTTATTCACCCTTTTGAGAATATGATGCAGTAAAAATTACATTCAATAAAGGACCATGGAATCATAGATTAAAACATAATTTGAAATTTAACAGTCTAATCCTAAATAATGAACAGATTAAAGAAAAAATAATAAAAACCATTAGCAATTTCATTAAAGAGAATGACAATAATGAGACAATATACCAAAAGTTGTAGGATGCAGTCAAAGCAATACCTGGGGAAAATTTATATCCTTAAATGCATACATCAATAAAAGAGAGAATAACCAGATTAATGAATGGGCATGCAACTAAAAAAAAGCCTTGAAAAAGAACAAATTAAAAATGTCCAATTAAACACAAAAATGGAAATCCTGAAAATCAAAGGAGAGATGAATCAAATTGAAAGTTAAAAAAAAAAACAAAACAACAAACTGATAAATAAAACTAAGAGCTTCATTTGTGAAAAAATAAAACCAAGAAAACAAATAAATAGGTTAATCTAAATTAAAAGAAGAAATAAGAAAACCAAATTGCCAGTATCAAAAATGAAAAGGTTAAATGCACAACAAATTCAGATGAAATGAAAAAAACGATTACTTTTAATTTGGATTTTGCCAGATTCTATGCTAGTAAAACTGACAATCAAAGCAAAGTGGATGAATATTTATAAAAATATAAATTCTTCAGATTAAGAAAAGAGGAAAAGAATTTTTTAAAAACCTTATCTTAGACAAAGAAACTGAACAAACCATCACTGAGCTCCTCGCAAAAAATCCCTAAGACCAGATAGATTTACAAGTGAATTCTCAGTTTAATTTGCTCAGTTCATGAACATTTAAGGAACAATTAATCCCATTATCATATAAAGTATTTGAAAAATAGGCAAAGAAAGAGTCCTATGAAATTCCTTTTATGATATAAATATGGTTTTGATACTCAAACCAGACAAAACAAAAAAAGAGAAGGAAAATTATAGAACAATTTCCCTAATGAATAGTGATGCAAAAATTTTAAATAAAATACTAGCAAGGGATCACAGCAATATATCACACGTAACTATGACCAGGTAGGATTTATATTAGGAATGTAGGACTGGTTCAATATTAGGAAAACCACAAAAATAATTAACTTTATCAATAACAGAAACAATAAAAAAATCACATAATTATTAAAAAAGATGGAGGAAAACCTTTTTTTTTTTTAATAAAATACAAAACCCTTTCTTATTAAATAATACACACACACACACACACACACACACACACACACACACACATGCGAAACCATAGGAATAAATTGAACCTTTCTTAAAAGGGTAAGTGGTATCTATCTAAAACCAAGAGCAAGCATTATCTGTAATGGAGACAAGCTAGAAAACTTTCCAGTAAAATAAGGAGAAAGTATATGTAGGAGAATATACAGCAGAAATACAGATTGAAATAGTTCTCCCCATTGGGAGTAAGGTAACTCCACTCAGTCATAGATCTCACCCAAGTAGAAGTCCCCCAAAGTCTCTAGAGTAGCGAGCTGAAGATATGGACATGATGGAGACTGCCACCTGCTCTCATATCAGCTTCTTTGCAGAGTCTTCTTTCAGCAGCTTGAAGTGGGGTGGGCATCTTTCATCTTCTCTTTTGAAGATGGAAGCTATAAGTGCCCAAAGTGACTAAAGAGCTTGAAAAAAGATTGAGTAACTCAAAGAAAATTGAAGAACTCTCCTTTTTCCCATTCTTGCCTACTCTGTCCCACCCTTCACACATTCATGGGTCATTGATCTCCTCCAGTACAGAGAGAAACCTATACCAATGGACTTTGGGCCTTGGGTTACATTAATAACTACTGGTTGAATGAAACCAAGAAAGATTAATTTTTCAAATGAGGAAATTGTATTTATTACAATTATTTATGTGCAGGAATATCTGAATGAATCATTCTGGGATTGTGTAAAAGGCACTGGACTGAAATTTGGGTGGCCTAGGTCTCAGCCTTTATCTCTTTTACTAAACTGTATAATCTCTGGCAGGTCAGTTTTCCTTTCTCAGTCTCAGTCTCCTTTTCTTCAAAACGAGAAAAATAAAAACCTCACTACCTTCCTCCCAGTGTCCTGAGGAAAGTGCTTTGTCAATTGGGAGGGACTAGAAAAATATGAACTATTACCATTCTGCATATATCATGACCATTTGTCTAACATAAATCCAATTACTATCAGAAACAGCAAACCTGTAGGAAAAAGCCAGCCTCAATGATTAATATAATTTGAGGTTATTAGAATATAACTTTCCTTCTTTTAAAATGTAATATTCTAATATTCCCTCCTGGGGTCATTAGCCTCAATGCATGTTAAAAGCAAAGTGTTTGTGTCCATTCCCTAATAGTACATCAAATCATCAAACTCTCATTACTGATTATTCTGAAATCTAGCATGTTATCCTAGTGAACAATGAAGCAGATGAAAAGTATGTACCCCTACCTGCCTTAAGTTAGTCAACAAAAGTCCTGTACTATTGAACCTTGGAAAGTCATGAGGATTTAAGACTAGACAGAATTTTAGAAATAATCTAATAAAAACACCTTCATTTTATAGCTCAAAAGACTGAGGAGTTAAAAGGTTATATTAGTGTATATGAAGAAACTAATTCAAAGTCTTATGTGCTATAGGACCTCTTGGTTGGGCTATTCATAGCCCTGTAACTATAGAAGTAATAACATTTATTTACATTGCATCCTTACAAGTTTAGGACTTCTTTCTGAGTGGCAAGGAGAAAATATTTTACACACTAACCCAAATGCATACTTTGAGATGTTGAGTTGATACCCTTGGTCAGGGATTCTTAAACTTTTTTTTTTTGTCATGTATCCCTTTGCTAGTGTGGTGAAACCTATGGACACCTCAGAATAATATATTTAAATGCCTAATATAAAATTCATTGCATTACAAAAAGAAACAAGTTATATTGAAATAATGATATAACTTTTCCCTGTCCAAGTTCACAGATCTCCTTAAATCAAGGGGTTTGTGGACTCCAAATGAAGAACTCTTGCTCTAGGTGATAATTCCAAATGGGGTGGGGTAAAGGTAAAAATGCAGGACCATCTGACAAAATTCAGCACCGACTTCACTGTCTCAATATGGTAGTGTAGGATGTGGAAGTCACTGCCTCAAAGAATGCTTTGCCGGGGCCGGGGCTGGGGTCAGGCAGCCCAAGGAGGCCAATGGGACTCGAGGGCCATGCACCAAGTACCGAGGAGCTGGTGAAGCCATGGATGGCTTTTCCTCAGCTATTTTTTCCATTCTGTTTGGAACTTGGAAGATGAGGATTTTAATTTTGGGATTAGATGGAGCTGGAAAAACAATGATTTTGTACAGATGACAAGTTGGAGAAGTTGTTACTACTATTCCCACCACTGGTTTCAGTGTTGAGATGGTTACACACAAAAACTTTAAATTTCGAGTGTGAGATTTAGGAGGACAGGCAAGTATCAGGCCATACTGACAATGTTATTATTCAAACACAGATGCAGCCATTTATGTCATAGACAGCTGTGATTGAGATTGCATTGGAGTTTCCAAGTCAGAGTTAGTTGCTATGTTGGAGGAAGAAGAGCTAAGGAAAGCAATTTTAGTGGTGTTTACAAACAAACAGGCCATGGGACAGGCCATGACCCCTACAGAGATGGCAAATTCACTTGGGCTTCTTGCCTTGAAAGACTGAAAATGGCAGATTTTCAAGACATCTGCAACTAAAGGCATTGCCTTGATGAGGCAATGGAATAGTTATTGGTAGAAACATTGTGAGGCAGTAGCCTCACACAATGAAGGTGACATCAGGCATCCTTTCTGGAACAGTCAAAAGAGCCACATACCACATTAATACCAAACATTAATATAGTTTCTGGCATCTACTGGACTGACTGAAACACTTGTAACACTGAAAATAAAGTTTTTGTTCCAAGGATATTTTATTTTTATTGAACCAACTGAATGTCTATTTTGTATTCTATAATCTTTTAAGTCTTCCTGTTTTGTCAAGGTAGAATCTGTTCATTTGTATGGAATTTCTACCCTTTTGAAAATACATCCTTGTTGGAATTAAAACTTAATTTTGGAGTTAGTGGCTATAGCTTGTTTGTTGTAAACACTAATAAATATCATAACTGTCAAAAGTAAATAAATAATAAATATGGTATTGTAACAAGTTCTTTTATATTTCTCTTTTCCCTCAACACCCCCAGAAATAGGCTGGGGGTGGGGGTGGGGTTGTCTGCTTCATTTGTCCTTTTCAATTCTAGGTGCAGGGAGTAGAGTCTTTGGGCCTGTCAGCTTATGTGAAGGTGACCTTGAAGTCAGAATTCCGGACCACATGCTATTTGCATTATAGCAGGGTGTAATGGTAAAGGAATTTGAAGATCTTACCTGCCCTTTAATGGGTCTCACTTGGAACCCAACAAGAGAAGCTTGCTTGGGGGAGGCTTGTTTTTCATGATTGTCCACACATTGTTACTTTGTAATTAGACAGTGGGTCCTGAAGGTTGCAATGTTCTCTGACCCTGGAGAAGGCTATATATACTCCCTGAAGTGAGGTTTTGCTTTGGGGCTCATTTATGGGAAGAACTATATGATTTGGTGAGATGAGACTCTGGCCAGCCATTGAGCTCTCCGGCTTTAAAAACCCAGATGTTGCTGCTTCTCTCTCTGGTAACTAACTATGTAATTATGTGATGGTCAGACAGCTAGAGACCCTGTCTGTTGGTCTGTTGAATTGAGTTATTTTCTTTGTCTGTATTTTTGTCTGCTCATAACTTCTGTTTGTATTTTCTCTGAAATTCAGGGTACTGACTTTTCCCCCTGAATTACGTAAATGATATATGTTTGATTAAACTAAGATTGTTAACACTTTTTGGTTTCCTTTAGAAAAGCAGATCAAAGAACCTGTGCTAGGGAGGGGTGGAGGCAAGATAGCAGCATAGGAGCAGCAACATATCGCAGCTCTCACATAGCCACCTTAAAATACCCATAAAATATGACTCTAAACAAATTCTAGAACTCCAAAACGCACACAAATATACTTTCCGCTAAAGTCAGCTTGGCTACGAGGAACCATCTCAGCTCTGTGAGCTGAAACCAGCCTAGCCTGAAACCGCAGCTTTGCCCTGGAGGCAGCTGGATAAGAGGAGCCGAGGAGCTTTGGAACAGCGGATCTGTGGCAGCTGTGGGAGTTCCCAGAATTAGGTTAGTGGAACTCGGCAGAATCGGGGGAGAAAAGTGGTCTGGCCAAATTCCTCCAGGGCAACAAGGCCTCAGAAGCAGAGGTCTTGCACCAGCCTCCACACTGCCACTTCAGAGCTCCCAGCCTGCAGACTGCAGGGGGACCAAGTGATCATTCAGAGGCCAAGTGCTCTCGCGTTGAGCAGCCTGGATCCGGATCTCTGTTTTGGGCGGGAGTCCGGGGTGTCTTTTCAGTGAGCTAGAGTTGGGGAGGAACCCAACAGCCTCCTAAAAGCTCCGGAAGCTGGGAAAACCCCAGCAATTTGGGAAAGAGCTTTCCCCTCTGGTAGCAGAGTTCCACAGAGCTAAAAAATCTCTGATTGGCTAGCCATGAATAAGCATAGGAAGCAAAGTAAGAACAGCCACCAAACCCTAGATTCCTTCTTTGGGGAAAAGAAGGATCAAAGCAGGGAATGGGGGAAGACAGAACTCCCGCCCCAAAAGCTTCCAAGAAACATGAAGATTGCCTAAAAGCTAGAGATCAGCTGAAAAAGGATTTTGAAAACCAAATGAGAGAAGTGGAAGAAAAATTGGGAAGAGAAATAAGAATGATGCAAGAAAATCATGAAAAGAGAGTCAACAACCTGACTGAAGAAATTAACACCTTAAAAAACAGATTAACTCAAATGACAAAAGAGGCCAAAAAAGCCAATGAAGAGAAGCATGCCTTAAAAAGTCGACTTTGCCAGATGGAAAAAGAATCTCAAAAGCATTCTAAAGAGAATAATTCCTTCAAAATTAGAGTGGAGCAAATGGAA
>CM053585.1:323442483-323462962 GCA_028646515.1 Pseudochirops corinnae | reverse complement strand
AGAATTTAAAGTTCTATAATCAAATGTTAAAAATGTATATGTATATATATATATATATACATATATATATATATATAATAATTATTATTAGTAAATCCAACTGGAACTTAAGATACACAGGTATTGTGGTAGGGAGATCCATCCTGCCCTACTGGAAAGTCAGAGGGGCGATGGGGGAGGACATAGGAGAGAATAGATTGGAGGAGAGGTTATACAATGGGATGGCTGTTTTGGGATGGTGGATAGGGGAAAGATGGGGAGAAAATTTGTAACTCAAAATCTCGTGGAAATGAATGATGTAAACTAAAATAAATAAAAGTTAAAAAAAAAAAAAAGAACCTGTGCTAGCAGCCATCCTGGGTATGCTAGAGTGCTTGGTGCTACACAGGGCATTCCTTAGAAACTAAAGTGCCTAGACACAGGCTCATATGGTCTTTGGACTTCGACTCTGGTGGGACTGATGCTGTATAGGAACTAAATAAAGCTATGAACCTAATCTTCTCTCCTTCCTAGAGACTGAGAGACTAGGTATTGGGAGGAATGGATATATATGTATTTGTTCTTGCTAATCTGACTGTTAAATGGTTAAATGTAACCGGGGTATTTGGGGAAACCCCTAAAATTGAGGGGAACACAATTGGTGAACCAGTGGTTGACACAGAGATTCCTCAACCCTATTAAGGGTGCCAGAGAACCCTGAGGGAGGGATGAAATATAACATACTTAGTTTTTAGACAGTGGGAGTCAGAGTAATGATTTTTTCACAGGTCAGACACAAATGAAGAAATAACTAAAATACAAGATAATCTATGCCAAGGGTTCAGTGATTGGCATAGTCAACAAGCCAGTTAGTCAATGAGCATTTATTAAGTGCTTACTGAGAGTCAGCCATTGTACCAAGTACAGAGAGGAAGAAGAGATACTCCAGGAGTTCAGGGCAGACCGACCTCGGAGACATGGGGCAGCAGGGGCAAGGAGGCAGTGCAGTCATTCAGGAGGACTGCTTTCCTAGTTTCATTTCCGCTGTTAACTTGTTTCAGGATTAGGTCACTTCTTTCAGTTTCTTCTGAAAAATGAGATAGTTGGATCAGACAATGTCTCAGGTCTCTTGCAGCTCTGATGTTCTGGGATTCAGTGTCCTGTAGGGAAGGGGGTCTTCGCTTGATTTTGATGGAAGGCAAGGAATTAGACAGATGGAAAGAGCATTGAATGAGAATTCAGGAATCTTTAGTTTCAAGGCCCTGCTTTGACTAACTAGCTGTACATTCTTGACCAATTCAATTCATCAAACATTTATTGAGGGACTACTGTTTGTAAACACTATGTTTGCCAGTTGTAGGGAAAGAAAAAAAGTTCAGAAGAGACACAATTCCTGCCCCAAAATGGTGAGTGGTTGGAAATACTGATAACAATGAAGTGTCACAGGAAAAGCACATTAGTGGATCTATTATCATTTAAAAAAAAAACAAAAACACAAACTTCCCTGGAATCTGTCTAGCATACTTAGAATTTATTCTTAGGGTCAGTCTTGGATGACAGGATTAGCATGTGGCCAGAGAACAGGTCACAAAGTTAGGAAAACTTAGCTGGGCTCAAGCACCACTTCTGTTATAGACTGATGTTCTGACCTTGGACTTTTTAACGCCTCTATGCTTCAGGACACTCTCTAAGACTAAGCAGTAGAACAGTTTTGGCTCTGTTTGGTAGAGGATATTTCCATAATGTTAGGGCCTGTTTTAAAGTCAGTAAGTATCCTGTTAATTATGGTTTGATTTGAGGGTCAAATGAGGCACCCACAAATCTTTAATCAATTAACAAGAGGAGATTTACTTTACCCTAACACAGCAAGGACACTGAGGCATTTGGCATCTATAGACATGCCTTGCGACCCCTCCTACCCCGCCCCCCCATCTCCATACAGAAAAAATGTTTCTTCTGCAGGGCAGGGTATGGTGATTCACATGGTCTTTTGTTAGACATTCACCAAGTTCAAAGAGCCTGACCCCATGTGGGTTGGATTTTTTTAAACTCATAGGTGACCATGAAGTTGCATCAAGGAAGGCAGAAAGGCAGACACCAGTGAGGTTCTAGGGGTAGTGTTGGTCGTTTTTAGGGAAAATTAGTCCCTGTTTTGGGAAAATGGGCAAATCCTGGTCGTATCACAGTCAGCAATTCCAGATTCCAATGAAATCACAGGTAGAGACCCTAAAATGGCAGTGGATGGGGTGGAGGAAGAACTGGTCTGGTTTACATGGTGCGAACCCAGGCTGATGGTATTTTTTCCATAGAAGGTTAATTAGGAGGTAGAGTCCTTAAAGGAGGGAGAGGCTTCAACAAGTGGAGATGGGGGAGCAGCTGAGAAGTGAAGGATCCCACACCAAAGACCAAGGATAGAGGCATTGCATTGTAGAAGGAAATACCTGAACAGGGAGCATCTCAGCAGGGCAGTCTGACCACACTGCTGAGCATGGGAATGGGGAGAGTATGAGATGATTTTAGTAACAGAAAGCAGAAACGAGTATTTAATTACAACAACAACAACAACTCTAACTTATGTTGTGCTTGAAGGCTCACAAAGTGCTTTATGAACATCTGATTTTATCATTACAACAACCTTGGGAAGCAAGTACCATGACTATCTCCATTTTCCAGGTTAAGAAACTGAGACAGATGCAGGGTAAGTGACTTTCCCAGAGTCATACAACTAGCAAGTGTCTGAGGGAAAATTAGAACTCAGGCTTCCAGACTCCATGTCCAGCACTCTGTCCACCCTACGACCTAACCACATCAGCTTCTGGAAGCAGGACTCTTGCTTGGGTAAATTAAAACAACAACAGCAACAACAAAACAAGACCGACCACCACAAACAAGAAAACATTCTTCATTACAAGAGCCTGGCAAATGCTTGTTGGTTGGCTGGCTGATTGCATGGGGATGGAGGTACACCTCAGTGGGGCAGTTTGCTCCATCTGGAGTGTTTGCAGATTCAGTTGCTGGCTCTCTCCCTGTGCTCCCCCCCCCCCCCCCACTCCTACCCTGAGAAGCTGATGGTGTGATTTAACCACACTTTCATATCTCCTCTCCAGGCTTCATGAGGGTGAACTGGACCAGACAATCAGGCCCTTGAGACGGACTACTCTTGCTCATGTCTCACAGCAGAAACTTTTGTCTTTGACCATGGCAGGTTGAGGTTTTATTCTTACTGATGACAGGGAGAGAAAATGAATTCTGAAAAGAGCCAAGTGGCTATGATTTAATGTTGAGAAATCCAGTGCTGCTTAAGGGAAGCTGATGTGTTGCAGTAGAAAGAACAGGGGAAAAGGAGTGAGGCTGGGTACAATAGGAAATATTGAATTATGGACTCTCCAAAATGGCACACAGGAACACACAACAGACATAAGTTGCATTTGTGTCATTAACATTTTTCCATTAGTTTCTTAGTATAGACAACCTAGGTAAGTCTAGATAATAAATCAGGCCCTAATGTGTAGTGTTTGCATGTGTCCCATAGTATAAATGGTCACACTGAAAATTTAACAATCAGCTCCAGTGAGTTCTGGTTGCCTGTAGCCCATTCTTGGACTCAGGAAAATGGAATATGAATCCCAGCTTTTTCCCCTTAAGAAACTTGTAATCTTGAGCAAGTTCTTCCCACAGAGTCTCAGTTTTCCCATCTATAAAATAGACATGATAAAATTCTTACACTCTGCCTCTTAGAGTGGTTGTAAGAATCAGTTCAGGTAAAAAAATGCATTTATTAATTCCTCAGTGGGAAAGTAGATTAATAGTGTATAGAGGGCCACCCTCAGGATCAGGATGAATTGGGTTCAAGTCCTGTCTCTGACACATATTGACTGTGTGACCCCAGACAAGTCACTTAACTCCCAATGCTGTAGGCAATTCTCTAGGACCATAAGTTGTAGAGTACTTGCTGACGTACATCTGTAGCAGAAATTCTCAAAATAAAGTCAAAGGTAGGGAAAACGGTTCATAGTTTTAAAATGCTTTGAAAAATAGAAAGTGCTAGAGATATATAAGAGATTAATATGACTTATGTGCTTCTCTGGACAGTTTTCAGTCATTGGATATTTCCCTTTTGTTAACCAATAGACTTTAAGGGACTCCTTTTGGTCTCCTTACTGCTGAACAAATCATTGTTATAGTAAGAGGCAGAGTAGCATGGTGAAATGTATTGTCTTCAAACTCTGATAGAAATGGAGGCCACTAAACCATACATAAGAGTCCCTACTGGCCACATACTGACTAGAAAACCATTTGCTACCATTATCTATGTTCTATTGTATTTTTATTGATTTTGTTAACTATTTTCCAATTAGATTTAAAAATATTTATTTTATTTTCAAATTATGGACTAAAAATAACCATTTCTTTAATGCAATATAAAAAAAAGATGATTGAACCTGAAACTGAAAGTCTGTTATGTATAACTTGCTATTCTTTTGAAATAGCTAATAAAGTTATATAAATTTCTTTTTTTTCCTTTCCCCTACCCCCATGACTACCATTACTCACAAATGTGTGTGTGTTGTGTGTGTGTGTATGTCTAAATAGAATATGCTAAATTATTCTATACATGCTTCTATTTATCAATTTTTTCTCTGAATACAAATAGAATCTTCCTTCATTTGTCCTTTGTAGTTAATTTGGGTATTTATAATGGTCAAAATGACCTAGTGTAATGGCAAGCAAAGTAATACTTTGCTCCTGGTTTCAGCTATTCAAGTGCCTTTGAGCCCTGCCTGTGATTATATATCGTCTTTGTTGGAAACAGTATATATTGTGTTGCCCTTAATAGAAGGGAGTTTGGAGACCTTCCCTGCCCTTAATAGGTCAAACATCATTACATGGAGTCCACGGTGGGAAGAATTTGCCTAAAGACCAGAACAGGAAGGGCATAACAGGAAGGGTGGAACAGGAAGGATCAGAGCAGATAAAAGCTTGAGCATGTACTGGGACCAACAAGAACTGAGAACGAGAATGCTTATGACTTTGGCACTCTGTAGTGCTCTGTCTGTTGGTCTGTCAGACAAAAGCTTGTCTGTTGCTTTTAGACAGAAGTCCTGAAAGAGAACTTTACTGCTATTTACAGAAGTCCTGAAAAAGGGCTTTACTGTTGTTTACAGAAGTCTTGGGACTTTACTGTTGATTTGTGTTTGATTTCTCAGACAGAAACTTTGTCTGTTGGTTCGTGTTACTTTGTCAGACAGAAAGTGAATTGAGATGATAGTGCCGGCAATGTGTGTAAATATTGTTGTGGCTCTGTTAAGCTTTGTCTTCCTAGAAACAGATGCTTTGAAGAACTGTCCCTATGAAACAGGAGTGAGAGCTGCCTATGTGTGAGTCCAGGCAACAGTCAGGTGAATCCAGGCAAGAGCTAGGAACCTGGAACAGGAGCCCTGGAGTTTGGAAGTTAAGAGGAAAGGACCTTTACTTGGGTACTCAGTGCTGACTGATGTTGTAATTTACTGTGACCTAGGGGTAGATAGCCTTTGTACTTTCCATTAACTGTTAAGGATGATTGGTTTAAGGATTATTGGAAGCCAGCCTCCAATCAAGATGAAAGAAGACTTTAAATGGGTGCTTTATATTGACTAAGGAGATTGTGACTTCTGAATGATATGTTTTGTTTAAGACTATGTGACCACCTTAGTAATAAGTTGTTCTATTGTTGTGAATTTTGTGCTTTAGTTTGTTGCTGAAAAAATAGAGAGTTCACTATACTATGCAAATAGATCTTTAAAGTTATTCTCAGCAGCAGTCCTCAGGAGAGCTGTTTGTGGTTGGCTTTACATTTAGTCACTCAAAGTTGTTCTTAAGACAATATTGCTATTACTGTATACAATGTTCCCTTGGTTCTGCTCATTTCACTCTTTGTTATTTCATGCAAGTCTTTCCATGTTTTTCTAAGATCATTGAGCTCATCATTTACAGCACAGTAGTATCTCCCATCATTATTAGCAATAAAAAGTGCTTCCCATCTACCATATTGTTTGATTCTCAGAAAAAGTGCAAGTATTATTGTTCCCGTTTTGCAGATGAGGAAACTGAACCCCAGAGAAATCAAGTGAATTATCCGTGGTCCTGGGTATCAGAACTGGGACTTCAATTTGATTTTCTAATGCCAAGCCAAGTATCTGGCATGCAATTTAATTCCTTTTATTTCAATAAAATTACTCTTTGATTCTATATCTTACTGAGTACTTTGGAAATATCATAGGTCTGAGCTGAAAGAGGTCTTAGAGGTCATCTGTTCCAACCACCTCATTTTACAGATGAAGGAATCAAGGCACAGAGAGGTTAGTGACTTAGATTGCAAGTTCCCTGATGGCAGGACTGTCTTTTGCCTCTTACTATTTATCCCTAGTGCTTAGCACAGTGCCTGAGGGCACATAGTAGGCATTTAATAAGGAGTCATTGAAATGAATTGAATTATCCAGGTTTATACAGAGGGATAGCAGGTAGCAGAGCTCAGATTTGAGATTTGGTCCTCCTGAGACTGGATATTCTGGGCTTTGACCACTACCTTTCTCTGCCTCCCAATGGAACAACTTAAATGAATGATAAAGACTTTGAAGCCTCTAATGGAGAAGTCTACTACTAAGTAGTAGCCATTTGACCATGTGGTCAGAAAATATAGGATGCCTCTCAGTCCTGAATTTGACTCTTAGTTCCAATGTGTTTTAGCCATGTGACCCAGAGCCGATCTCTCCAGCTCCTCAATCTGTTAGACAACAACATGGGTGGCTAGGTGGTACAATGGATGGCATGCTGGGCCTAGAGTCAGGAAGACCTGAGTTCAAATCTGATCTCAGATACTTAGCAGCTGTGTGATCTTGGACAAATAATTTAATCTTACCTCTTACCTGCTGCAGTTTCCTCATCTGTAAAATGAGTTGGAGAAGAAAACAGCAAACCACTCCAGTATTCCTTGCCAAGAAAACACCAAAAATAGGATCATGAAAAGTTGAACATGACTGAGATGGCTACACAACAAACATGATAATTATAATCATACTTCTATTGTCTAATGAGAAAACCACAGGGTGGGGGCAGCGCAGAGAAGAAGGGGCTCACACAAAGTTGCATAACAAGTTAGTGACAAAGCTAGAAGGAGAGTGCATGACAGGGAGTTGTGAGGAAATGACTCGATCAGCCTTAAAGTGCCCTAAAAGTGTGAATGATGATAACCACAAAGCAGGCCTCCTTAACCTGGGATACACAGAAGACAGACGGATGGAGCTCAGGTGAAGGGACAGTATGTGGACTTGGAAGGAAACTAAATTACAGCTTTGGTTTCTCTGACCTTCAACTATATTTTAACATTTCCTTCAATTAAAAAAATATTTTTGAAGGGGGTCTGGAGGCTCACAGATTACCAAAAGGTACATGATACAAAAAGGTTAGGAAGATCTACACAGTGATAGAGTCTCCCCCTGCTCCCTACTCTTCCCTCCCCCAAATAAAAGAAGTCATAGGAATAATTGAATTTGCACAAAATCCCCAAATCATCTGGTTGAAGTTCCTGTATGGGATCCAAATTTAAATGTCATGTCTTATTTTGAAATGTCCCTGGAAAGAGGGCATTGCGCATCCTCCTCTCTGCAAAACTGGCCTGGTGTTCAACAGCTCTTCCTGTCAGAACTTTTTGCTTTCATCCTCTAAAAACAAAACAAAATAAAAAACCCCAACATTGAGATCCTACTGTGTGTGGGAGATCAGAGGGCATCAAAATGACCCAAATCCTCCACATTCCCTTTCAAGCTGACCTTCCTCTTGCTCTCCCCTCACTGGAGAGATTAAGCAGCTGTTCATCCTCTTCTGTGGGTTCACCTGTGAGCCCTCAGGTGTTTTGAGAGTGGTGAGGAGAGGGGGAAAAATTTCCTTGGAATCCAGTCTTCGTCTGAGCAAATTAATCTGTTTGCTTGGAAAGTCTCATGGAGCTGCCAAGGGGCTGTAATGTAAGGAGGATAAAGTTTTGCCTTCTTCCCAACTTCCAGTTCCAAAATAATAAAGCTCTTCCCCTACTAACCTTTCTCTGATGTTTCTAGTTCTCACTTTAGCCACCTTAGGTTAGAACATTGAGTCTTCTATTTGAATGGACACAGCCTGGTGTGGTGGAAAGCAGAGAGCTAGATGGCCACTTGTCAGTGGCTGCAGACAGGATTTCTGCCTAAATAAGGGCTGGACTAGGTGACCCCAGAGACCCCTTCCAACTCTGAGTCTATGACTCAAGATTCAGGAGACCTGAATTCTAAGTCTGCTCCACCATTAACTTGCTCTGTGACCTTGTATATTACTTCTCTTCTTTGGCCTGGTGTTTCTACTGGTAAAATAATTGATTTGGCCCTACATCAGAGGTTCTTAACCTGAGGGCCATGAAACAGAATGAATCAGAGAGATCTGATATCCTACTATGCTGCCATCAAGGGGTCCATGGCTAGATTTCAAGAAGATCTGTGATGTTGGATGGGAAAGAAAAACAAAAACTTCACCTTTATTTCAATATGATTATTTATCTTTGTAATCCTATATACTTCATTTTATGCATTTTAATAACATTTTAATGAAGAATCCATGGCCTTGGTGGCTGACAGATTGCCAAAGGGATCTATGATAGGTATGCGGTCAAGAACCCCGACCCCTGGCCTAGGTAATCTTTGAGGTTTTCTCCCACACTAGCATTCTGTGTTCTGTGAATCTAAGATCCCTCCCAATTCTATGGTTCATTTTCCTGAGGTCCCCTCCAGCTCTTTCTGCAGTTCTATGACTTTGGTATACTTTTCAGTTCAAGTATTCTGTGTTCCAAGGTTCATTTCAGCCACTGGCCTGTGTAGTTCTATATTCTGAGACCACTTCTAGCTTAAATATCATTTGATCTTTATAAATCTCTGTCAGAGAAGCGTAGGGTCATAGAGCTAGAGATAGTTGGTACCTGAGAGGCCATCTCAGAGCTCAGTCATGTCATTTTCTTTCTTTTCTTTTTGTTTTTGGAGGCACATGGGGTTAAATGGCCAGGGTCACACAGTTAGTAGGTGTCTGAGGCTGGATGTGAACTCAGGTCCTCCTGACTGCAGGGCTGGTGCTCCGTCTACTGTGCCACCTAGCTGCCCCTTCAATCATGTCGTTTTAAAGATGATTTTTTTGAAGCCCAGAAAAGTCAAATAAGTTGCTGAATGTCCCTCAGGTAGCAGAGGTCATATGAAAAGGAAGAAAGAATAGTCCTTTCTGGCCCTTAACCCAGCCTACTTATCCAGGCTTATCGTGAATTGTTCCCCTTCAGACACTGGACCCTTTACATGTGCTCCAGCCAAAGTGGCCTTCTTGAGATTTCTCATATAGAATATCCCATCTCCCATCTCCACACCTTTGCACAGATTGTCCCCCATGTCTAGAAGGAACTCTTCCTTCAGCCGCCCTTTTTAGAATTCCTAACTTCCCTCAAGGCTCAGATCGAACTCTGCCTCATCATGATTGATAGCTGATATCTCGACTCCCAGGGCCAGTGCTCACCAATCACCTCATCTTTATTTTGTGGATAATTATATGTCCATGCCATTCCCAGAAAATTTCAAGTTCCTTGATGGCAGGGATTATTTCAGAGCTGAAATTATATCCCCAGTGTCTGTTATACAGTGGGTACCTAATAAATGCTTATTGACCAATTTGCACTTTGTTTCAAATTAGTTGATCAAATTCTTCCTAGCAGAGAGCAGGGTCTTGAGAAAATGAGAGAAAGAGCATATGAATTTTGGTAAGAAGCTAACAGGAAGGATCTGGATTGAACTCTGAAGAACTACACAGTAAGTTCAAATCTAACCTTATTATTACATGACACAGGTTAAGTCACTTAACCACTGCCTGCCTCAGTTTCCTCAACTGTAAGATGGGGCTAGTAACAGCACTTACCCTAAAAGGTCATTGTGGAGATCAGATGACATAATACTTGTAAAGCACTTGGCACAGTGCCTACATCATAGTAAGGGCTCTGTAAATACTTATTCCTTCTTTCTTCCTTCCCGAATTGAATCGTGTACGCAGAAAATTTGGAATTAGGATTAGGGGGAAAGGAAGAAGACAATTCCTAGGCAGGTAGGAGCATTAGGAGAGCCCTAGACCAGCGGTTCTCAACCTGTGGGTTATGTTCTATTTGTAACAATGAAAATACATCCTGCATATCAGATATTTACATTACAATTCATAACAGTAGCAAAATTATAGTTATGAAGTAGCAATGAAAATAATTTTATGGTTGGGGGTCACCACAACCTGAAGAACTGTATTAAAGGGTCATGGCAGTAGGAAAGTTGAGAACCACTGCCCTAGATAGTCATATGTGTGTGCACATACGTTTATGGTAAAAAGGGGGGAAAACACGTAGGAAGAGAGATAAACCTTGAAGGCAAATCTTGCCTACTGTCCACTTTACCGTGGACCCATCCTGCAGGGCTACGGAATAATTATATTATTATTAGTCATATTCATTTGTTTAAGGTACTTACATTTTCACTATTAGATATGAATTCTTTTGATTCTTAAAGATGTTTTGGTCATTAAAGGTCCCCATTATAATATTTATTACATTGGTGTGACATAATAATTGTTAACAATCTATTTAACACTTTTCTCAAACTTGTATAAAGGCAAACATAATTTGCTGATCAGATTTGCAGATGATTATCCGTTTGGGATACCTAATGCAATGGAGAAAAGAGTCAGGATCCAAAAAAATGTGAAAAGTTGTAGCATTGGACTGAATCTAATTAGATCAAATTTAACAGGGATAAAAGTAAAGTCTTCCAATTGGGTGCAGAAATAAAATTGGCATCACAAGTATAAGATAAGGGAGGGATTGTTAGACTGCAGTTGTTGTGGGGAAAAATCCTGTGGTTCTGATGGGCTTCAGTGTGATGTGGCAGCCAAAAAGGCTCCTGCCATCCTGGGCTCATGAAGTGGGACATGGCTTTCAGAGTAGGGGAGAGACTGGCCCACTGCACTTTATCCGCATTAGCCTTCATCTGGAGTGCTGTGTTCAGTTCTGGGCACACCACAGTTTAAGAAGGACATGGATTAGCAGGAAAGTGCCCAGAGGATGCTAGGATGGTAGAGGTGCCTCATAGTCACGCTGCACTGAGGAGCCAGCACAGGAATTGGGGGATGTTTAGCCTGAAGAAGAGAAGATTCAGTAAGGACGCAGTAAGCTCCAAGCATCTGAAGGGCTGTTGCCTGGAGGAGGGATTAGATTTGTTATGTTTGACCACAGAGGGTAGAATCAGAAGCAATGGGTGGGAGGTGCCAAAAGGTCATCTGACACTTGATGTCAAAGAAAACTTCCTAAAACTTGCACTATCTAAAAGTGGCATGGTCATGGATGGGGCAGCTGGGAATAGAGCCCTGGCCCTGGAGTCAGGAGGACCTGAGTTCAAATCCAGCCTCAGACACTTGGCATACTTACCAGCTGTGTGACCTTGGGCAAACCACTTAACCCCAATTGCCTTGCCTTCCCCCCTCAAAAAATAAAAATGGCACGGTCTACCTGGGGAGTCAGTGCGTTCCATCTCCTTGGGGCATCTTTAAACAGCTGGGGCAGCTAGGTGGCAGAGTTGATAGAGTGCTGAGGTCAGTGCTGGAGTCAGCATGACCTGAGTTTAAATTCAGTGGTAGGTACTTACTACTGTGTGATCCTGAGCAAGTCACTTAACCTCTGTCTCGGTTTCCTCATCTGTAAAATGTGAAAGAATAATAACACCTATCTCCCAGAATTGTTTCAAGGATTAAATGAAATAATAATTGTAACGTGCACAGTACTTGTCATGTAGTAATAGTTACATAAATGTTACAAAAGGCTGCATACATAGGACTGGCCATGCCCTTCCCCCAATCCCTATAACTGTACAGGGCGACACCATCCTCCTGATCCCTCAGACTCTGAGTCATCTTGGAACAGCCAGTTCACTCTCTCTCATCTCCATATCTGTGGTCAAGTCCTGTGCATTTCACCTTTGTAGCATCTCTTGAATAAGCCCCCTTCTCTCACCTGACATTGCCACTACTCTGGTGCACGTCCTCGTCACCTCACACATGGACTACTCCAATAGCCTGTTAGGTTTGCCTGCCTCAAGTCTCTCCCCACTACAATCCACCAAAGTGATTTTCCTAAAGCCTAGGTCTGACTACGCTATCCCTCCCCCCCACCCTAATAAACACCAGTGGCTCCCTATTGCCTCCAGGATCAAATACAAAAGGCTCTGTCTGGCATTTAAAGTCCTCCTTAACCAAGCCCCCTCCTACTTTTCAAGTCTTCGAACACCTTACTTCCTGATATATACTTTTCTGTTCAGTAACACTGGTCTCCTGGCTGTTCCATGAATAAGACACTCCTCTCTCAGTTCTGGACATTTTTTCCTGGATGTCGCCCCCCCCAGAGGCTCTTTCTACTGACCTCCTTGGCTCCCTTAATTCCCAACTAAAATCTCAACCTCTCTAGGAAGCCTTCCCCAACCATTCTTAAGTCCAGTGCCTTTCCCCTCTTAATTATTTTTTATTTATTCTGTGTATAGCTTGCTTCATAAATATTTGATAGCATGTTCTCTCTCCCATTAGACTGTGAGCTCCTCAAGTTCTTTTATTTCTTTTTGTATCCTCAAGGCTTAACACCATCCCTTAACACCACCATGTAGTAGGCACTTAATAAATGTTAATTTGTTGACAATCTGGAGGAGAGCAATGGGCATAATACTAAAGGGCCTTGATTTCATTAAATATCAAAGAGGTCAGGGGTATCTGGTCTGGAGAAGAGAAGACTTGGGGTAGCCATGATAGCAATTCTCAAATATTCAAAGGACTGTGATACTGAAGAGGGATGAGACTTGTTCAGTTTGGCCCCAATGAACAGAATTAGGAGCAATGGAAATATTAAAACATCAATTTAGCATTGTGAAGCAAGTGCTTTTGTAAACCTTTATGTGCCTTGTAAATGAGAGATTATGTGAATTGTAATTATTCCTTGTATGGGAGAAACTGAATGATACACTCAGATAAATAGAAAATAGACTAGAACATTAGAAGTATATAAGAGATGTGCAAACACAATGCTGAGTGGAAACTGAGGGAGCAAAGATACTTTCCATCTAGAATGAGGAGTCAGTGAAGTTCTGATGAAGGAGATAGCATTGGAGCTGTGACTGGAAGGATGAGTTGAGTTTAAGAAGGCAGAAATGGAGATGGAAGATATCATGGCAGAGGTGACCAGGAGCCTGTTCACCCCAACTCAAAGCAGCTGATTGTTAAATTTTAAGTGTGAGCATTTATGTCTTGGAAATTAGCAAAGTCTACAAATCCAGGATTGATTAACTCTTTTGTTGATTATCTAGATTTAAGGAAACTATGGAGAAAATGTTCATTATGCAGCTTAAATTTAAAAGTGTTTTTCTCCCTTGAAAGATGGTTATTGAACATTTATCAGAATACCCCTAGTGTACTGGCTTGGCAAATTCAGGAAGTAAAGGCACAGAAGAAGGAAAATGTGGCTAACTTATGGGGTATGTGTATATGTGTGGAGGGCAGTGAATATTCAAGTTTGACTAAAGGACAGAGTTTGTGGTGGGGAAGTAGTTTTGAGATAAGGCTGCAAAATTAGGGTAGTGCCAGGTTGTGGAAGTTCTCTAATGTCAGGATGAGGAGCTTGGTCTTTATTTAGTGGGTGACCCCTGAGTCCTCTTTGGCGGTCCTTGTATAGTACAGAAATGATGGGAATGTGAACACACATCTGTTAATTGAAAAGATGAAAAAACTAATAATAAAGTGTTCATTTTTGGGCAACAGTGATGAAGATAATGGACAATAGCCAAGTCAGCCATATGCACTTGGCTCCCAAAATTAAACACACACTGTACAATGCAGAACAAGAGAGACAAGGACAATAAACCATTTAAAGACAAGAATGGAGTTTAATTCTAGGAGTGGTATAAAACAATGTAATAATGATGATAGCCAAGTCAGTTTGTGCATGTATAATCCAAACAGGATGCAAATTGAAGTCATAAATAATATTTAATTTGTAATACCAATAGAGTTTAAAAAGTTATATTGACTAAAAAATTATTAGAATGAATCAAATGAAGATTCCTCTATGCCTAGAATATTTAGTGGACCAAGGCAGAGTTAGAGGAAGAAAAAAAAAATCTATAATACAGTGTTTGAGTTGGAAATTGGATGAGAAGACTGTGATTTTCCAACTTGCATTTACAAAGAAAGCGACTGAAAATATTTACAAGGCCATTTAGCTAGATTAGAACAAATGAGAGAAGCCTTATTATTAAGAACTTATGATTAATGACATGAAATTCCTTTAAAGTAGTTTTGTAAATACTCCATCCTGGAGATATTGTATGCTCTCATCTGTCACTGAGCATCTAAACAGGATCACAGAATGCCAAATGCCAGAGACTGGAGGGACTGGAGAACAAAGGATGTTAGAGAAGAGAGGAACATAGAAGCATAGAACACACAAAATCAGAACTAGAGGGAACTATACACAATATTTAATCTTATCCCTTTATTTCACAGAAGAGGAAACTGAAAACCAAAGAAATCAAGTAATTTGCCCAAGGTCATCACATCTCACCAGGACTAGAATGCCCAGTAATCCTGACTTTACTGCCAGTCCGGTGCTCTCTCCAATACCATTCTGCCTTCAACAGATAATGTTTTGCTGTCAATGACTATTTTCTTTCTTATGTTCTACTTTTTATGGTCTTGCATCTTAAATCCCACCAGTGCGCCCTGTGTATTACATACATGTGCCTATTAGCAGCCATAAAAGGTGCCAAAAAAAGACTAATTGTGAAAGAACGGCCATTAATTTGTAGAATATTAAGTATGATTATGGGGAACGTTAAAGCCATTTCACACATTTAGGAGAAAGAATGACGAAATGCAAAGCTCGGGGAATGAAAAAAGAAAAGCAAAAATAAAGAGTAATTACTGATTTGAATAAAAAATATAACAAAAACTAATAATGTTAAATAATGAAGGGGGAGGGTGACCGTCAATCTGGATCAGTGTGTTCACTTGACAAGGCAACACCATCTACGATGTAAAAACAGAATGGAACATAAGGGTTTAAGAAAATATATTGTATTTGATTTCTACAAATGGAACAATGCTGTTCCTTACATAAAGCTGGGCTGTGACAGTACAAAAGGTGTTGTTGAATGGGTGACTTCTCCTCCTTATTCCCTTCCCCCCATCAATTCTAAATGCTTTGTGTAATCATCACGTGCATGATGAATGTGGCTAGGTCCAGACAGATAGTACAACTTCTTTTGCAATGCCATTACTAAAGACTATTTCATCTCAGAAGAAAGTGCCTCCTGGCAGACTGAGAGTCCGTAGCGACTCTCACTCTAGAAGCATTCTTTCCAATCACGTCAAATTAATCACCAGGGGAAAGATGACATTATGTATTTCATTCAACAAACATTTGTTAGGAGTCTGCTGAGGGATGACCTTGTTACCTACATGCCTTGGGCAGGACATCTCACCTCTCTGAACCTTAGTGTCCTTACATGAAAAATGGGTAGAATAACACTGGAACTACCTACTTCACAAGGTTATTGTGACAATCATTTGAGTAACAGATTCCTAGGGTTGAAAGGGAACTCAGAGGACATTTAATTCAATCTTTCTTCAAAACGTGAATCCCCTCTGATAAAGTCATTCATTCTTCACTTGATAACCTTCTGGGATAAAGATTTTGTTGTTGTTGTTGAGTCATTTTAGTCATGTTTGACTCTTCATGACACCATTTGGGGTTTTCTTGGCAAAGATACTAGAGTATTTTGCCGTTTCCTTTTCCAACTCATTTTACTGATGAGGTAAATGAGGCAAACAGTGTTAAGTGGCTTGCCCAGGATCACATAGCTAGTACATGCCTGAGGTGGGATCTGAACTCAGGTCTTTCTGATTCCAGGTCTGTTATTCTATCTGCTGTGCCCACCTAACTGCCCAGATATAAAAAACTTAGGTCAAATGACATAATTTATAAGGACAGAGTAGTGTGGTAGAGTACTGAATTTGAAGTCAGAGGTCTTGGGTTTGAATTTGGACTCCATTGTGTTCTACCTGTCTGATGTCCTTTAAGGATTTTTTTTTAAATTTTCAGCTCTAAATTTTATGTAAAGTGCTTTTTTTTGGGTTGACTCACCCTCTCCAAGAATGATATAAATGAGTTATTATTACTATGCATAAGGGTCCGTGCTCAGTGCTAGAGGCAATACGAAGATGAATAAGAAACCATCTTTTCCGTCAACAAGTTTATGGTCTTGGTGAAGAGATAAGAGTATATGCAAGATAACAATAATACAATTTAGAGCATGATAAATATACGGAAAGGTGAAAAGAACTATCTGAGCTTCATTTCCTTTCAATGAAATGAGTTGAGGTATCCTTCCTATTCACTTCAAAATTTTTCTTGAGTCTGTCTCTCTGGACTGGAATTCAGTGATCAAGGGAAAAGTTGACATCGCTTTGCTTACTACATAACTGAAGCTCTAGTGGCAAACTCTTCTTCTTCACAGTCACTAAAGTAAAGCTGAAAAAAAGGAGCAGATCTGAGGAGACACTGGTGTTAAGAGGCAGCAGGATATAGTGATTTCCTCACAACAGCCCTTTGTAAGCCTTACAGCATTAGAGAAAGGTGAGTTATGGTTATTAATAAGCTTGCATTTTCCCAGGTGCTGTTCCCTTATCCTGCTTTGCCTGGATGTAGTGCTCCAAAGTATTGGAAGTCACCCTTCTCAATACAACAAACCTGAGTTGTTATGGTAATAGAAAATAGGCAAAGGACGGATGATGGAAATACATAAACTACATTTTTCATCAATATTTTCAGCCTGTTTTTCCATAAGCCTTTTGTCAGAGCTTCTTGGAAGTAATGAGGTTGCCTGGTGATCAGGTAGAATGAAGTCTTCCTTGAATACGTCTAAGTAGGACTTCAAGATAAAAAACAACGAAGAAACAGAATTTGAAGAAGCAGAGGGGAATTCTGCCCTGTGGCTAGAGGTTGGAGGGTGGGAGGATGTCACACAGAGGGAAAAGCTAGGGCAAGCCACTTGCTTACTAGGAGCTGCATAATAGGCATGATGCTTTTCCTATAGAGGAGATTAGAATGAATGAGAGACAATAATAATAATAAATAATAATAACTCGCATTTAAATAGTGCTTCTACAGAGGTTTGAGGAGCACTTTATGTAGGTTATCTCATGTTGTCTTCACAACAAGTCTTTGAGGCAGGTGCTCTTATTATCCAGCATTTAATAATAGCTTCCATCCAGCTTCCACCTCTATCCAAGTAGACAAAGTATGGGTAAGAACTGAGGAGAACCAATGATGTCAGTGGAAGGAGCATCCTTGACTGTATCACGGAGACTAGATAGTACAGGATGCCCGACTACAATGGGGCTCCAATGGGGGTATTGCTCATTCAGAAGGAATAGACAAGATGCTACTAGTAATAGCTGGGATTATATTTAGTCCTTTAAAGTTTGCAAAGCGCTTTCCAAATACTGTCTCCTTTGATCCTCACAACAATTCTGGAAGATAGATGCTATTATTGCCCTCATTTAGCCAGTGAAGAAACTGAGGAAGGCAGAAGTTAAGTGACTCGCCTGGGGTCATATAGTCAGTAAGTTTTTGAGATTGGATTTGAATTCAGGATTTTCTGACTCTAGTCTATCCACTGTGCCATCTAATGGCCTCTTAAGATTAAAGTACCTGTGGAGTAGTTTGTAGATTAAGAAGAAATAATCATGGGAAAAAAAATCTCGGAATACAATCTAGGACTCTGTCTACCAATACAAGATCTAAATTGTAGGGGAATGTGTAGATTGTTTGAATGAAGATCAACAGAGGGAGAAACAGAAACTGGGATGTGGGTAATATCTACTTCCTAATATAGTTATCTAAAGCTTCTTATAGTTCAGTTCTGCTTAACACATTGACAGGTCTCCTCCTCTACATTTGTTTTTAAAACTGGGTGAGGGAGTGGGAGTAAGGATCCAGGTAGACCATGCTTATTCTTTTCACTTCCCATTCATTCCTCATCTGGAAAATGGAGATAATAATGCACTGTCTACTTCACAGGAATCTTTTGATGGTAGGATGGAGGAATGGGGAGAAAGCACTCTCTGCTGCAATCAATTACAGCATATATATGCACATACACACATATATGTATATATATATATGCTCTATAAATAGATGATAGATTACATCATATATACATACATGTCCATACATATATATACACCATAATCTATCATATATAGTAAATAGTTTACTAGATATATGCTAGTTATAGGTGATAGTTTACAACATATATGGCTTTAATTGATCTATCTATAGTAAATAGATGATTGACTACAGCTACATACACTGTAAACTATCATCCATCCATCTATCTATCTATTTCTCTATCTATCTATCTATCTATCTATCTATCTATCTACCTATCTATCATAGATAATTGATTATAGCTATATACATATGTACATATACATCCATCCATGTATGCTGCACACTATCATCTATGGATGTATGTATATGCATACATCTGTGTGTACATATATATATGCACACCTATATATACATTATATTATACTGTAAAATATCTATGTATCTATCTGTTTACTAAAATCATATGCTAACATTGGTTCCAAGTGGTTTTCTCATAAAGGAAGTTTTTTTTTTCAGTGATCAATTTAGTAGTATTTCATCTTGTCGGTTTCTGCTTTGACTGTCTTTTGTTAATCTTCTGGTGACCATAACTACCCCACAATTAGCTTTTCAGCTCAGATATACTGGCGTGATACCAGATTGCTATAGTAAAGTCTTACTCATTTTTTTTCACAAGGAACTGGGAATTCTAAAGAAAATAGCTCTTCACAATTGACTCCTGAGAATCTCAGAGGAAACTAGCCATGGGGGACAGAACCTGATGAAGGTGAGAGTTGGGGGGTGGAGGGACAGTGCATGATGGTGTAAATGGAAGAAAAACTGGACTTGGAGCCAGAAGAACCCAGTTTAAGTCCCAGCTCTCCCACTTACCTCTTATATGACCTTAAGCAACTCCTTTTCTCTCTGTGGTCCATATTGCTTTCTATAATGAGGGAATAGACTGGATAATCCCTAAAGTATTTTTCAATTCAGATATTGTTCTAAGTTCCCTCCTTGCTATGATTCTGTAGCAGAAAACCGAGAATCATTCAGACGGAATCCAGAAGACCTGAATTCTAATCTTGCCTCAGACAGATACTAACCTAAGCAAGTTCTGTGCCTTAGTTTTACTGTAAAGTAGTATCTAGATGGTGCAGTCTATATCGAGCTGTACTTGAAATCAGGAAGATCTGAATTCAAATCTTCCCTCAGATGCTTAGTAGCTATTTTATCTTCATTTTACAGATGAGAAAACTGAGGATCATAGTAGTTGAATGAATTGTCCAAGAGCATACGACTAAGCAGCAAAGCCGTGAGCTAAGCCCAATTCTTTGGGCTATTAGTACAGAGTTGTTTCCATTTTAATAAGTTGTCTCTGAGTAGAATTCTTTAATTTTTAAAGGGAGTTTTATAAGAATTCAAGTGAGATAATACTGAGAAAAAATTTAAAATGTCAAAGAATTTGCTATATGTGTGTTTACTGATACATGATGGAGTGTACATTAACCACTAGAAATGTAGTGACCTCTTTCGGTGTTGGCAAAAAGTACAACCTGGAAAGTATGGATGGACAATGTTAGATTCTGAATAACAAGATTTCTTTTTAAAAATACTTTATTTTTTCCAATTACATGTAAGAATAATTTTTAACATTCATTTAAAAAAAATAAGTTCTAAATTCTCTCCCTTTCTCTCTTTCCCTTCTTCCTTCCCCCACTAAGAATATAAGCAACTTGCTACAGGTTATACATGTGCAGTCATGAAAAACATTTCAGTATTAGTCATGTTGTGCAAGAAAACATAACTAACTCCTCTCTCCCACCCAAAAAAAGCCCAAGAAAAAGAGAGAAAATTTTAAAAGTATAGTATTCTATACAAGCCATCAAATACAGGCTGAACATGTGAAATTACGCAGAACCTCTCCACAGTGAGCCTATTGTGAAAGTCTTATTACCTGTCCCTTCTTCCTATCCTGCCCCCCCCATCCTCATCTAGACATTCTCTGGAGAGGGATAGCATTTTTCATATCATTCAGAATTGTCTTGGATCGTTGTATTGCTGAGAATAGCTGTGTCATTCATAGCTGATCATCATACAATATTGCTGTTACTGTTTTTCTGGTTCTGATCACTTCATTTCACGTCAATTCATGTAGGTCTTTCCAGGTTTTCATGAGATCATCTTGCTTCTCATTTCTTTTTTTTTTTTTGATTTTTAGAACTTTGTGTTTATTTGGGATTTTTT